>CM017797.1:75951872-76551872 GCA_008086715.1 Sitobion miscanthi | reverse complement strand
TTTGGAATATAAGCGGTTTTTTTTTTCTATACATTATAATATAGAGAGAAACATATCTCTTCAGTCCTCATCATATGGAATATTTGCAGAGAAAATGATTCCTGTTGGCTTTTACGGTTCATTATAGAGATCCAGTCATAAATCACGTGAATGCTTGGGTAGATATGGTTTATGAAAAAAAAACCGGTCAATGCGAAAGAAACGAGATCAGTGTGAAATTGATTGACAAAACAACCGAAGACAGGACTACAGGAGGATGTGTCGATTATAATCTGAAGATAATGGACAATGACCGGCGTACAATAATAAGAGTAGAAAAAACGGGATGCAAATAATTTAATATGGTATGTTGATCGAATAGAACGAGAGGACAAATTAATAATAATGTTTTTGTGTCTGAGGTTTTGCGATTGCGAATTTAATATTTACGAGAGAAGATTAAAATAAAACGAAGACGCGTGCATAACTTCAAATAGCCATTATAGTAAGCCAACATCGAGATCCTTTAATACCCAACATTGTGCAAGTTTTCAAACAGGAATTATAGAAATATATTTTTTACAAAAATAAAATATATTATAATAATAATTTTATTCATTGAAAAAGTTTTGTTAAAAAAAAAACAGTAGTATTTCTAATAATTCGATACAAATAGGTATAATATGTAGTTGATATCATTTTCTAAAAGCTTGATTATGATTTTTCGCATAAAACGTACTCTGTGCGATTTTATTGTAAGGCAATATATATGGATTAGAATTTGTATTTATTTTTTAATGTTTAGAAATAATATCTATATAGTCAGATTAAAAATTACCTATGCATTTTTCAATACTAGGTATATGTTGAAACAAATGCATAAATCTACTGTGCATACGAAAATATTATATAATATATAACACCCATTCTTCACTACCAGCATGCCTGGCATCACCTATCACTAAAATTTAATTAAAAAATATGTTTTTGTTTTATACAGTAAATTGGCACCTATGCAAAATAAGTTGTAATTCCTACGGTGTAATAACACCCGTGTTATTTAGTGATAGAATAAAACAAAATTTACTGATAGTTGTGTAATAAGTAACAAAAATATAATACAGTTTCCTATTCAACACAGAGTGCTAAGTTGACAAAATATATAAAATACCTATAACATTATTACAAAAGTTAAAAAAAAATTTTGGTTTAGGTTATGTTGTAAGTACTTACTTCGTTAAAAAAAAACCTATTACCTATTTTTCCTTATGGAAATGACTAAATATAATCAAAACATGAAAATAAAAAAAAAACGTGTATAATTTTCTCCGAAGTTTTGTTCAGCTTAAGTACGAAAATTAAAACACGTCACACGATATCATCAATATTAATATTATTATAAGTTATTTCTCGTATGTATTCCAAGAGATTTGTTATTTACACATGTTATAAAAACATTAAATATTAGAAAGTAACTACTAATGTATAGAATATATTATATCGAGTAGACGTTGTATTGTTGTAGCACAGATAGTGCATTTCATGACGTAAATACTGTTGCAAATTTGAAAAAAAATCACCTGGTTTGTCAAAAAATTATGATTTTACTAAAATAAATTTACACTATCAAGTTTGAACAAAAATCTACACGGAAATGCTAATTAATATACAAAACATAAAAAACTTCGGGCAAGTGAAATAGCTTTTAGTTTTAAATTTACATTATAACATTAAATAACGAAGAAATAATTCGTTTTAACAATATTTAGAAATTAAGAAAGTTTTAAATTCGTTTTTTAAAACATTGTAGTGTGTTTACAAAAAATTCATTAAGAAAATTATGAAAATTAAGTTATCATTATAAACTAATTCATAACTTTGCAAATAGATTAAAATCAATCATTACAATAATATGTTAAATTGTATTGACTTAAAAAATAAAACCATTTGATACATGTCTTGGCATAACACTAGAATGAATAGTATATTATATAATATAAGTAATATTATCTTATTTTTTATTTTGTTTCATTTATATAATATAGGAAAAGGTTTTTTTCACCAAAATCAATAACAAAATACAATTAAATATAATGTACGGATTAGTAATGATATTCACTTATTTTTTACCTATATGAAGTTTTAACGAGTATTATACTATAAGTATAATTTATTTTTAATTCAAATAAATTCATATGGTTATGATGTTCAATTTTGTCTTAAAGAAATTAATTTTGTATTAACCTATATTATGATTTTATGTTTTAAATCAAATAATAATATATTAAATAAAAAAAAAAATCTTATTTATACTATCTTTATCGAGAAATAAGCACAAGGATTAATGCACCTATATAGTTTATGTTTATGTATTTATAAATATATTTTGGTAAAGAATACCTACACAGAAAAGATTAGCTACTTAGATTGTGAACATCATTTAATTTTAAACTATGAAACATAATAGGCATCGTTGGGCTTATAGTAACATCTTTAGCTTTGATAACATTTTATTAACTCGTAATTAAGGTATAAAATATAAATTGTGGTTTAATGGTTATTGGTAAAAACGCAGGTTTTTTGACATGTTCATGTTTTTTTTTTTTTTTAATGCTTTTCGCCATTACAATTTTGATGAAGGTGTGCCTTCATTTTATATAAGAATTGAAAATAGAAACCATTATGAAACGGCACGTTTGCAAAAAGTGTTTCAAGTTATCTCAAACAAAAGTATTTAATAATAATTTAAAACTTATATTGCATGAGATAGTTTTCATTGGCATATAACCACCAACTTAGTCTGCATCTTGCCAAAAATTAAATTGTGTGTGTTTCATTTTATCTATTTCGTATATTCATGTACAACTATGTTCAACACTTGTGAAATAAATATTTACTCTCCTTATTCAAACTTACTGTATTAAATTTATTATAATTGGCGAATATCAAACGATTAATAAATCAAACCGTAGATAACGATATAATATATCTATAGGAGTTGTAAACGGCTATAATTGAATTTATCTTTATGTGTAGGGCACACTAATGTCATCACTACTCGGATACATATATAGCGTGTACATTTAAAATATGAATATTAATACAAGTATATTTTGTAAATTACAATCAGAAATACATGTACAAACTTGAAAATTAAAATGATAATATGTATTGTAATTGTAAATTTGTAAATGTTCAAAACCATTTTCAGAGAGAGAAATGTTCACTGCAATCAGTGAAAGCCCTGCATATTATAATATATCTACTAGTTCTAGTTAAATATTTACACGTTGTATGTTGATACTTGCTAAATAGAACATTTATATAATTGTATAGCCTTGATAAAATAGAATCCCAAGGGTCTTTTTAATGTAGGTATAGGAACCGTAGTATTCAACCCACTAAGCCCCCCCTTCTAAAGCCTTTAATTTAGCCCTGATTAAACAAATTGAGAAATAAAAATTGAATTAATAATTAATTGTACACAAATGATGAAATTGTATCTATTAAAATACGGAACATAAATATGAATACATGAACTGTAATAACTATATTATATATTAACATAGAATTATAAATAGAAACGTATAGATACTTATAGTTTATATGGTATACCTGTAGTACTTTGATGGTTTTTTTAAATGAAAATAATCTCCAGATTAACTCATCCATAAAATTTGAAAAAAAAAATAATAACGTTTATCGTATGATTGCATGATTAATCATGGTGCATTATTGTAGTCTGCAGTCATATCACTATGAACTATGGATCATACATTTAATATCTCAATATCTTATTATTTTATTGTTTCTGTAAATATTTTGATAATATTGGTGCTGATGTGAATATGTGATACTAGTTTTTATTTTATTATTGTGATTTAATAACTTCCTAAATTTAATTATAAATTCAATATTTAAAATATATGTCACCTATAACTGATTACGATAACAATCATATTGTATTTTTTTCAACTGAATTATCTTCAATCACAGTATGGATATTATCGTATTAACCACGCTTGCCTCTATTCCAAAACTATCTATAATGCGAACACTTTTTTATTACAATAAAATTATAAAATGATTTCGACGTGCAATCAATTGATTCGTTAATTTAGTTTGATAGTAAAAGTGTTAGACTTGCATCTACCCCCACTAAGTACAGCTTTTACCGGGGGTAGGAAAAGCACGACACATTGCGGAAAATTATCATCGATCACTGGATGTAACTGTGATCAAGCATATTTTAAATGCAATATAATTCGATTAAATACAAATTGAGGTATATTTGTCCAAATCGTTATTACCTAACTATCATCGTCTGACTTTGAGTATACAACTTTACGGTCAAGGTATAACATTTTAATGATTTTTATATAAAATGCCAGGCAACTGTGGAATACATTTTAATTAACACCTACCAATATATAAATTTAAAATAGAATTATAGGTACCCTTATTGGTGTCATCGTGGGATGTAAAAAAAATTACATCCTCCACTTAATATTCTTATTATGGTGAGTTGATTTGAAAAAAATTTTTCAAAGATATTAGATAAGTATAAAATATCACATTTGTACGTATAGTTTCTCTTCGTAAAGTATATGTGTTTTGTTGAGTCTGATACAACTGGTTAGGTCTCATTCTTAATAGTTCTAATTTCTAAACCTTGAACATTGATGGGGGCATTTCATAAAACTTAAATTTGCATGTTTATATTTTTTTTTTTAGAAACATTCAATAAGACAAAAATTATGATCTGTCCAACAAAATGTTTATACTGGTTAGGTTAGGTACCTAATTATATATTATACTTGGCAATCGATATCAATTATCAATATATATATTGTATGTGATTTATTGAGTTATGGTTATAAGGTGTATTAAATTTTTTTTTGTGTTAGGTACTATTTAATGTTATATAGTATGAAAGTTAATTTTGTAAAATATCTATTATTATATATATGAACCTGCTATACTTAACACTCAGTTATAATATTGTAATCTATGGACTTCCAGTATGACACATTTAGAAAATACTACTAGGAATTCTTTATTCCACTATAAATTATATATATATATATCATACATCATAATTAATAGCTACCAAACACTTGTATTTACTAACAGAAAAATACTTATTTAGTCACCAATTGTAATCTAGTAAGTATAATAAGTGTTTATAGTATTATATTGTTTTAACCTAATCTGTATTTACTAATTCGCTTTTACAATAAAAGTTAACTGACTGAATTTATGGCACCATCAAAACTTTGTTGCTCTTAAAATTTCGACCCTCGGGTTCATCACCTCCTCCCTTTAATTGCACCATCGACAACTTCGCAGTACTTTATTTCACACGATATGACACTACCGTCTGCCCGTATGGACATCGGAAATTACTTTGAATGCCTTACCCGTGTTTGCTGAATTAATTTCTACATTTCCCAAGCGTTTTATAATTAATATTCTGCAACCTTTATATTATCCGTAACATAATGGAATTTAACTACGTACGTAGGCATGGGCGAAACTACAAAACTTCAAAAGAAGTTTTTTATTTAAATTTTAAATTCTATTAAATCGGTGTGTTATCCAGTCAGTATTAGTTATACATTTGTCTAAGGTAGGTAGATATATAAATTATAATAAATGTAGACACATTCCATATATATGTGTGTGTGTGTGTGTGTATAAAAAATATAATATTATATATATATATACATTACCCGTGTTGGACACGATCTGCAAGACGATCAGAGAAAACAAGACGGCCACAAGCGTTGACGTCATCGGGAAAGCGTCGACGGCAGCGCGACGGCAATAGTGATATCGGTCGCACCGGGACGTCGACCGCTGCAGACGCGACTCCATAACTGGTGTCGTCGCTTCCGTTTGCCGGAAGTGTAAATTACACTTATGGTAGCAGCGGATCCGGATCGAAAGCCGTCGGGTTGATGGGCGACAAGCGCGCGCGCGCTCCACCGACTAACGCCCGCGGAAAGAGTCTAACGGTTTTTTTTTGTTTTTTCAATATCTTCAAAAAGTCTGTTTCGCCGGATACGAAATTTCAGCGCCAAGTCGCGGGACGGCTCTTGCAAGTGCCACGATAATAATAGTGATAATAATAGTGTGGATAACGCAACAGTAATAATATTATATTGCGACGCCGCCGACGGACTGACAGACGGCAGCGGTACACACGGGGCACGTGACTACGGCTACTAAACGTCGCGGACCGAATAAAACCCGCTACGGCGCGCGAACACTAACAATCGCCGCCACCGCCGCTGCGCATCGTCTCTCTCGGTGCGCGCCGCCGCCGATGGAAGGTGTGTGTGTGTAAATGTGTATGCGCGCGCGTGTACGTGTGTGTGTGTGGTGTGTGTGTGTGTGTGTGTGTGGTGTGTGTGTGTGTGTCTGTGTGTGTATGTGTGTATGTGTGTAGGTGTGTGTGCATGTCTGTGTGTCTAGATGACGGTTGGAGGAGGCGACCCGAGCATCCGGTGGCGGTCAACTGTAATAATGATAATAATAAAATAATGTATAATTCCGTCGCAACGACGGCGGCGGTGGGCTGCAGAGTGCAGATACTCCTCTGGGGCGCCCGCAAATCCTGTGTGAGCCTCGGTACAGATATACGAGAGCTGCAGGTGACCGCCGCCACTGTTGCCGAGGTTAGGCCTCGGCGACGATGGTCCGACCGTAAGCGGAACTCGGAAGTCCGTCACAATTTCCTGAAGGAGGGGGAGAGCAGAGCTAATATTTTTTTTTATCGCACGCGTAAATGAGCAGATCAAAAAGTCTAAAACGACAGAGATACCCCCCCATTTGACAAAAAAATCAGCACACGGAAGAATACCGAGTCAGTGGAACACTCGCGCATCCAGTATTCCAACTATATCAATTCATACATTTATATAGGTGAATAACGGCTAGTTTAGCTCGGGAGGGCAGGGTGTATTAATATTTAATACCTAAATGCTTGATATACTAAAAGTTTTAGGAAATAACTGATAAAACTTAAAGTTCTTGAAACAAAAAACTCTATTTACATTTTTTTAATGTATAGAGTATAGATTATAGGTAGGTACTTCTAGTTTTAATCACATCTTTGATTTACTTATCAAAAACAATGTATTCACATTTTATGTGACAAATTTATGTACTGATACTAACGAATCAGTAACGGTTATATAATTTATAGTTAACTATAATAACGTGTTTTATGATGATATACAAATTCGATGTTAGTTAGTAGGTTATATTATAAAGTTCAAAATAAATTATTTAATATACTTACAAAGTTACATATAAAAGCTGTAAGTGTTTAACTTTAATCTTACCTATAATGTATAATGCGTATATGCTTTCATTGTCCTTAGTGAAATTATTTCTAATATAAATATTCATTCAAATGTATTGTATAATAATTATTTTTAAAAAGTATTAAATAAAAACTGAGTGCGTATACTACTAATATTGTTTGGTCCATAATACTATGCAAAAACTGAAAAACGTACATAATTTAAATACCAAAAAATGTCCAAAAACCCATTTCATCTTAATTTACATAATAATAATAATTATTATTATTATTATTACATGTATGTATATAGGTACGTGGCCCTACACCCTACTCTCTTTTTTAGTATAGTATATAATTTTTATATTTTTTCTTGATAATATTTCGCAGTCTTCCCTGTGTTAGTTGAATAATATAGTATTATTTGATGTTTTGATATGATAGGTAGGTGTCATAAATTTAAGATCAAATATTACACGAAAGGAAAAAAATGGGAGCATCATTATTCCATTGTTATCCAAACATCATTATTTTGAAACGCACGAGTTTTTTTTTAAAATCGGTAAAATAAAATATATTCCCATTGGAGTCGTGATAAAACTATAGCGTTTTTAATAATTTATGTATTGTAATATGAATATAGGTAGGTATGTATAAACAAAAAAAAAATAAATCAAATTTAATTTAAGGTGAATAGCGATTTACGTTTATAAAATAGATCTTAGATACAGTTGAGTGGTGACCTTACTATGTATAAATGATTTTTGGAACGTGTCAAATTAAAATGAAACTTGAGAAGTATAACTTAACTCGAGACTCGTTAAGGAAAAATTTATAATAGTATAATAAAAATTAATTAAGTAATATTTTATTGTGATAACTGATAATGAATGATGGATATTATGAACATTTTGGTTATAGTTTTAATTAAAGAAAAACTCTTTAGTAAAATATTTGCCGACAAACATCAAACTCTTGCCTTATATCATTCTTAGGCGATAATAAAAATTAATTGTATATTGTTTTTATAATGAGCACATTGTCATAATGTATTATATAAAGTATAAAATAATGACCAATTAAATTTTATTACGACATATATAATAATAATAATGATTTTATATGTATATTATTTGTATTGAATATCACATTTGTTGAAAAGATCTATATTAGATTATACTTACAATCATAATAATAAACAAAAATTATATTTCTCATTCCAAATAATATAACTTATAACTACCTACTTATTAATTTAATCTGTAGTAGGTCTTAAACTACAAACTTATGTTACTTTATATTCTTAGTAAAATTATATTTACTATACTTTTGAGTTTTGACCCTATAATATATATAAAAATTAATTTGTTTTATAAATTGTTTTTTTTAATAGGATTTAGATTAATATAGACATTTTGCTTAAACGGCAACATATTAAGGTAAAACTATTAAACAAATCTAAAACAAAGATATGTCTTTGAATTTAAAAATTTCAAATAACATTATAATGTACTTAATAAGAACTGTCATATTATTTCAATATTTACTTATATGGCTATTTTAGGTCACAAGTATCTAAATAATATAAACCTTAAAATTACTTCTACGAGTTCTACCTAACTCTTTAAACAATACCTATCTATTTATTGTAAAAGTAGGTGAATAATATTATAAAACCTACATTTAATTTGATGAATATAATATATTAAACAAATAATCGCTTTTAACTTTCACAATAAATTGTATTCTTCTATAACGATAAATCGTAAAAACTGGCTTAAAATAATAGCCACTCGCAATTTTCATAACAAGTAATTGAATCGATGATATGTGTGGTAAAATTAGGCTGGGTACTTACACGCTTCATTACATATGTTCTACATACCTCACAATATTTTTGCAATATTATTTATGTCAATTTTTTTTATCGTAGGTTCATTTGTTATTATTTTAATATTCCAACAAACATAATATATGGACATTAATTTTTTACAAATAAATAAATTCCATTATAATTCCATTATACTTATATTCAAAACGCATTAACGTGTTCAACGTTTACATTTTTGACGATTGACTGAAAAATACTACACAATGGCTAAGTACCTTATCGCATGTACATCAATTAGTTTTAAGTTTTTTCCATACATGAATTTATTGCAATACCAAGTTGTTATGAAAACATACACATGAATAATCGTGTATAAATTAATAAAATATTAAGAGGACGTGACACGGGCATTTGTTGTATCCGTCTTACAAATGTTGAACATAACACATTTATACGCTCAGCAGACCACGTTTAGCTTTGTTAGTTTAAAAATTAGAGTGATTCGATCTATTATAAAACTTGATGGTAAGAAAATTATCTCTGTTTGTATGTGGGTTATTTACGATAATTCAATTTTTTGCAAGTCTTGCGTATATAATATAACGTAAATTAAAAATGCTCATAACTCACTTAAAAAACTGAATTATAGTAAATAACCTACATACAAACATAGATAATGTTCTTACCATCAAGTTTTATAATAGGTCGATTTACTCAGATTTTTAAAATAATGAAGCAGAACTGCTGATTTTAAATTTTCTGTTTTCTAATTTTCTATTGTAAGGCTGAGACAACAAATGCCCGTGTTGTGTCTTCTACGCTAATTTATCAAATAAAAATTTAAAAAAAATAAAAGCTAAAACTAAACGTGTTATATGTCCATGCGTGTACTGACCTACCAGGATATCAAAACAATTCCCTCTTTACATTTTTGGACCGTGCTCAAACCTACAAAATAGGTATTTCTTTCAGAAATTTTATCATTTAACATTTTTTACAATTCAAATGAGCTATCTTCTGCTTATTTAAATTAATACTCGGAACAAGGTAAATCTACCAGTGACTTAGCAACGTATATGGATTGTGGATAAACTAGTATGGAATGAATGTGTCAAAAACCCTAGATACCTATTTTAATTTAAAATTAAAATATCAAAAAATGCCTATGTAAAGCTCTGTACAATATTATTACCTTAGATTATACCTAGATAGATTTACTCTAATATTAAAAATTACACAGTAAAATAGATTCTTCTGAACGTAAAATTGGTATGTTGACATGTTGTGCGTCTGATTTCCTCTTAATTTGTGTTATGATAATTAGATAATATTTATTCTTATATGTATGTAGTACCTAAAATATAATTAACAAACATAATATTAGTTTAAGAAAAAATAAATAATCTTTGAAAGTGTGGCTTAACTTTGTTGTCATGTTGATGTATATTACGCGTGATTTAGACTGAGAAAATTATGATTGGTGATGATGTTGACTAACTTATGACTAATATTATGAGTGACAGATTTACATTATGTACAATAATATTCCAAAACAGTAAAACCACCCTTATCAAGGCTCAATTAATAAATTTAAATCGTCTTTTGAATATATTTTAAATAAATGTAAAATGAATGTTAGATTAAGGTATTGATTCTTCAATAACCAAACTTTAATAATATAAATTATATGTGAGAAATCAAAAATAGGCATATTTTCTTAATTGCCTGGTAGTTAAGTTATAATTTATAAGCAATAACGATTAGCATGTAAGCATAACTTCACAAAAAAATATCTCTAATAGCAGCCACTGCAGCTTTCACATTATAATATACTTACATTTCTGTATTGAATATATATATATATATTTTTATTATACTATAATATGATCACGATTCATCGTAAACCGTCGATTGTAAATCCATTCAATTTATGTTCATCGTATAAATTAAGACAACTAAATGGTAATAAATAATTACTCAATTAACATAATTGTTTATTTAAACATGTTCGTAAGCCGAGTTTTTATGACACTTAATTTTTTACATGTTTAACCATATAAAAGTAATCGCATGAACCTTGCATTTATACGTTATATTCTCGTGTAACTATATACACCCAAATCGAGTTGAATCCAAACGTGCGACATCGATCCCACTGCGCCGGTATTTAAAATATGTACATCACTATTTCTGTGTACGTTTAATTGCGTATCCACAACGCCGTATACTTACCAATAATATTAACTATTATATAGTACATGTCCTGCACATCGAATGCCAGTCCACTCACGTATAATAGTCGATAGACCACAATTCGTGATAAAATTAAACTTAAAGAATTATTTTTCCGTACGCTTATTTGAACTCTATTTGACAATTATATAGAGTCAACATAAATTACATTGACCGTCACCGGTAATTAACGGTTAAAATAAAACGAGAAATTCTTATGTTGCAACGCTTAATTAATACTTTTTTTTAAACGATTCTAGAAACGTAGTACGTACTGATTCCATCCGCAAGTAGAAATTGACCTATAGACACGGAAATCTTTTATTTTCACTCTATGAAACCACACGAAACATGGATATTTATATAACATGATAGGTTGGTACAAGGTACCTATATGGTGTGAATCTTGCAACAAAGATTAATACAAATATTTTCACAAGACCTTTAAACTTGAAACTTTATAGTTTATATAAAACCTTATTATCATAGTAAGACACAAAATCAAATTATAAACTTAAATATTTAAACAATTTTAACGAACATGAGTAATATGACTAGTGGTAATAAGATAGCAAAAATAAATATTTACCAATATATTGTCCTTATATTTTTATGTTTATATTGTTACCTATGGTTAGATTATTAATCTGCATCAATAAAAATGTAATCATTAAAAAAATGAGCGCTTTATGTTTGATAAAGATTCATTTAATTAAAAAAAATCTTTTTTTCACAGTTCTATATACTAATGAGTAATTAGTGACTTCTTTAAAGACGCTTACTTATGTTAAATCATATATTTTTAATCATTATTAAATTATGTGCAAAATTATTTTGTATTTTAGTAAAAAAAAATGTAGTAAATTAATAACTTATTTAATATTAAAATAAAAGTTAGTATCAAAATAATAATTAATAAACCACCAAGGTCAATATAAAAATTAATGAATACATTTTTTAAGTAGGTATACCTATAAAATTATATTTTTAAAATGCATTGGATTCTCACTAACTTCACACACTTTATAGTCACATAGAACAGTTAAGTCAAAATAAAAGGCAAAACACATATTTACTTAGTACGATCATATATGCGTGTGATTATTTTTGATAAAAATCATTATTCAGTTATATAGGTATGTATAAAATATAAGACACGGAAAATAATAATGCATATTGCAATAGGTAGTGCACACTACAAATTGCATGAAATAAATATAAAATCTAGATGTGAAATTTACACAAACTAAGTTAAACTAGTTGGCATTGTGTAATAAAATGGTTGGTCTAAGTGCACAACAAAATTCTGAAGTTCAATAATATAATAAACTTAATACACTGATTATGTCTTGATGAAATTACAATAAACCGTGTTATATGTATATAGGTAATAATATAGATTCAATTGTAGTTAAAAATTAGTAATTTGTAGCAAAATATAAACTTAAATATAATCTTTTTTTATAATTTATCAGCCAACACGTTTAAACGTTGAATACTATATAACTGATTAGTGATTTGGTATAGGTAGGTACCTACATTATACGATATACGAATTAATACGATACCTGTACGTTTATTTGGAAATAACACTTCAACAAGAGTTTATGTGTACATTTTCCCAGGACTTTTAGGAAAGGATCGGTGTAACGATCGCAGTCATAAAATGTTTTTCACCTAAAATTTATTGTCTTCGAAAAATATAGTCTTATAATGGGTACTTATTCGATTGTTATCCATTGTAGACCGATGAAAAACATTAATTCTTCTTCTATAGCTGAACACACTAGCTGTGGGAAAAAACTCACATGGTGTAATTAATTATGACAATATATCTGAAAAATTAACAGGGCACTTATTATCAAGTGGTAATATATAAACATTAAACACATACCTACCTATGTTGGAGCCGAGAATGATATTGAATTAATTCCATTACAGAACGTTTAGCGTGCACGTATTTCTATTGACTGGATAGCTTTAATATTATTAAAACGACACGAGTACGACGTTATTCGATCGTTTTTTTTTTATTGCTGTAGCACAAAATAATTAAATTTGATACTTAATTAATTTAGGTACTTCACTACTTCATTTGTTTTTGTAGAAAATCCGGTCCATTATTTACTCGTGCATTTCACAAATCAATCAATACACAGTTCGGAATGGTTTACGACGAATTTGTTTCACTAAAACTGTTTTTCTACGTAACATTTAGAAAAACCTGATAAAACACATTAATCATTTGTTCGACTTTCGTCCGTTTAATGATGTGCATTAATCTTTTTTTTTATTTTTATTGTCAACACCTAAATGGACATATTTACATAAAATGTGCGTATGGACAACTGTTAAAATAATTACATTTAATTCAATAAAGTACTATATAAATACTATAAATACTAGCATTACCCACAGTTGGAAGTATTAGGTGTCGTCATCTTTAAAAATGACAATGAGTCATTTGCTTCGTTCTTTGATCATCATCGGCTTGGCTATTCAGTAAGTTAATTTATATTGTTTATATTTTTAAAATACTAATACAAATTTATTGGATGATTTTTAAATATTATAAAATTTATTTTTATTTGAAAATTTATTGTAAAATTGTGATTATAGTTTTTTATACTACTTATGTATTTGAAAATATATAAAATAAATAAATAAACATAATAATAACATTACATATTTTGTACTGTAAGCAACGAGTATGATAATCTCAAATTTATCCTAATTTTATATGAGGAAACACTAGTCACCACTCAGACTACAAAAATAAATAGTCTTTTTAAAACCAACTCATTTTTAACTCAGATAATATTTTTATAATAAAATCCAAACAAAAATATTTTTCTGAAATTAATTAATATTTTATATAAATGCATAGTAAATTTGTTTGAGTCATTCTAATAATTAAATTAATTTTAAGATACAATATAACTTCACCTTACTACATGGATTATATAGCATCTTTATACATCTATCTCATATAATTATTATTACTATACATGTATACTTAATTTATATGATAATACGTAGGTATATGTTATAATAAAATTATTTGAACATACAGGCATACAGCACACCTATATGCCTCTGCCTTATCCCTCCGTGTTAACTTATATACATTAATAATATAGTTCTGATTTTAATTGTACCTACATAAATGTATTAATATATTAACGATAAGGTTATTAGGTTAGTGATATAAATAGCTTAAAATTAGTATAAATATTTTTTAAATTGCATTGAAAATCGCCAAAAAAAAGTCGCTAAGGTTATACATTTGTTCGAAAACTTGTACTGCGTAATTATTCTAGTTCTTCAGTAATTGTTTTTTTTTTTTAACTTTTGTGTTCCTAAAGTAGCAACTAAAACTTATTTGCTACCAGAAACCACCCTTAAATTGGAAAATTAAAAATTCTTCAAAGTTCCAAAAGTTGACTTTAAACAACAACAAAAAAACATCATTGTGAAATCAATGCATTCATCTCTTTGATGTGTATCTAGTGTAGTGAACGTATGAAAATTATGTGTTGTTAATGTGTGATCTAAAATAAATAAAATTACTAAAAATTACACAATTATAATATTATAAAAGTATGTTTTCTGTACTTATACTCTAAAAGCTGGGTGAAATTATTCATAAAAAATAATTCTTCTAACAATAAATAATTATAAATAAAAATAATATTAAATTTATTGTTTTTAGGCTTTGCAATGGAACATGCTATTGGAGTAAACCAAGACAAAAAAAAATATCAATCAGCTCATGTTCAACTAGCATTTCTTCTTCAACAGTTAGAACTTCGTCGAAATTCAATGTTTTAAATTCAAAGAATAAAATTGAAGATCTTGAAAAAGGTCTTAAAAAAATTAGCAATAACTCTGAAGAAGACAGCAGCGAATACAATGATGAAAGTTGTGAGGACTTGGACTACAGGGATAGTCAATCAACACGGAAATTACAAACATTTGTACAAAGTCGTGCTCTTTCGAAAAAAATTAAGAAAACACTAAGAAAGTCGGCTAAAAAGATCTTAAGAAAAAAGATTATTCCTTTAATTGCGAACAAAATTATTGGGTCTGTCATGACCAGATCTACTGGTAATGACTTTCAAAAATCGATACAACAAAGTACGAGCACAACAATTACGTCAAGCACAAACACCATGGGTATCAATGGAAACATATTTCTGTCAATACCAAAAGGATACGTGGCAAACACAATGTCAACAACAACAACTAGGTTATTAACTGAACACGATGCTATTCGTTTAGGACTCATGAGTGGCAAGTTAATTAGTGGAAGCCAAACATATTCGTCTTATCAAAATGGTGCAGAATTCAGTTCATCTGGTAGCAGTGCTAGTAGGTCTATCAATAGTGAGATGACACAAAACAATGGAAATGGATATTATTTAAACAGTAATACACAGAATGTCGCAAGTTCAGATGGTTTAAACAGTATAAATGGAAATTCGCAACATTTTAGTAAATACACATCAGAACGTAATAATATGAACAATAATATGCATCATGCAAATTATAAACAAACTAGATTGTATAACTTAAAAAGAACTAATTCGTTGCAACATAAAATCAATCAACTTAAAACATCAAAGAATGTTTTAGATGATGATGAAGATATCACAAATAATTATAGAAATGTTAAGACTTCAGGACAATTTAATCAATTTACATCAAATAATAATAATGAAATAAATAATAGTATTAATAGTTATAAAACTAATGAACTACGTAAAACAGTTAAGTCAAGAACTGTTCAAAAAGGTAGCACTAAAGACGATAGTATAAAATCTAATATACTAGATTGTAATAAATCAGATAAATCAAAATCTTCTGAAGACTCAAATGGGGATGAAAATAATAAGTCAAACTCAATTGGTAAACAATTCTTAAAGGATGTAGACAATGAAACTGATGATAAAGAAAATGAAAATGATAAAGTTGAGAATAATGACGATAACAATGATAAAACTGAGAATACCGAAGATGAAAATGACGAAACAGAAGATAAAGACGATGACAATGACAAACCTGATGATAACGACTCTGAAAATGATGACAATGAAGAGGAAGAAACATCAGAAGACGAAGTATCGGTGTATGAATATTTGAATACATTCCGGAAGTTCAGATTTGATAGTGGTTTGAATTCTGTTGGTATAATAGGAGAAGTCTTAAGTCAATTGGATTTTCAACGTTATAAACTCATGGATGATAGCATATATCCCCAAGATTCCACGCGTTATGTCATAAACAATGAAGAGTTTGATTTTATTATTGTCGGTGGTGGTAATGCGGGATGCGTTCTAGCAAACAAGCTATCTGAAAATATCAATTGGAAAGTATTATTAATTGAAGCAGGTGGGGACCCCTTCCCTATAATGCAAATTCCTAGTTTATGGGACAGGTCACTAAATAGTGTTGCAGACTGGCAGTTCAAAATAGAACCAGATAGTACGACTGGATTTGGAATTGGAGGTAATATGAAAATACATAAAGGAAAATGCTTAGGAGGAAGCAGTGCCATAAGTGCTCAACTTTATGTAAGAGGAAGTGAACAACTATATAACTCACTTGTTAAAAAAGGTTTAAAGAATTGGTCTTACAATACAACGGAGACCTACTTCAAAAAAGTCGAAAAAATTCGCTCAATTACGAAAACTGAAACAAACACTACAATTTATGGAAAATGTGGACTTATCCCTGTAAGCAAATTCCGAAAAACTGAAGTAAGCGTTTTAGAAAAAATAGTATGTTCTGGTTTCGAACATATTGGTTGTAAAAAAGAAAGTGACATCAACGAAAAAGATATTGAAGTTGGATTTGTTTCAATGCAAGGAATAATAAAGAACGGTAGATCTATTAACACCGCTAAGGCATATCTAAGCCCAATTTTCGGCCGTGACAACTTAAAAGTTATGAAATATTCCAGAGTTACAAAAATTATAGTGGATAAAACAGGAATGAAGGCGACCGGAGTTGAAGTACAGACGAAATTCGGTCAAATTCTAACAATAAAAGCTAAATTAGAAGTTTTACTTTGTGCTGGGGCTGTTGGTTCTGCTCAGATATTGTTGGCCTCGGGTATTGGGCCTAAAAAGCATTTGTCTGAAATGGAAGTTCCAGTGGTTAAAGACTTAAAAGTAGGTGAGAATTTCCTAATTACTCCAGTGTTTACTGGCTTTGTTATCTCCTACGACAAATCAGTTATTTGTAACCAGACAGATGAAGAAATTGCCTTCAAATACTTGGCTAGAAATTCAGGACCCTTAAGTAGACCAAACGGTATGAGCTTTGGTGGATTCTTAAACACTGGTATGTCTGGATCTTCATTTGCTGATATTGAAGTTCATCAATTTTACATTCCCAAAAACTCTTATTCAAAGTTATGCCAATTAAAATCAATGTATGGATTTAGTGATAATTTGTTATCGGTGTATACTAAATTGAATTACGAACGTGCTATTTCTATTTTTACAATAGCTTTAATAAACACGAAAAGTACCAGCAAAATTCTTTTGAGAAGTAAAAACCCATTGGACAATCCGATTATTGTTGGCAATATGTTGACGGAGAAACACGATGTAAAAAGTTTTCTCGAAGCTATCAAATTACTCTCCAAAATTGAAAAATCTGATGGAATGAAGTTAGTAAATGCGAAAATAGAAGATATTGACCTCGATGGATGTGCGAAGTACACTAAAAAGACCAATGAGCACTGGGAGTGCTTATTAAAATACATGGTGTCTACAACGTCAAGTACTGCTGGATCGTGTCGTATGGGATTAGAAACTGACACAGATGCTGTTGTTGACAGTGAGCTGAACGTGATTGGTATTTCTAATTTGCGAGCAGTAGGTCGATCTGCTTTGCCAATGATTACTAGTGCTTACAGTCATGTGCCTTGTATCATGGTCGCTGAAAGGGCATATGATATGATAAAAAGTAAATACAACTAAGATCCAAACTACCCAATTTAATATTGTTTTAGAATTTAAGACACTGTGTTAGCATTATTACGATATTCATTAAAAATCAAAGGAATCAAGTTCTATTTACGAAAAAAAAACAAATAAAATACTTGGCACATTAAACTTGTTTTTTTTTTTTTTTATCACGTTAAAATTATTGATATATATATATATATAATTATTATAATTCCGATTGTAATTATTTCCTTATTATTTAAAAACATATTGATGCGGTATTTGGGCTTAATAACTATATCTAACCACTTTTGTAAAATAATAATTTTACAGTTTATTATAAGGAGTAGTTTTATACTTAAATGAGTTTGTTTTTTTTAAAGAATTTTAGTTTACAATCTATACAATATGCATAATATTAAGTAAGCATGATAAAAAAAAATATATTTCTTGTAAATATAGCATTTATGGGAAGAAACTCAGCAGTGCCACCCATTGGGAAATTAATGAAGTTTTTAATTTAAAATCAGATTTATAAAATATCTTTAGGTAATTTTCTTCTGAGCTTTCTCAGTGCATTATCAGTAAGTGAGGCTGAGAATTCTTGTTTAAATAAAGGATTAGAATGGATGCTTTGCTTATATTATAATGAAAATTAGGGTAGTGCGATTTAGTTAATTGGTTAAGTCTGTATGTAGATTTTTTATTAGTAATTTAACTTGAGAAAGAGGTAATTGAAGGCAGATCGGCTGGAACGTCTTTAGGTAATGGAAGATTAGACTAGGTTCCTGTTTGAGAATGTGTTCGGATAATCAATTAACAAATTATGGAAATCGTAAACACATTTTTTAAATATATATTACTTTTATAATTTTTAAATATTTAATTAACGTGCTATTTAACTCTTCGTCCACACAATTATTTTTCAATGCAATGACGTGACTATATTGTTTGTTCTCGTTTTGTAGGGTTTGTAGCTAAAAAAAGTATTGGTTTAGTGGAGTTTATTGTTAGATACCTAGTTCCTATATTATAGTAGTTGGTGTGCTTTTTTACTCCTTTCCAGAGCGCATCTGATTGTGTCTTTAAGAGATAGTAGTTCTATTTTGGGTATATTATTATTGGTAGATGCTTCTTTAACCTCTACTTAGTTTTATACATATGGTTATTTAACCATGCGTTATAGTTTTTTCAATATTCGTTTTTAGTTGACAAAGTTTTTTTTTACAAAGTTTTTATGATTTTTCATATATAAATATTTTTTTTTCCATTTATTATTTTATTTTACCATTTTATAGTTAGTCACATGACAATATTGTGAATTTATTTTCCTCAACTGATTGTATTTGTATTTTACTATAATACATCTCGATACTCAATATTGTAGGAATAAATTGTCATATAAAAATGACATGCACATTTTCAACACTCGATACTCACGTCTAGTTTTTCATGCTTATTGCTCTGTGGTGAATTGGTTATTATAAGAAAATCATTTTAAATTATTTTAAATGTCACGGGAAAAACTGAACAGATGGCGCCACGAGTATACATTTCTACTTTATTGTTCATTTTTCCGATTGCAGTAGATATGACTGACCCATTTTTAGATTCTTTAAAGAATAGCAAAACCCATCAAAAAAATCAGCTCAGTATTTTTTGAGTTTATCGAGCACAAAAAAAAATAAGCACAGGTTCTTTAAATATCTACCTAATAGTACAGTCATATTCATAAATATAGATGATAATGGAGTAGGTATAAATTAAAATGAAATTTATGTGTAAAAGTTAGAATCCCTGAGGAAGCTAAATTAGTAAATTCATTCAATTTTTAACCATATAAAGTCTTTATAATACATCGTAAAAAGTTTTAAGTTTTAAGAATTTTTTTTCTAAACATACGCAACAATATATTATATTGACATAATATTATCATAATGTATGTTTGTGTCCGCAACATATTACTAATAATATATACAAATAAATTGATTGTGTAAGAAAAAAAATATATTTATTCCAAATCGTCTAATAGCAATTCTCAAATTTAGGAAACACGAAGAGGTCAGTACCTCAACTAACTTTTCAGAAGTTTTATCATATCTCAGTTATTGAATTTTAAGTAGATTGCATGATATACGTTTTCGAACTTTTTTTTATCATTGTGTACCAGGAGTCATGATACTACTGTATCTAATTAATTTTTTTATCAATAATAGTGTTTTTAAAAATATTTAAATATATATCGACAGCCAGCAGCTGTCAAGTAAGCAACCCTTGGTAATAATACTTAGATATTCCTACTTTCTACTATCTTGACTAACAATTATTCATGTTCTATTGAATGTCTTAAGTTACCATTGATCGTTATTTTGATTTTTGAATTGTATTTTACCTTAACGTAAGTCACTTTAACCTCTTTTTTGTTATATTTATTTTGTTGTTGGTTTGAAAATTTAAAACTCATTATTTTATAATTATAGTTTATGTCTATAATGGTTGACGAAAAAAAGATCTCAAAATGATTTATTTTCAGAATTAAAAAAACAGGTGAAAGTAAGCACATAAGTATAGTCACTATGTAATCGGTAAATATTATGTACATTTTACGTTTAAATTAAATTTAAAAGACAATTAAATAAATTATTTACAAAAGTAATGTAGTTATATATTTTAAAATGTTGAATTATAAAGTATTAAATATATTAATTTTTATATAACGAAAATATGGGACTGGATGCGTGGCTTCAATAGAAACATTACAGCGAGATATTAAAAATTATCAGGAAGCTTTTTTAAAAGTTAATGTCCAGACAATTGACATTAGTACCTATCAATTATTATATTTATAACACGTGTATACGAACATCGAACATGGTAAATACTGTTATAGAACGTTAAAATAATATGCTCAAGGATACTTTATAACAATATTTCTAATATAAAAAGAATTATGAAGCCAATTATAAAAAATGAATTTAATCTAAAACCAAATGTTACAATAGATATTCGGCTATAGTTTAATTTAATTTTTAATTATTGTTGTAGGCTTCTATTGTACGAGTATAATATAAATACGATACATTTCTGTTGCTGACAAGTATAACAATAGGCACGTTCACAAAATGTATTCATTACATTTATCGTGATTCATCAAAGTCTACTTATTTTGGACACAAACATGTATTTAATAAGTCAGATGAACTGACCGCAATAGAACATTCATTCAATGCACTCACATTATGTTAATTTACAAAACATACCAAATCCATTTATTTTGGATTATCTTAAATACCGATGATATAGTATAAAAAACATAAATTTATAACTAAATGTAAATGATATTATTTATTTGGACGCAAACAATATACATTATGATATGATATTATTTTGATACATAAAATTAAAGTAATATAGCGGTTTTCATGTATAAGAAAAAATTATTATTAATTCTTCGAGGGACACCCGCATGTTCCTATACGTCATTGTACAGTGGCGTAATTAGGAATTTGTCCTGTGGGCCACTTAAACGCGCCCCTGATATTGTATAATATTGTGATATAGGCACTCATGTGAATAGGTGCTGAGTACCTAACCTACCTAGTGCATATATACGTCATGACAGTCAACAGGATTAATATAATATTAACTATTATGTGTATTGATTTAAAACATGATATTTAAATTATAACTTTTGATCCTTAAAATTTCAATCGCATGTTATTACATCTTTTATGTTCATTGTTTTTTCAACTAATCAGGTAACCAGTTATATATAATAATATAGTAGTATATAATCATAGTACCTATTTGTATACAATATATTATTATGTTAATCAAATAAAATATAACCTAACCAGTAACCTGGTCTAATTTATTCTATTATATTAATATAAATTAACACATTTGGTATACTGTTAATATACTGTATTGCTGTGAACAGTTCTTGTTTTATTTTTTATATGTGTTCTACGTATTTTTAATTACTACATAGTTCAATAGATGTATAATTGTTATTGAATATTGATTAATAAAAAACGTCCTTAGTTTTTATTCTCATTAGAAAATATCTACACATCATCACGCTACACCATTATACAATTATTATTCTGTATACGAGACATAATATTATATAATATAAACCATGTAGGTATCTATCTAAATTATTTCGTTTAAATCAAGGTGATAGGTATACAAACATAAAAAAAGAAATTTGTGATTTTCATATATTTTAATAATTATAATAATAATAAATTGTAAAAATTTACTTACAACAATCCATATGATAAACAATGTTCAAGAAACACTCTACAAAATGTTTTTTAAAAATATAAAACGTCACATAAACTAGTATACATTGAAACGTAAAAATGTATTACCAATATTAGCAAATATTATAATTTATAATTATAACAATAATTTCTTATTCCTTTAAGTTAATTATGAGATATACAAATCAACAGTCGTAAATCGAGGCAAGTATTAGGTAGGTAGTAATAAACAAATTTGGTATTTGGTACGCGTTTTTGATATTATTGTTAAGGTTGTAATTATAATTTGCTCGTCTAAAATGACGATAATAGTAAACAGAATTGGTCTGTACATAATTTATCACGAGATAAAGAATATTATAATATTATCAAATTTTAAAACTAACGGAGAAGCATGTGGTAATTTACTAACGAAATCAAAGTATATTGGTTTATTATTAAGTAGGTACCTGAAATGCGCGACATTCCCTACTACGTATTGAAGTTAAACAATGTGCTTATTTAAAATAATATGAGTAAAATGTCGTATAATTTAGTAAGTTCAAATAACGAATTACGATTAATTAAATTGATAACAATATAATAATATGATAAACAACTAATCAATCCAAACTTTCAAATTACGGAAAACACTTATCTATCTATGCTAGTAGACCTAGGTTGCATAAAAAATTGATTCATTCTATGATTCAATTTAATTTAATCACTAAACTTTAATAAACCAATCACGGGCCACTAAAGCAGTATAAATGATCTTTAGCTTACAATCGATTCATTAAATGTTTAATGATTGTTTATGCAACCCAGCATATTATAAAAGAAGTAAAATCGTTAACGTGTACACTAACAATTATAGGTAACGGTTGCATATTTTTAATTTTATTGCTACGATAGGAGCACACAACAACTTAAAACAGTAGTCTAATTTTACAATTTTATATCTATAGTATAGGTATCTATGATTAGTAATTGCACAGTACAGTTATATGGTACGTCCCTGTCATTAAAATATTGCCTATAGTAATAATTATTATTTTTGTTTAATCATTGAATAAACATACGTACTGTTGTAGGGCTTACAAAGGGGCGAAAAAAATGTCACAAGTGTTATTTTTACTTGTGACAATTTAAGTCATATTCTTTTATTCATCCGAATTTCTAGACATTAATGTATTCATCTATAACTGTTACGTTTCGTATGGGTTACAGAATGTCAGATCGTTTAACCGACTCATCTTACTATTGTTGATTCGATAAATCTATAGGAAATAAATAGTTGGTAGTTTTGTTGGTACATTGTTGTTTTTTTTTTGATTTCATTTATAACAATTAAATACTTTGGTCTTACTCTTATTATTTCATTTTTTCAAACAAACGTATTTTATCTCGAAAATTCCTATGATTGGTATATTTTGCTGTCAACAATTATAGCGCGTCTATACGTAGCAAGTATTTATTCAAAACATAAATGCTAGATTTAAAGAGAAAATAGTTATTTTCTCTACTTAGTAATGGCTTTTTAGTTTTAAACTATATTATTGCATTATTAACCCCGAAATATAGACGATTAGATGTTTCTTGATATTTGTGTACTATATAAATACATTTACACATTACAACAGTTACACATTTACAATCAATGAATTGAATTTCGGATGTGCGATTGTATATAATACTTAAAAATTAAAAACAACTAACTTTGGTTGACGCCATATTACAATAATCAATATTATCAAGAAATTCTAAAAAAAAAAAAAAAAAATAACACTTACTGTATAGTAAAAATTGTTAATTCGAGAGTTAACAAATAAAATTTGTGGCATTATTGTACTAAGTCTACATATTATTATCATATAGGTACGAGACAATGTGGGTAGGGATCATGATACATACGCCACGGTGTAGACCATACAATATAATATAATAATATATCGTAAGATAAACTAAACTCTTTAACTTAACGTACATCACACTAAGTCCATATAATAATATATAATATTATATCATGTGTCATTATCGTAGTCTTATATTATACATACACGTCGATAATAACTACTCCGAACTAAAGTGAAAATTATGCGTACATATATAATATATACGACTGTATAATTTATTCTAAAACAAAAAGGTTGTCTTTTTGCTGACACGGAAAAAGAGAGAAAGGTAGAGAGTAAAAGAGAGAGAGAGAGTAATAATGTTTTAGTGTGGAAATCCGTCGTCGCATTTTTCTAACATCCAGTCTGCAGCAGGAGCTTGGAAAATCTCCACACTCTCGTCCAAGCCATAGTTCCGCTGGCGATCACCGGGTTGTCCCTCAGAGCGCACTGCCATTTTCCCTGGACGGACTGTGCGGCGGTGGGCTGCGAGTTGTGCGTGGGAGTCGGCTGTACGCTCGGCAAACGGACTGGAGACGCGGTCGAGTTGGTGATGGCTGGCTTTTGTGGTGATGCTGCGGGTGATGTCATGATTAAGTCTAGAAAAAAATAATGATAATAATGAAACAATAATTCAATTAACACTAATCGTTTCCAATCGAGAAATTCGTGATAGGTACATAATAGGACTGTGATTACCGTTTTTTTTTAAATTCAATACATATTTTACAGCGTACATCATTGAGAATGTTTCACACTTATCAACACGTGTAATTCGTGTAATTAATCATCTCATCAATTACTATGACAAAGACAACACACAATATTGCAAGATACACCACGTTGCGAACAGATTCGAATCGTATATTGGAGTAGGTAGTGGTAGATATTAAAATAGGAACGTTATAAAAATATGTACACTCATTTTATTATCGTAAACAACAAATCCGCCAAAATTTTTTACGCGATACTAATAGGTTTTACAATATAATTGTATTCTTATTGAATTCCATCGTTATTATTAATATTATAATTATTATATAGGTGCATATTATGCATAAGTTTCCTCTCAAGTACGCTGTTTTTTAGATATTTCATATATAATTCATATAATTGATTTTATTTTATTTTAATAAAAAAAATACATATCCCACCGGAACAGATATCATCTTGGGATAGAGGGTTATATCTTTATGAATAGCATTACAAAAAGGTATTTTTGTTTATTTTAAAAAATTGTAATAGCAATATATACGATGCATTTTAACATGATACACAGCATAATATAATATTCTTAAAACGTTAACTATAAACATTTTTTTTTTTTTAATTTATTTAAAATTAATCTGAATAATGTGTTAACGTCTCTATTCATAACTTGTATAGCATAATTATTTATCTCATGTTAATTATATTGCCGTGCAATACAAGTGCTTATTAGGACTACAAAACATACATTTAATCAATATCTCATACAGTATGTTCAAAATTAATATACTTTTCAAAAATGAAATTTAAATTATTACTATAAATGGCCAATTTGGCTTTTTCTGTAGCCAGTTATTTCACACAACTATACTGTCACAGTGTCACCTTTTTGATATTTTTATAAAATGTGCTATATTTTATGTAATGGATTTTCTTATACTTCAGAACTATTGTTAACTCATCGTTGATTATAACTATGTTCCAATATTTAATACTTTTTAAGCTAATTGATTTCAAAATTACATAAGGGAAAGTCAGAAAAGAATTTAATAAAACAATAACTATAAAATAGTATTAATATATTTATATAAAAAATTGTGTACATTTTTAAACCTCAGGGTGAACCATTAACAATTATCATATTTTAAGTTCCACAAATTACGGTACTGATAATAACAATTTTTAACTATAAAGTAAATTGGATATACTTTATAATATTTACACTTTACAGGTACGTTATAGTTTACAATGAGAAACAAGTATAGTAAATCATAAAATAAGCTTTATGATTTTCGTTTATCATTATAATTAATGAATGGACATTATTTTTAATGTTTATGGTTATACAAATTATGGTAACAAATATACCTATGGGTAGTAAAAATTAATATATTAAAATATGAATCCGAGAATACCCTACTTAAATTTTTACCAATTATCCAATTATAATATTATATTATCTATAAAAAAATAAATTGAAATACATTTATACACGCTTAAGCATTGACACATAATTAAATCATAAAGTTAATGAACTTTGTAATTGAAACAAAAATAGTGCGAAATTAGAACTGTATATTATAAAGACGTACAGTCTGCAGATGACGTATCTTTGGTCCCATTTTTTAAACGTGAAATGTTGAAACTCGAAATGCCATTTTTAAAAATAGATACAAAATGAAAGATGCATTCCTTAAAATTCAAAGAGCTCTCGTAGACGAATCCGTTCAAAACATTTACGAGTTGATGGATTTTATATTAACAATACAAAATTCAATTTAAATCAGAATGCAATAAAATATGTGATTGTCGTTACATTAGAATTTGTACTTAAAAAATTGTTAACTTGTTATATACATAATATGAATTTATACCTAACTATGGTATTCGTGGTGAAGCTAATAATTTTAGAAGTTTTTTTGACAAATCTTTGCCAACGAGTGTCAATTAATCACATACCTATTTAGTGCGAATAAAATTCTTAAACTTGGTGTCTTTCAACTCTCAAGGAACTATCTTAGTGTTAGGGCCATTGTTTTTTATTGTTCATATAAATTAACTCGTCAATATAGTATTATAGTAGATATGTAAAAACAGATAGAGATCACACATTATAGTTGAAATTCCAAAAAATGCTTCCACAAAAATGAAGAAACTAACACATGGCAGTAGACTGTACAAACAACTCAGACAGCAAATGTTTGACTAAAAATATTGTTATAACATTATAATAATAATATTCGTGGTTATAATATTATTATAATATTTTCATTTCAAAATGCTGTCTGGGAATGTATTATAATATTAACTAATAAAAACTAATGATTTTTATTGAATTGTTAAGATAAATGATTAATATTTAAATTATAAATCTTCAACATAAAATCTAAGTTCTTTACCGAACAATTATAAGTAATAACAAAAATGATGATTAATTTTGTACCTCTATTATATATTATTATCTGTCTTAAAACTCGGTGTGATGAAAGACAAATCATAAACAGTTGTGTGTCTAATAAACCTAACCATTTCGTATACATTTCACAGCCTCACTAACCGTCGACATTGATGGATAATTCCGAAGATTCATAGTTTAAAACGTATATTGTATTTAATGCACACGAATTCGTACAAAAGATGCTCGATGATGGATGGACACTGGTATACCTATTATAGTTGTCCATGTTAGGTAGTATAACCACAAAAAATCGATATTGGGTTATTTCCTGTTTTGAATATTTGAATATTTACGATGATTTATTTCACAAAATCACCAAATTTGTCTTATATTTTTGTAACAAAAATAAAAATAGCATGTGTACCTCATTACATTTATTCACTAAAAACATTAATTTTAAAAAGACGAATAACTTGTATAATAACTGTAATGCTTAATATCTGCAAGATAGTGAATTGATTTACTTTATGATTTTTACCTATATGTTTTTTATATTATGAATTAAACTATCGTATACTTAGTTACAGCTTCTTAATATGGTCAGTAGTGCGTATTTAAAGATTGTTCATATATTTTTTCTGTTATCATAACAATATGAAAGTATTTTGTATGCATCGAGGCAAGTACAGTCATAAAATTTTTTTATTTTCGAAATCAAAATTTAATTTAAAAAAATATTAATACATTTTTGAATTTCCAGCGTCTGGTAATAATATTTTCAATGTAATATAAAAGTACGATGCGATTCAGAATTATTAAGTAATTGGAAATGTTTACATTTTAATTAAATTTAAGGTTAACATTTTGTGAATATTTATTATATCTGAAACCCTAATAAATATTCAAGCACTTGATTAATTATAACTATTGTATTTAACCTGCCCTTTAAAAAAAAACGAAACATTTATTGCATTTTACAGATCGTGTACACAAGTAAATGAATTATTAATAAAAATATACCGAGTACAACGACCCTCGTTTTTTTAAGGCATAGAATATATAACAATATTTGGCATCTATATCACATTTACACGTGTCAAAGGTTTACGTGGAAAAATATATAGGAAATCCATAATTAAGCTTTTACAGTTTATACAGACTTGTTTAGTCATAATTATTAAGTCAAGATACTATTTACTTATTTGAAATAACAACATATGATAATAATTTATTAATATAACTACTAACAGAATGAAAATTAGTATAACACTTAAGTAACAAATATTATATTAATAGAAATTAAGGTGTCTAGATACTCTAAAATTATATTATTAAACCATAATGTACTAACTATTAGACTATTCTTATTCATGTGGAATAAAGAAATAAAGAAATAATATTTCAAACATACGAAAAAAAATTAATTAAAAAGTAAAATAAAATATGTATGAGTTCTATAAAAACACATAATTTTTGTCTCAATATTAACATTATGAGGACCATTACAATGAATGCTATTTATCAAGTGTTACTCGTTATTTTTCTAAGTAGGTATAATTCAACACTCGAACAATAATTATATAATTTATGAGTTAAGACTTGAGAACTCTTATAGGTACATCAAGAATGTTATATTGTCGTAGTAATACTTGTATAGTAATATTATGTTGGTGCGTTACAATTTAGTGTGCTAGTCAGTAAGTGAACCACAAAATCTTTTTGACCTGCATAAAGTGAAGAAACATTAATTGAATTATATTAATTTAATTAAGTAATACCTGCACTACTATAATATAATACAATGAAATCACACTAAAAATTCAATTAAAGGTTAATTTAAAAGAATTTAACAACTTCTTAACCAATCTTAAACTGAAAATAATCGTTGAAAGTTTAAATATTAGACCAAATCTTAAAATAATAACGAGTAGCTTTATCAAAATGTAGTTAATTATATCTAATAATTAAGTTAAAGCATATTATATTAACTATTTGGAATTGGCAATTTATAATTCTAAGTCCAATGTTAAACAACTTAAAGTATTTAAAATAATCAGTTAACACAATATTATATTTATTTATTATGTTATGTAATAAAATAAAGAATTATTAACAGCATAATTTATGTTACCAACAAACTATAAGTTTTTTTATAAAAAAATAATAATCACACAAAAAAAAAAACAAATTTGTACATCATTATTGTACTTTGAATATTTTGATGTTTTTTGATTCGGGCCTAAAAGTACTTATTATTGAGAAATAGAAAATGTTAAAAGTGTTCCACAACTTTTAGGAGGTAAAAATAACGTAAATACCGTGAGGAAAATTTATTTGGGAACCACTGGGGACATAGGTTATATAGGTAAACAATTTTAAACATAATATTTATAGTCTATTTGATGGTGCATCCAAATATAGAATTAATTCCAGAGTATTATTATTTTAAAGTTATGGCTTTGTGATAATAACATGTTGTACCTATATTTCTATCACACCATATAGAAACTGACGAAGGCACTTGTTTTTTCAAGTGTGAATTATTTATTTGTGTGATATTTCATTACAAACATTGTCAAACAATAAGGATATTATATTCTGTATATACAAATACCTATACATCAATACTTTAAATTAAAACACAAAACTAAAAAATTATTATTATTAAATAATAAAATATTAATTGAATATTTACACCGAAAGTACTATTATAGTTTCGATTATAGCCGTTATTGTAGTTTTATCGATATCACATATCATTAGTCTTTAAATTTCTTATAAATCTTTATTAACTAAAACGTCATATTATTAGCTACTGCTTTAGATTATCTTATGAAATAAATAATAAATAAAAAATGTCTAACGAAATTGACCACAAGTATTTTTTCCCTACGATTTATGATATTTATATTTTATACGGACATCTTAAGGCGGATTCACAGCTTCGTCGTGTGTCATGTCGTGCGATGGCGTGGTTACTATGGTTACAACTGGTAACCATGATTGTTTAAAAGTTGAACTATAGTGAATTATTGGTATACTCGGTTGCAACTTGGTTATTACATGATACCAAAAAAGTAATGTCCAATCACAATACGATTTGATCGACACGACACGATAAACGACGTAGCTGTGAATCCGGCTTTACGTTTACAATCATATTCAATATAGCATATTATTCTATAACTACATATAAATATAATACATACTATAATAATTAATATAGGTACATAAAAAGTATTCGTAAATACACATACGAATAACGATTAAACCGTTATCGAGTGCTCAGCCATTGACAAACAACCCTATACCTACGTTATATTTTATATTTAGTTATTTTTATGAGTTATTACTGTTATCTATTACACAATATCAAACAAAAAACCACTTAATGTAGGTACGCTGCATCTTCAAATATTGTGTCTGGACGATTATTGTTATTTACAGTGCATCCGGGCTTATTGCCAGACCAAGGGCCGCTGCCGTTGTTTCAATGTAAAGTGTATATATAATAATATTTGATATGGATGTGTTCTTTTTTTGTGGGGTTGACGACCTTTTTTCTTTTAACTCCTACTACGGCGGTTGTCGTGAGGTTATTGTAATTTGGACGATTCCCAAAAAGACTGCGCGTCTGCGTCTCTTGCAAATATTATTAATCCTATAATAGTATTTTTTTTTATCGTGACACCTCGATTCGTCGCGAAGTCGACCACTCTGTGAAAAATAACGCTGCAAAGCGTTTACGAAAGTTTCCAACGAAACGTTTTAGACGAATGTTAAAATGTCAAAACGAGTGCGCGTGATTCGATTGTTTAACTCAGAATAATAGCGTGGATTACACTCTGAACAAGATTTCATGAAGGTTTTAAAGCCAAATACTTCCAACTAAATTGTATTTTATTATCAGTAGGTATATATTTTATGAATAAAAAAAAGCAGAAGGGGAATTCGAAATAATTCATATATACCTACAATAATATTAATAGTTAAAAAAATGAGCATATTATGCCTAAATTAAATCGTGGCTACATTATAATATATATTAATTATATTACTATGTATAAATGTTGCCATAAAGTGTAATGTAATTGAATTAACTTTGACGTTCGCAACAATTAGTGCAGGGTGCTATTCATACATTATAGTTACAACAATCCATCACTGCCATCAAATATAATATAATTAATTATAATTAAGACCAATCGACGAACAATCTTCGTTCAACGAGAATGCCTGCTTTTACTACGCAGTAACAAAAAAACTACGCATCACCGAAAAACCAGAAAGGCAGGTACATATAAAAAAATGTATTATTGTTTTCAGGAAGTAAGGTATAAGTAGATACCTTTGATGTTTATAAAATATGTAGGTAATTAAACGTTGAAATGTACCGAATATGGTATTAAATAAATAAAATGTATATGAATTGTAAAATATCAAACGCAGAATTTGTATATAAAAAAACGCAGGCGGAGAACTGTTTATTATTATTATTATTTGGTTCTAGTGAGAAAATACCACTGGAAACGTTTTAGGTATACCTATACTAGCGGTATTTACCTGCACGAAAGAAACGCGTCGTGTGGACAAGAAACAATACCGCGTTTTCGAGTAAGTATTATTATAATTTACTTGTCCATAAAACTTGACGTGTTCTCGTGAGTCGCCGCGGTTATCCAACTCGCCGTGAATCAGTAGAATAGCAGGTATTATGTAATTTTATCAATTTCAAAAAGGTTTTTTATCATTATTAATTGTAGTGTCCAGATTGAACCGTCCGCTTAAAACCGTATCGAATCAATCGGGTAAAAGGCTAATGCCACAATATCACAATACACGGTACGCACATGATTAACACGATTACTATAAATTCGGGCGTGTGTGTCACTATGCGCACATTATGTAACGTTTACAACCGTTTTTTTTTTTTTTTTTACTTTTATTGTTATACCGGCGGCGGGCTGTGCCTATGTTATTATAACAGTACCTACAATATGTTACCTATATATAGTATAATAATATGATACCTATGTACAGTATAGAGGTTGTGTGTTCTCGCCGAACTATAGAATGCGTTTCGGGAGTACCTTAACGGGTAACATTTCAACGACACCTACACACACGTGTGGCCCGAGTCCTCCGCACGTCATGTACTGATATATTATATAGCTATATAGGTGCACTGCACCATGAAAACTCGAACCGCGTGTGTCAAATTGTTTGTGCCGTCGGTAAGACAAAAGTTCAACGTGCGTTTCCGTATAACCGTCCGCGTGTTGTACAACACAATGTTATATTAGTCACACAGCATAATGTAATATATTATATTATACAGCAGAAAACATCGTCCGTACAATACTCGTCCAGCGTTCGTGTGTGTATAGCATTATATACAAATACAATACGTATAATGTCATAATGATTATGGTATATAGTTATATGTCGTTTTTGTACCAATTAGTACCGCTCGTTACCCGACACTTGTTACCAGTTTGTTTATATTTAATATTATTCTGTTTCCATCCGTCTGCGCGTCGTACCGTCATATATACGTATCACGGAAAAACACGCGGCACGTCTTTTCGAGTTTCTTATCCGATTACTGTCGTGTATCGTCGTCGTTTTACCCGAAAAAATATGTGGAACAAGGTGATAAGGTGACACCCCAGCGTTGTGTTTTTCTATACGTCCAAAAACTCATACCGTTTTATTTTCAGATAACCTTATACGGTTGTTATGCAAGACATCCGATGTAAAAAAAATGCACCTATAATTATATATATATATAAAAATTTGTATAACTATGCGTAAATAATATTTATGTAGTACACCTATAATTCCCGCGGAGGTCACCTGAACGTGTAAAATAAGCATTTCTTTTGTGTGACCCAATGCACATTAAATTGTGCCTACGTATATTATATAATAACCTGCAGTGACTTCAGCTATGAGATTCGCAGTGTGTTTTATCGACTAGTTGTAAAAATATCGGGGACATTGTTTGAAACATACGTTGTACGGGCCATAAAAATAAACCTGTAAGCAATATAAACTAGCGAAAATAAAATATCGTAACATTATATTCATTATTTCTATTTTACTATTGTATGTCTATTTCTCTAGACTGAGATACATACAACTTGGTGCTTTATAACTGTTTTTATTTCGTATATGGTTTGGTATTCTCTTATGCTCATCGATAAAAAAATGTATCGTCTTATAGATTACAATGCATTATTTAAGTATTGTTTCTTTTTTTTTATATTCGATTTTACGTTCAAAAGTGCGGAATAGTAAACTAAAAAAAAAACAATTATAAATTTAATATCAATCTTACTACTAAAATTATTTTAATTATTTTTTAATTATGGTACTTATAGAAAATATACAATTTATTTCAATCTTTTTTCTTCTTATTTTCTTCGTATTTAATATTTGCTCTGTGTTTTATTCATATATAAAACAACCGGCTTGTTATTGTTTTAAAATTGTGTAATACCTACCAAATTTTGAAAAAAAACCGCTCACCTGCATGGTGTGTGGATACAATAACGGGCAATACTGGATTTGTAATCTCTAGTGCAAATAATAAACTAACATTTTAATAATATAGTAAATCGACTTACATATATTCATGGTGTACATACAATTATTAAGCGATCAACGCTTAAAGGATAACGAACGAATAGTAATATCAACATATTTTTTATATGTAAGTCCTTAACAAATATGCAACTGCAGGTATTCACACAATATGTGTGTGATGTTTGAAATTATCTTACATGAATGAATATCTGGACTTTTGGAAGACATTTCCTCGTAAATACTTAGGAAATGTATTTTAATCTCTAAAAGTATATTAGGTATAGACTTAAATAATTGAATACCTGCGTTTGGATTATGGATGTATTCATCTATATTCGAATTAATAGAGTTATGAGTTAAACTATTTTTGTAACAAATCTATGAATCTAGTTTTATTTGTTAAATTCATTATTCCTTCCAGTTAAAAATTGTTTAGTTTCCTTAAACATGTTTTGCTTTGAGAAAAATATATTACTACACGGATCAATAAAATCTAAAAATTAAATTCTCTGTTTAGTAGAGCATAAATTCCAGAATTCATAGAATTAAATAACATTGATGATAATCAAAAAAAAAAACACGGTTAAATAGCTAAATCATAAGGAAGTTAAAAAAATCGAATATATATATTAGGTATATATACCTACAAATGAACTGCAGTATAAATGTCATTGAAGTGAAGAACTTTAACGATCGAATATAAACATATATCTAATCATTTGAAAATAAATATATCACTCAAGAATCAAAATATATTATAAGTACCTATATATATATAATATTATTGTATCTGATAAGTATAACGATAGACATCTGATAGGTATCTATATAATCGGTGATTAAAATATTTAAACTGAAAGTAACATTACTTGTTCGCAACTGCATAAGTCCTTTCTATATTATACTCTATACCTATAGTATCTATTGCAACTAACCGGTCACTTACGAGTTACGATCGGTAATTGTTTTAAACTATTTACTTTAAACGATTATTAACACACGATGCTATTATACAATACTCGATTAGAAAATACAAACAAACTAGTAAAATTAACATAATGTTTAGTAAAGCTATTACGTAAATGGCTCCATTAGGATTGATTTTTAATCCAAAACGGAAAACGCGTAAGACGACACAATACCGATTTAACTACGAACCGAAAACGGTGACCTGGAAAACATTCTGCATTTCTGCGGGAAACTTTAAATATTCCGCGAATTCGGTCATGATAATACGACAACACAATAATGTAATACAACTTACTGTCGGTACTATTGTGATGTAGTATTATAATTTATAAATTATTATAACGTACTGAAATCCAAATTCAAAATCGTATTTAACGATCTCCTGGCAGACCATATAAGTGCTCGCCGACGAAGTAAAAAGTTACGAGAGTAAAAAACAACTAATCAATACGATTCCCAAAAACGACATTATTATTCAAACCTACGCGAAACGTAATCATCGATCATCGTCACGTCGTATCAGAGTATACCTATACGGATCGGCTAATACGATCGACTCGCGCGTATACGATGTAAAATAATAGTATTGAATTACGGTATATATTGTACATAAACATACTTACTGTGATTGGGTAAGTTATTCGTCGTCGTTGGAAATTGATCGTGTCGGAAACCGCTGACTAAGGTATCGTGAACACAAACGAGCACCGACAGTGGTCGACCGGAGAATGAACGGCGGCGGCGGCGGCAGCTACGTCGGCGACGACACGACGGCGGCAGAGTGCGTATGTGTGCGCGTGTGTGCGTGTGTGTGCGCGTGTGTGTGCGGGTCGAGCGTGTGTGCGCGCGTGTGGAAATTCACACAACTTTGCCGTTTTGTGCGCGTGGAGCGATGGCGCCCGGACGGAGGAGAGTCTTGGTCGTGTATGAAACCGAAGAGAAACGTTTAGAATAATATCGGTAATGTTATTGTTGCGATCATTATATAATAATATTATTGACGATATACGAATACGGACAGCGAGGAGATAGGACCAGATGCGACAGAGGCAGACGGTACAGGTCGGCGGTCGCAGTGTGGTTACATGCGTGTATAATATTATAATATTATTATGGAACGGAATTAAATCGTAATCGTTAAATCGCGTACACGAACAGACGACAGCTAAATTAATATAAATCGCTGGTGTTTTATTTTATCATAACCATTGTCTCGTCACTCGGAGTATCGACGCCGCACGTAATTAATAACGACAAAAATCATATTATTAATACGAGTGTTTTGACCAAACGCTCATAACCATACGTTTTCTGTCCACGGCCTCACGAATCCAACGACGTGTGCGTTTATTATTCAAGTCCAGATTCGCGCAAGTGCAAAGTGGGTGCACGTGCACTTGGCTTCAAAACTTTGAAAGCCCCATATTTACTTAGAAATACTTTAATTATTGTTTTTCTTTAATATTTTTCAATCGGCTGTATTTATGTTTGAAAATGCAATTCAAGTTCGATAAACCAAAAGGAAATAATGATTATTGTATCGCCTGTGGTGTTTATACAATTAATGTCACTGTATTGGCTGTACTCGAAACAGTAAAATTATATAGTTACGCGTGATATTAACGTTTTTAAATTAACGGAACTGGGTGAAACGTTTCATTATCTATATTATATGTGTATTATTGAACGCAATTTACGTATCATTAAAGTTATTTAAAAATTATTGTTCTACTATTTAGTATAAATTAAGTGGGAGGTGTTTTGATAAGTAGGTATGCTTTGTGATATGTAGGTAGGTACTAGGTACCTATATAGACTAGTCTATCTTGGGCCCCAAATTGGTTCATGCGCTTGGTTACCAATTTCTTTTAACCGAACCCTAATATATTGTTGCAAATTTCGTGTGGTTTTTTGACATCAATATTATAATTTCGTAGGTATAATGATTATAATATTCTTTTTCGAATCCCTTTTAAATAAGTACGTCTCTTGCGGGTACATATAAAAAAAATTCCAGTGTTTACTCGCGTGCGCTACCGTTCAGCACGGAAACGTTATCGATTTCCACTTTACATAATATATTATGTTAATTTTTCGTTACACTTTGACGACGTTGCGCGAAAAGGGTAGGTAACCTGAAATTGTCTATGTATATATTTTATACCTATGTGCATTTTTTTTAAGAATTAGTTTCTACCTTTTCCCTCTTCCAATCACCATCGCCAACACCACAACCTCCTCGCCATCACGCCAAAAAATATTTATTTTAATTAGTCGTTGGTTAATACCACATCACCGCCGATTGAGTATTAACTCGACTATAGTATTATATAAATTATAATATATTTAAGTACTATAATATAATATTATTATATCTAAATATAATGTATTAATGTATGTCGATAAATTATATAATTATTAATTGTTCTCGAACCCGGAACCATGACTGGCGGCAAACGCGTAACGATTTATAATTTTCCAATCGTGTTCCTCAAAAAACGTGTCGTCTCCGTACGGATTTTTTTTTATTTTAAGATTAAAACATTTCGACTGTCAACTAAATAGCTTAGCACATCCGCTAACACAAACTGATTATATTATCATAATTATATTACATAATATCGACGGAACCATGAGCGTGGTTACACGACTAAACCGCTTTTACAGCAAGTCGACTTGTATGCTTTAATTAATAATATTATTCACCTGCGGTTCCGAAACTTAACTTTAAAAGAAGGGTGGCAATAGACTGCACAAAAATGTATTAAACATATGTTAGTCTTCTTCCTTAATCAATTGAAGGTAATTTGTGAAAGACATCACTCTCTTACACTCCCCCCATACTAGCTTAATACGTTTACATAGTCCTTTAACGGTCTTATATATTAATAATTAAAATTAGAGTTATGGGTAAAGTCTCTATTTTAAACCTAAGTTACCAATTACCATTTTAATAAAATAAAATAAAATGAGAAGAAATAATATTCAGGCGCTTAGTTTGGTAGAGCAATAACCTCAATTTACCCTCTGAATCTACAGTCGCAATAATAACAATTATAGAACCCATCATTTTAATGCGTTATCAATTATTTTCTATAAGTTATCACAAATCAATAATCATAATAATCATAAGCGATAGGTATTCAAATAATCAAGTGAAATATTTTTTGATGATTTCTCAATTCTTTTAAAGTAAGCGAATTGCTCTGAATTAGAAAAGCCTTGCAAATTCTGTTTAATAATATAATAGACAATAGTATAAATATATAGCGGCACCAAAACATCCAAATCCCATTTTCGTTTGTCATAGTATATATTATGCTGGTAGATTAATAGGTCAGTGGGGCATTAGGGTCGTAGGAGTTCATTAAGGAAAGGGTAAAAATTGTTCAAAAATAATTATGATATTAAACTGTACCTAGTTATTTGATTATATTAACAAATTATTAAAAACAGAGTTGTCAATGAGGATTGGGATGAACGACAGGTTATTATAGTTTCAAAAAATCACCTCAGAAATTCTTTGTTTTTTAAACAAACATAATATAAACTCGACACAAATCCCACTGATTAATAAATTTACAATAATTGTAACGTAAATAATAGTAATAATTATTATTATTTTTATATTATTATTATTACTTTATACGTTATGTGGACAGCCAGACGGGAGACACTAGTGTGTTAATGACGTATTTGTGTTAATTTCTTAATCCGCCACTCAGTGGTGGTATTGATTGTTGTATTAATATCTGATATTATATATATATATATAGCTATGCTCGTCCTACGCGTTTAATTTGTATTCCAGCGCCCGCGGGAGGGTAATCGAGTGACTTGGCGGGGAGTAAAAAACGATTTGTTTTGAACGAGGCACCGAATATTTGCCGCATGTAAACCGCAATCCTAGTTAAAGCCCGATTACCATGTTATGGGTGGTATAATAAGTGTATATACTGTATACGGTTACCTAAAAACAGATCGTACTATATGGTATACGTCGAGACTATAATAATATTATTATCATGTGGCAATACGAAAAACGTATCGATATAATATTATCGTTTTGACTGTTAAAATAATAATAATTATAATATTATTGTTAACTAAATTTTATGTAAATCAAACATTATAATATGGTGCACACGCAGCGTGTCAATAACTGTGCCACCGCGGCTATTACCGCCGGGCGACCTGCGGACCGAGCTGTGCGTCCCGTTTTTCACGCGCGCGCCGATGGTGGCCGCGGAGTGACCCAATTCCTCGGCGTCGTCGGAGGCGGAGGAACGCGCGTGCGCTCGTGTTATGCCCTCCACCCCCGACGCATCGATCCGGCCGCGCGCCGAGCAGCTGCCGTCCGCGGGACGAGCGAACAGCTGACGACGGCGGCGGCGGTCGCCGGGACGAAAACAAAAACAAACAATAAACGGCGACGGGCAGAAACCGTAGTAATATTATGATATATTACGATTATAATAATAAATTGTAATGATAATAATATGATAAAATATTGTTAAATATTGTATTACGGTAGTACGCCTTGGTAAAATATAATCCACAATAGTTTGTGCACTCAAGTCATCGTGTGCTCGGCAGGGGGAGGGGGCGAGTTCGATCCTCATTCCGTGACCTTTTTTTTTTTTATCATTTTTAAATCTTGACTGTATAGCAATATTATAGACATTACCTAGTCATTACTTAACCGCAGTTATGGTAACTGTTTGTTTTTATTCTGCAGGGACGACAAAACGCATTTTATATTATATTGTAATCATCAGCGCCACGCAATTACGCGAATACTGCGAAATTTGGTATTGTATGTCAGGCGTCAGCTGATGCTAGCAGGAAACAGAAATATAGTATGATAGACATGTAGGTACATTGTACTTATGGCCATATTTCGTTAACAATGTTATTATGTAGGGCCTTCCAAATTTATTACAAGTGTGACAAAAATGGTGGGAATCTCGTAAAAACCTCTTCGGGCTTCAAATTTGAAAGATCCTGACACCCTGTACATTGAAATACACCTACGTACAACTTTGCAAGTACGATTGTCACATTCGCATGTACCTCCACGCACGCGCGTTCTACTATCCTTTTCATGTCACGTGGCCGTTCGATTATATGTTAGTGCGAACGTCGATATTATATCCACACGCGAAACGTACCCTATGTTATTGTTAGCTGTCATTTCATATTTTTATTTTCACTGCCCTTTGTACACAACTTCCACCTCCGTGTCCTCAAATGTATATTATTTATGTTTAAACAGACAGATCTGTAATATGAATGCCGAGATCATATTAAACTCTCATAAACCGATAGCTAAATAAATATAATTTTCGATCTAAAACTACAATTATTTATTTATTTTTATTTTATTAAAGCATTAAAATAAAAGGTGCAGCGGAGTGTAGTATGCTTTTTCCCACATAGGACAATTAACAAAAAGACCCATGTAAATGCCACGCACAGCAGTCGGTTTGCGGTTCATTGAACTCTACATTTTATACGATGGCAAACTGAAATATTCCGCTTCGGTTGAAAAACAAAATGTTATACATTTATATAGGTTATAAATAGGTAAATAGGTCACTGCAGATTAACATGAAACATTGCATTACCTGTAACTATTTATTTTAAGTCCATAGTTTTATAACTTTTATTGATTTTTCTTTTTCAATCAGTCTTTGTTCCCTTTTACCTTTTAGGGAAGAACAATTTTAAATAATTCATTTCGCTTTATACGTCGTTATATTCGAGCATCAGGCTTTGTCTGCATATCAAACAAATCGAATATTCCTCAATCCTTTAAAATCCTTTAAACCTGAACACAAAAGAAAATAATATCATGTTATTACTATAATGTACATTTTATTAATGCGTCGTATCTGGGTCTCTTATTGTAATAATAATAATACTAATATAATAATGTCGTATAAATCATATGATACAATGGGTTATTAACCCGCTTCCTTCCTTGAACCGGCGAACCTGTCCCGTTCGTTTAATTGAAATGAAATCAGAAGAGAATACAATGCATGGGACTTACTATTACTGTGTTCGCAAATAGAGACGACAAAACATCACTAGGTATACTAAACGCCGAAAAACTCACTTACCACACAGAATTGACATATCGCTTATAAGTTTAACAACCGAATGTATTCATTTTTTTCATGGCCTGTAAAGTTTTTTCAGGGAAGTATACATTTACTTTACAAAAATACTCATATATTATTATGTTGCTTAAAGTTCTAAACATTCTGAAAACGATTTATATGACACATGAATATATACTACGTTATGGGTATGTTTGATTTTGCTAAAAGTTTGAACAACATTCGAAAAAGTTCAAATTAATTAAAACTATTAGACTTATTTGCTATCATCAGTGGCGTACACAGATATTTACATTGGGCGAGGGGGGAAGGTATGTTAGAAAAAAATATATAATTTATGTGGGTATATTTAAAAAAATGAAGTATTTAATAAAAATCAATATTTCTGATAGTTTTTGCTGGTGATACATCGCATACTTAATTGTAATTATATATAATGTACAAAAATTAAGCATGAGGAACATTGCGTGAATTTTGTGTGCAATTAAAAAAAGGTGGGTAAGTGGATGTCGCTCTGCTGTACAGTAGGTTACAAGTGGGTCACTGTACTGAATGGTGTTAAATTTGAATTCAATGACATAATATCATTGTATAAGAAAAACGATTCTGAGCGAAAACGGTCAGTCAGCCTATGATATTACCAAGTATATTTGATGATATTATTGTGAATAAAGTAATTTATATATAACCTATTAAGTGGAGCCTTGTTTTCAATTCAAAATCCTTAGCTATAAAAATTGAACATTTTATAGATTTTTAACTACAAAATAATTATTAAATTATAAATTTTATAAATGTTGTCAAAATATGAACCTTAAATGCTTATAAAAAAAATTATGCCTATCTATTTTTAATAATTTTCAACTGCTATTAGAACGATATATCAGGAGCCTTATGTTAAATTTTCACGCTTTTTTACCCAACAAATAAAATTTAATTGATCTATACAGAAAAAAAAACTAAAAAAATTGAAAATTAACAATGGCCGTAAACAGCTCAAAATAGTCAAATTATTTTCAAAATTTTTCGTGTATAGAAAATGCTAATATAAACATTCAGTGAAATTTTCAAGTATCTACAGTCATACTTTTTTTAATTACAACAAAATAAGAAAATCGTTACATGAGATATCGAGTGAATATCAAATGTTGTAAAAATATGAATTTCAAACGCTGATAAAAATTTAACTTGACTTTCTTGTAGACATTTTTTTTTCGATAAAGGTATTTAATTATTTTCTAAATATTGTTTAATCTAAATAAATTATACTATCTGATCTCAGGCAATAACGTCAAAAACTTAAGCCTGGGTTTGTATGTTGTTAGTAACCCATAGCCATATTATATAATTTAATAACTGATAATGAAATGAAAATATAGGTTTATTAATTTGACTACACGTGATAAGGTTAATTATAGTGTCAACAAAATGATCAGTATTATGAAATCAACGTAATATCGACAATCGGGTACCTAATGTATTCACTATTCTGAATTGTTTTAAATGCTTTGACTGTAATACACTATAATACTAGAGAGTCTATATTAGCTTATATAGGCTCACTTACTAATACTTCATGAATACATGATAAGGTAAATAATATTGGTAATATTTATATTTTATTTAAATATAGTTATCTTATATGTGTTTATATTGCGTCACATAGACGTATTTACATAACCGTTGTCATAATTGTACGTCAATCCGTTTGGTTGGTCTTAAATATTCAAGTATAAATTTTTTTGTATCACTTATTTAGGTATAGTTGTATTGTAGAGGTGTGCTATCCAGATACCAAATATGAATCAAAATATCAAGATGAATGTCAAATGCAATAGGTATATACTATATAGTATATTATAGGTATAATAGGTGTATTTTTAATAAAAATTATACATTATATTATACGATTGATTTAAAATGATTAAGAAAACTAGTGGAGCTGGAAATGCAGGGCCTCCCATATAGTTTATCTATTACCGTATTATTCCAAGGTAAAAAAAGTCATCAGTTTTTTTTTGTAATTAAAAATTACAATAATAAAATAATGTCTATAATGCTATCAATAGTTATTCAACAGCTAATTAATGAATATATCTTTCTTTTTTTTTTAACTTCTAGAATACAACTATTATAGCTCACCAATTAGAGTCATTAATACAAACAAAAGAATAATACAACGTTAATATAGAATACATTAATAAAATAGTGCTTTAAATAATTAATATAGATCGGAAATCTATTAAACCAGAATATATCCATTAAAATAATAATATTATATGATAATCAACAGTGTACTAGTATCTTGGGTCATTTTGTAATTGTTTATTTGTTCGATTCTAAATAAAATCGTATTTATAGCTTTTTAAAATTACATTTAATTTCATTTATTTGTCAATTTAAAAGTACAGAAGATACCTTTTTTAAACATTACGTCTAATTTTAATATAAACTTTTTGTTTGGCTTTATAGGAGGTTGCTTTTTAGTAGTATAATATATTATATTATTATCTAGGTATACAAATTATGTAAAAATATGATCATTGTAAAATAAAAATAATTAATAATTATTTGTGGACTTGACTTCATAAACAAATATATATAACGATATCACAATACTCAATAAATTATAAGAGTTCATATCATAGAAGTCATCAGTAAAGTAATCTAAATTATAACTATCAAGAAGAGGATTAGGGGAGGTAAAATATTAGATAAATGTAATAAATGTATAAATCAATCAAATAAATTCCAAAAAGAAGTATAGTAGGTATACCTATAAAATTATAAAATGTATAATCTTTTAGTATTGTGTTTGAGTGCATAACTCATAATATTATTAATAAATAAAATAATTATGAATACCCCTTGCTTCTTATTTAATAGATACAGTATATGGTTAACATTTTGGTTAACCTAAATAAAGTGAATATACGAATATCGTAATATGGTCGATGTCGTTGGGAATTCGCTTGGTAAAACGAATAGATATAGAGATATTATAGTATACTTTAATAAAACAAAATAAAGTAGGTATAAATATTTAAGACATACATGAGGTCAGTGTACGCATAAAATGTACAATATGTATTATATAGCCTCTTTTTACTTATAATTGTATATTTTGTCAGAGTAATCAATAACGATCAAATATCTATATTAATAACACGTCTTATTTCAATGGTATTATAGTTTCTGTACGACTAAGTACTTATTTACTTATACACTACCTATATTATATTCTTATTGATAAACAGTGTATTTTATTAACACACTAACTCAGCGTTTGGAGGTATAAAAAAAATATATGATTATTAAGGGCCGGAATTTTATGTAAAAATTATTGTTAAATATACACATATTTATGCACTCAAAAATTAAAAATATGCAAAAAAAATTCTATGTTGCGTGATAAAAAAAACTAAACATCTTAAAAAAATCTCGAAATATATTATTTGAAAAAAAAATTAAATTGAAATATTAGTAGACTTCTGCTTACAAATGTGTATTTAAATGAAAAATGTAAGTAATATTTATTTTGCAACGAGTACCATTGTACCAATATGAATTTACAAAATGGATTTTTATATTTTCAAATCGTAAATGCCTGCGATTGTCCCGTAACATAGATTTATATTTTGGGACAGGCAGCACACTCGCCACACTCACCTTGCCTCGTCGATGATCACAGCGAAAAATTAAATTAAAAATATATATATATTTTGTGAATCAAATCAAAAAATCAAAAAAAATCATTGACTATCTATAAAAAAATTCAAATTTTAAGCAATTATAATATAGAAATATGCAATTTATAGTAATTTTTACTCAAATATGCAAAAATAAAAAAATAAATATTAACCATAGGTAGAATCTACACATTAAAAACCTCAACATTTCGAATCCAAATAATTCTAGTTGAATTGTAAAAGAATATGCATTTGCATAAAAATCCGGGCTTTAATAATTATTTATTAATTATTAATTAATGTAGAAATTATGCATTTCACGAGGTGTTTTGTTTGTTAAATAGATATTAACGTCGTTGATAAAAAAAAATCTATTCTACCGTTTGTAGTAGCGCAACCGTGCGTAGTAGTCCAAAATGGCCCCGTTTTTGATGACAGAGGTCTCAGTATTTATTTTTATGCTACACAGCTTCGCTATAACTGACAACAAAAATCCCGATTTCCCGGTGGGTCTATCCACCCATGCATCTACCCGTCAGATTACCCACGTGAAACCTACGCGTTTCTGGTTTCTCGAACTTTTCTGGTTTGACGGGCGTTGTCACGCGGATATCCACTTATGACCCTGCCAGCTTCCGGCGCAGACAGCTCACAATGTAACGCCCTTACGTTCGAGTTCTCGTACTTTTATCACATCGGCAGTTCTTTGGGATCACAGATATATACAATAAAGACATAGGTATCTATATGCTCGGTATAGAACTTTTTCATCTCATGATACCGCTATTCCCTTGGTAGATCCTCCGTTATTTATATACAATATTATAAAATTAATAATAATAATACAACTATAATAAATGCGCAATAATTCCTTTTAAATAATTAATAGTTACATCGAGTAATTGAGGTGGAAAACATGTTCGTATTGCTGCAATATGGGTGCGTATTGTGTCATCATGTTTTTTGCCACCATCGGTTCAAACGAAGTGTCCTCCCGTCAAATTATATTGCTTCGTCAATTAAATACGTAGCTGTTCCATTACACTAATATAATTTGTAGTTCCATTTACCATTGAAATCTGTCATCGCATTTGGCTTGTTTGTCTCGGCAAGCACCAACGTTGTACTCGCTTCGTCAAACATACCTCCGCTTTTCTGTTTAAGGACGGTGTTCTGCAATAACACTTTGACAACTCGGGACAGTGTCCATACCTGCAAGCCAATTATTAGAACGAATATGCAATTGAAAATTGACCAACAATTGAACAATAGACGAAAAAATTGGGTAATCATGGGGATGATTTTGCAAACCGGTAAAAACAATGGTTTATGTCCAGTCTGTTTTTTTCAATTTGTTATGTATTGACACAGCTATATATATGTTCTGTGCAGCCACTGCCAACCAGATATATGTTATGCATTTTGTTGTTTGTTTTGTAAATTAGTAATTTCCTCTACTTGTTTTTAGATTAAAATTATCTATTGATACATGTAATACAATTAAATAATCAAATGCAATAATTCCTGTATTGTATAATATTCATTAAAACCTAAAACTATAAAATGTAAACCTATCTACAAAATCAATCATCAGATTATAGTATAGTTGTTTGAGTCACGTACAAAAAATCTAAAACAACTATACAGTTGTTTCAATATATTTTTTAAATTTTAATAAAGTTATAAAAAAAAATAACTCAGAATGATAATTATTATTAAATATTTGAAGTTTGAACAGTTATATTATTTTTAAAATATAAATTAATGAAAAAAGTATAGCTGTATAACTGTGTAACTTTAAAATATTAATTCTTTTTTATCTAGATAATTAGTGTTGTATATTTTATCGTTATATAGAATTCATATTTTAATTATTATATTTAACCAGGATAAACTATCCAAACTATATTTCCAACTATCGAATATACATATCTTATTGGTTATACATTATAATATATATAGTTATATTTGCAAATTCCTTATCAGATGCTCCATACTGAATATAATAAATTAATACGTCGTATTGTCTTCGTGAGAATTAATTATTCACGTATAACTTGTTATTTTCGGAAAAACCTTTAACTAAAAATTATAGCCTAAGTTTCGATTAACAAGTTATCTTATTTTTTACAACTGGTCATAATAATATGAGTTATGACTTATGAATGCATATTCAACTAAAACGATTTACATTTTGTCTTCGGAATTACTTACAATATTAATTCCCAACAATTTGAAATTATATACTCCGATCCCTTTTATTACGGTTTAAACCACAATCTGGTATCTATTATTTTGTAATGGTTAATCTGAATACGGATACTCTAAATACCTATAGTCATAAATAATAAAATCAGCATGTTGATTTTTAAAAACCAAATTTTTGTGAAAGGGAAGAAAATAGAAACATAGAGATGTCAAAACATATGTATAACTTATGCAATTTTAATGTAGCAGCAAGCTGATAATTGTACACGATAAGAAAAATTTATCGTCAAGATGATTCAGTTTTAGCAACAAATCGGAAAAAAATTATACTCCCAATTCCTATACTTATATAAACCGTTCTTTAAAATTGACTTCAAAATGAGAAACAATGCCAGTTCACAGTAGTAAGTCGGTCATACGTGGAATAACGATGTGCAAAAAGTGACATATTATATTATATAATTCGAGTACGATAATAATATAATATCATATTATTATACTTTTGAAATATCCTAGGAGCTAGGAAATATCCTATACCACGCAAAACACAAACGCCGCATGTAGGTAGTAGGTACCTGTATATTATATTTTATAATATTTTTATGTTATTGTGGAAGACAACAGTTATTTAAACCCGAATGAAAGAAAAATAGAAACCGATTTAATAAATTATTGATATTACAATGATTTCACATAATAATATTATATTATAATAGTGTGTACCGATTGTATCATTAGTGTTAAATAAAATAACCAGCCAACAGTGACGTGGGGAACGACGTGTACCTAGTGCAACTGCTTAGCCCTAGAAATGTATTTGTTTTTTTTTTTAATTTACGTGGAAGAATGTATAGTCAATTACATATTATGATATTTTGTTTATGCTAAATTATTGACGATGTTCTATAACGAAAATTCTAATTTAGCACACAGCTTTAAATTATGTATTATGTAGTAGGGGGTAGCGGGTGGGTCATTTTTCAAATACTTTGCTTAGGGTTTGAAATATGCTCGCCAAGCCACTGCCAGCCAATAAAATATAATCTATATTCTGTCTGCAAAGTTAATTACTGCGAGATTTAGACAGATTATAGTAAGTAGAACCTATTATAGTGTTTACTGTTTATATCTGACGAAACGGATTCTTGACAAGTCGCTTCACTGGGGAACGAGAGTCATAACTGTTATTTTCATATTGCGTTATATATTTTATATTATAACATCAGTCATCATATTGCTATTATTGTTATCGCACGTTTACAAACACGTGATTTCCAAACACCTGTGTCTAGTGTTCGTGTGTGCCAGCACCAGTCCAGACAATAAAGCACGTTGCACTCGGCAGTCGGTACTTACAGTATAAGTTTTGAACATCCCTCGATATGCTTTAATTCTGAAAATGTACCGCTCTTGGGAAAATATTATATAGCATTAAATATAATTTCAATCGTCTTATCTAACATTAATTGTTATCAATTTTCATCCTGGATCTCTAACTCCTTCTGTTCGGTTTAATACGAAACAGTATAGGTATTGAGCATTTTTTAAGCACATTTTTGAAACTAGTGGTAATATAATAGAAAAGTAGTATAGAAAAGAAAAGAATAGAAGAATATTTGTGTTAACTATTATATTATAATTTATTGATATAAAATTACATGTTTGATACATGTTTCAAAAAATTTGAAAAATAACGTATAAATACTTATTATTATTAATTACTAGATGTATACCAACGCTATACAATGAAAGTACCTAATTGTTTCAATGTAATATTAAAATGGTCATATTATTCTCCGAGAATGTGATTGCAATAAAAATATATTGAAAAAAAGCAGTTGTAAATAAAAAGCGCTGGAAATTTAAAACAAAAATTTCAAAATGTACCTTTATAGTTATAACAAAACAATATTCGTACCGCTGCGGGCACATTGAATGTTGATCGATTATATTAATCAAACGAAACATTATATTAAATTAAAGTAGGTAGGTAGGTACCGTACCTACGTAAATTAATAAGGGGTAACATACTCGTCTCCTAATCTATACTGACTTCGACACGCCTATCTAACAAACCTCAGCTCTTGCTAGCCTACGGCTCTTTATAATATTATACAGTTTATGTTTATCGTTTCTAACTTCTAAGTCTCTTGTAGGTGGAAGAATATTATAACGATTGCTGTTTATTAGATTGTCGCGTTTTCACTGTTATTTTTACTTCCGACAAGCACATTTTGTACGGATTACACATTATATACAAGGCGTTAGTGCATTTTATCTTGTGTATTTATAATTTTGATTATTGATTTTCCATGGGGTTAAACGTTATAAAATAATTATTATAAACACTTATAGTTGGTACCCTAAACGTAATCTGTACGAATTTGTACAATTAACGAAATGTTGGCAAAATCTCTTTCAACTGTTTTTATTACAACTCAATAACTAAAATCCTTAGAATAACATCGTTTTAAGTTTTAACGTTATATTTTAGATTCAAAGAGAAGAAAATTAATCGAAAAAAAAGAATAAATAAATTAAGGAAAAACGAGAATATTTAAGAAAAACCTTTATTCAACAAAATCGATTTTGTTTTTTTTTGTATTTTTACCAGCAAAATATCCATATTCGCATTTACTAGATAAATTATGAAATAATTTTCAATTTATTTTGGCCATTTTTGTAATAATAATTGATATTTGATATCGAATTTTTCTTTCTACTTTAACTTTAAGTTTCTACTTTTTAATTCGTTCTAGATTATGTATGATTTAATTTTTATTTGTGAGTAAAAACGCTCGAATATTAAATACAATGTTCCTCACACATTTCTCATATACAAATAAAAAAACGTTGAATATGCTTAGTCACAGTATTTTTTTATAAGCGTTTGTTCAGAATTATTCAAAATTCATCAAAATTATGAATACAATTATATTTTTACTTTCATGCAACGTTGCCAAATAAAAGTTTTTCCGGCTATCCAAATTAAATCATACTATTTCCACTTGGGACAATCTTAGCGACACAAAGTGAGTTGAATCAAATAAATAAGATTTGGAGACGTAATATATTGAAACTGGTTATTCATTTCTACGTGTTTATATGGTCTGAGACGCCATCACCAAATCCTAGGTAATTATTTACTAAAGAAAGACTTAAAAAAATACCACGATATCCGTTATATCGCTGACATATCGTCATCTGCGTGATTTTCAAATGTATCGATCTCTGCGTTGGAAGGCTCATTAGCAATTCTCATTCAATCAGACGATAATCGTATTCGTATATCTACACACGAAAAAATGACTGTTAATCATAACATCAACGCAATAAATATCGTACTACTCGAGAAGAAATAATTGATGGAATAATGAACTTCAGTTTTGAGGACTGTCCGGCGTATTTTTTCCCCTTAGATTTCCTTCAATAGTCTTAAATTGTTCACTTTGTAAATTTCGCTTTGCTTCTTTAAACTCTTAAACAGATTTAAAGGAGTCGTTAAGACATATATTTTCAACAAAAGACCCGTTAGTCATTTATATACAGAGTATATAAATCAATATAATATAGACCTGCAGTATAAGCGCTACACGTTTATTATATTATGTTCCAAGAAATATTTAAACCATTAAACACTATACGTGACGAAAACTGCTAAATAAATCATAAAATAACGCAATCGCCGGCTGATACGGCCAGGATAGGTATAACAACTTTACAAGAATTGTGTTGAACGTGCGATTGTCAATTTAGTCAAATAGCTTACACAAAATAATGTTTAAAACAAATTCAAAATTGTATTTTACATATATAGCTGCATGTCAAAAAATATTGTTTGAAAACATTTCGGGGGAGATTCGAACTCTTAAACCCCCATATTTTATACGTGCCTCATTCATTGTTTTCATTAAATAAATTGTAATCTTATTTTGAAAAATTGTATAAATAAATGTACCTAATATTAACATTATTAAAAATATATACGAGGTTATAATATTGTATATAGTATAGGTACTGTATTTTTTTTCTTTAAAGGAAAGTCAATAGTAAACTGCACTATAATTATGCATCATGCTTAACAAGGTCATAAATGAAAATTGAAAAATTGTTAAAAAATAAATGACCTTAAACATGTTAGTCTTAGAAAATAATACCTGCTTAATACTTAATGATAAACTAAAATATTTGTTAAACGTGTTTACATATTATTATAATAGTAAGTACCTACCAAATATGTTTTTGTATCATACTGACATCATTGGCGTAGTCATTGTAATAGTATATATTATTATAATATTATATTATTCAAGGTGTTGTGTTATTTGTATTATTGACGTAAAACTACTTAATATACTATTTAATTATTACGAATTTTCCACAGAAACATGTGAAACCTATTTACTGCGTAAAAACCACTGGAATTCGACTAGCTCGCTCTTTATCGTTTAAACTTATCGAAACCTTGCGTAAACGAGCAACAAGAATTGATTCTAATATCGTTAGAAAAATATAAAAAACAAATAAGTATCCGTTTCCTATCGAATAAATACAAAGAAAATTTGTATTTTTGCTCGATACAAGTATAATAATTGAGGTATATAGCTGTACACCTACAGTCAACACTGCAATAATTAGTTTTCCAGTAGATACTCGTTTCCCTCTGGCGGCTGGCAGTTCGTCGCATATATTAAAACGCGCAGTCACTCAAAACAATTAAATATTATAATGAGCAGAGCAGAACGGATATTTAAATTATAGACGCTGTGTGTATTTTCGTCACCAAAAAGGGCGTGTACTCTCCGAGCTTCTTGACATCTTGCCCGAGACTCGATAACTATACACATAAAAACTTATTTTATAATTTTCTAATAATATATTCAAATCCAACGACGCACGCACGTAGTGCATTTACCGAACCAAAAACATCCATATACGCACGGGCACGGCCTTAGAGGTGTCTAATGTTTTCCCGGTCCCGGTGTATAACCGTATGGTAGTAAACTTGTTATAATATACACTCGCTTTGGTCTGGTAATTTCATTAGACTTGAAGCTGGACGATCAACGATCCATTGGGTTTCAAAATTATTCAACTATCTGTTGTACAACATAAACAAATGCAATATAAAATATGTACCGGCCGATTTGCGAGGTAGATTATACCTACCGTCTAAATATTGTACCCGACAGTTAATGAAAAATAGCAGGAGAGAAGTTTCAGACACCTGTATATTTTATTGTGGACGTAGATATAAAAGCTTTTAAATGTGAATTCATATTTTTCAATCAAAGAACAAAAATATAAGCAATTTATTTAAACCAATAAAAGGTTTCATTACAGGAAATAAGGAATGTTCTAGGCATAATAGGTAATATTATAAGTGCATAAAAACTCAATACGTGTGACACTAAAACTAACATTTTAAATTTTAATTATAATAATTATAAGTAACTATATTAAATAAATACATTTTAAAGAACGCAAAATATGAAAAGAAATTTCTATTCTATTTTAATTTCTATTTCTATTCTATTTTAAAGGACTGTTCTTCAAGTTTATGAATGAAAATCAACCAGAACTTAGAAGACCAATAATATCTCATAGTCTTGTCATCAGTCTGATCGATGTATTAAAGTAAAAAGAATTCTAAATACAGATTTTAATTCAGCGAGATCAGTCAGGGTAACCGGTCACATTTTTTAATTTTTTTTCTAGGTTCCTAATGTCTATAAAATATGTGGAAATGTTTTGAATGTAATTTTTCATTTAAAAATAATAAAAATAAAATGAAAAAATTGGCCTAGACGATCCCATATACACTTAATTCTAAATAATTGAAATCGACTTTCCAATTCGTATCGCTTTACTACATCGATCGGACTGATCTTTTTGGCTAAAAAATAGATATTTTTTTGAAAGGCGTTTTAACGAACAACTTAATATACATTCTTGTAGTGTACACAATATACGGCGTTTAAAACGATGCATGTAAAAGTATAAATATCGTTGTTTGACATTGATTCAATTTAAAAGTGATTGCAGTCAACCTTATTTTAAAAGAAAAATATAGACAATTTGACTGACATTTGACGGTATTTTGGTAATAACTTATAAAAATAAATTGAATTTTTTTAATTTAATTAATTAACTGTTTCAACATACCAAATTACAATAATGTAATGTGAATGAACAGTGTGAATTAAGTCTGGAAACGTAATTTCATATAGACTTAATGTGAATGAATGGATTATTTTTAACAAACATATAGTTAAAGGGATCAGTGGTGGACAGTTGTTTTAACCAAAACATACTTATCTTTATTCCATCATACTGATCGATCTAGCAATTCGATAATACTTTTTAAAACTGATTTGTATTCGTTTTATGTCTACTTGAGATCGGTAAGTACATTTTTTTCAATTTCGCCCCCCCCCCCCTCCCAACAACTATAAATTTAGTTTGAATATTACGAAATTTTGGAATTTTCAAACGTTGATTATGCGAAATTTAAATCAAACATCTTAAGATTTGGACTGACCGACTCAAGTATAAACATAATAACGAATTCAGATCAGTTTTCTGAAAAATGATCGCATTATTCGGTAGGATGGAACAAAACATACATACAAATGCGCATAAATTGCTTACCGTTCACGCGTGCAACAACTTGTACATGCGAGTGCGGGAATGCTCCGCTATTTCTTTTACACACAGTTAAACACATTAATGATCACGAATAACTACGTATACATTTACAAGACCCCATGCATGCAATTTTAAAATTGCCTAATTCGAACCGCATAGGCGGAAATCCGTTAAAATGTCAAGGGAGCTAACATTATTACACCAATGTGCGTGTGTGTGGGGTGGGGGGGGCACTTTGATCCTCTTCAACTAAAAAAAGGAGAGACTTGACGGACTTTTGGGGGCTAAACCCCATGAGCCTCCCCTCCTCCACCACCGCCTATATTCGAACTTCTTAAAAACTGTTCGCCACCGATCCCTTGATAAATATAACTTGTAAGACGTGTTATGTATATTAGGGAGTAGGCACAATGGTCTCTATTTTTAAGTTGTCAAAAAATAAAGGTGGTTTATATAAAGTTGATACCTAAGATAATAACGATAATATCGCTTAAGAGAACTGAAGGACTTAGATTGGAACAATTTAAATTTTGAAAACAAATTTTGATTAACTAACAAATTTCTTATTATGTTCTAATCGAAGTGGTTTTTAATATTCAAAAAACCGTTTATGTTATAGTAGGAGTAATTAAAATTTAAAAATACTATTTTTTCGTTCTTTGATAGGTAATTGAGTTGAAATAAAAAATGTTAGAAACCGCAACAATAGTTTGATCACATGACGCATAGAAAACTTGTAAATTAATCAAAATTCATAAAAAAAAAATGAAAATCCGGGCTTTAGATTTTTCAGGCAATCATATGTGCAACATTTGTTTATAGGGACCAAGTGCGCCCGCAGGATAAAATCCCACCCGGGGCATGATAAAAATTATTTATAATATAGGGACTTACCTCTTTATCAATTTTTATATATACCTACTAAACTAATTATTACTAAATAGTACAATGAATGATGTTCTCTTTATGAATATTATTATAATTTTAGAACTAATCAACGCTATTATATAATACTATAATAGTATAATAACTAATGAATAAATAGGTACAATCTATATGGCCCAAAAACTACCTTTACGTTATAAATTATAATCGACTCCGATAAACATTTTAATAGTAAAACAATTATTTTAATGAATGTGAATACCTATATGATTAACTCTAATTAACAATAAATTATAGTTCGTGTTACGCAAACAACAGACGAAACATTAATAATTACATAACTGTAAACACGGAGAATCCGATTAAGATATCCATTAATGTTTACGATGTTAAAACTGTTATGGTTTTGGTGCTGATGCAATATTATTTTAATGGTATTGAATATCTTTTTATTTACAATTTATAGTATTGAGCTCAAAAAAAAGACTATACAAATTATAATATATTAATATTATTTACATTCAACAATATAGAGTGGGTATAGTGTATATTTTTTACTGATAACTTGTGTGTATGTGGATATAAGTTTGAAGTTTATTTTTCGTTTGTGCGTTTTGTGGTTTAAAATTAAAACCTAACGAAAAACCTAACAGAAAAAGTTTTTGTTATTGTTATTATTGACTCATTCAACAAACATAATATACTATTTGAATGATATTTGAACTATTTAATTATTTTAATGATTATTATATCAATTATTATTTGAACTGCATTAACTTTAACTATTAGATACAATTTGTGATAAATCGGAATACCCCTATTAAATTTTTTTTATCTAATAACGGTGTAAAACTATATATTATAATATTTTAAATATAGTTATGTACAACACTTTTTCTTACTTTTTGTGAATATAGGGATGGGTATTTTTTTATTTTTTTTTTTTGAAGTCTGAAGGTCTTAAGTGTATACAAATAATAGTCTACATGGATGTTCTTCAAAATCATAGGCGTAATCTGGGGTAGAAAGGGGGACACTACCGAGTATTTATTTTTTTATCATAAAATATTAAGTCATTTTTTTTTTAAACTACAAAATAAATTTTACTTATATAATGTTCTTAATTAATTACTTAGAGATAATACATTTTTAATACTTATTTTTTTCACTACTTATCTAAAATATCTTTATAATATACATATACTTATCATTATATTTTCTTAAACATAACATTATATAGCTGTTTTATTTTTACATAATTTTGTTTGGTTTAAAATAATTTTTACAGAAATTTGAGTTTTTAATTATTTCATTTTTTCATTTCTTAACAAAATGCCTAATTTTCTGAATAATAAATGATATAGTTACAAGTTACAACATATAAGTTATAAGCTATACAATAATTTTTCCCTAGTAAATTTAATACAAGGTATTGTACAGAAGCGAATCCAGGGGGAGGGCAATTAAGCCCTGGATCCGCCACTGGTATTTTATAAAAAAATTAAAATAATAAAGAAACAATTAGGTATATATATGATTGCATTTTTGTTAGTTTAATTGAATTTGTATATGGTTTAAATATTCCCAGTAATTTATATACGATACGTACCTACAATCTACATATTATATTATTTTCAGTCTTGTAAAGAATACTTTTATTTTGTATTCGGAATACATATTCGAATAAATGAGAACTAAGGTATTCAGAATACGTATTCGAATAGTTCTTAAAAAATATATTCAGAATACATGTTCGAATACTTTTTTGCACAACTAGTATTTATCAGTTTTTGAATGGTTGGTAATTAACATTTATTAATTAATAATTAAAAATACATCATAATCATAAGTTATTTATAAATTTTGACCACATTTGAAACAGCTGATACGGACCATACGGAATACAACACACAGGTGTTTATAAAAATAATCATATCATGGGCCAATATTATACTTCGTTCGCAGCTATACGTAGCTATATTATTATTTACCATACACAATGAATAATTTTAAAAATATTTAGATACATTTTAATTTTTAAGCTATTTATACCACGAACCTATTCACACTGCTCTACAGTACCTACATCACCGGTATTGAGTACCTATTGTCGTATTGATTATTGACTTATAAGTTAATAAAAGCTAGTGGGTAATAATGGATATTTTAACTAGTGTAGTACTAGACGATACAATAATTGTCGCGTAAATAAATATTTTAGCCACCTAGTGGGTAGTCTCTTTAAAAAGCAACATTGTTTTTTTTTTATATATATTAGCATGCCTAAAGTCATCTTAATTTTAACGTATTATAGGAGGAATAGAAGAAAATTAGTTTTTCGAAATAATTAGGTACACTCGGTACAGAAATAATCAACTATTATTATTTATCTATAAGTATGTCTTCACTAGGAATCGTTTTTCATCGAATACATTGATTTATTGTTGAATTTAAATTTAATACATCCAATACTGACATATTTAATGACGATTTACGCATCTATCAAGAACGTTAATAGTGATTAGTTGGCCTCGGATTTATATTATGCACTCAAAAATCACGAAATACCTATTTTCTTTAAAATATTCGTTTATACGCCAAAAATGAATAAATTTGCGGTTAAATATGGTCATAAAATTAAAAACTACGGTTTTAAAAAAATTACTATTTTGATTTGAAATAATTATAAAAAAAGTTACTGTAATATGTTTATTTATTCATTTATTATGGACTATATTGTATTGATTTTAAATAACTAAATATAGTTTTTTTTATATATTTTAATAATATTTTTATATTTATATTCAATAATATATCTGATTTTTTTTATAACTTTTTTATAAATTAGTATAACCTTATTATACTAATAGAAAAATAAATTACTAATAACGCAATACAAATATATACCTAATAATATATACCTACTTAGACATATAAGCATTATAAGCTGACAGAGCGTCTCTGCATAAAACCATTTTTCATATAATTATTTATCATTGAATTAAAATGTAACACATCCATTACAGTGTCCTACTCAATAACTAGGTACCCATATAATCGAGTACTAGAAATCTACTATACAGCATAGCAACTTTTAAAATTTTTAAAAATTCCTAAAATTCCTTAATATAACATTATTCATAAATACAATATACATATTCAGCATTAATAATTTATTTCTTAGTTATATACTTATATGAATAGCTAATCTACCTTTAAAGACTTTTTTAATTTACAGTTCGAATTTAGTTAGTTAATTTAATTAGGTAATAACAATATTATATCTATTTGCAATAGGTATACCTAAATAATAATTAATCATATGGAGGGAATACTACAAAATTACATATTAGTTCTCAGTAACATTGATATGTGTATATATGTGTAAATTTATATTGTGATGAAAATTAGTTAAGATAGTCAATTGAATCATTTGAAATTTTAGCATATTTACTAGACATATATATTATTCTTTTTATATAATCTAATAATTATTATTATTTATTGTTTTCAATAACTTCATATTTATTAAAATATTGTACCTATTATATTGTATCATAGTTATAATGACGTATGTGGTGTATATAATTAATATATATTATCGTTGTTTTTATATATACCTATGAAAAAATAAATCATATATAATAATATTTATGTTTTATTCAATGTATATTTTATGCTGTACTTTATGTCATTACTCAATACTTATACATTATTTTGCACTGTTACATGAGCTTCATAAATATTATATATTTAAAATATAGTTATATCAAATGTTAGTGATATTATATAACATCAAATTAAATTCGTTATTACAAAATTATTTATAGGTAAATTATAGTCGGTAATGTATTTTATGTAAGCGATAAGAAGCACCGTGGCCTGTGGGGCACTCCAAACGAAGGATATGAATATCTTTGAATAACGTCTTCGAGCCTAACTAATAAAACATAAGCTTCGAGTATCAAACAATTCTGAATATCTCTGACAAAATTATTACTATTTTACTTCATTCAACAATGTAGTCGTGGTACTTTTATATTATAATATTTAGATACAGAAATACATATTAGGAATTAATGAATGTAGAGTTGCTGAGCATCTGTTACAAAATATAATTGCATCATCGAAATTTCAAGTTCACAACGACAATGGCCAAAATATAACGTTGGATGTAGGCTGTAGGCATATCACTATCATGAAAATTAAAAACAGATCTTATTATTCTTATATTAGAATACCAACTACCTACTTGCAATGTGTATATTTGACTTATTTAGCACACTTATCTTATCAAAACAAGAGATACCTACATAAGTATTAACATTAATATAGGTACATATTTAAAAATATTAAAGATGCAACTTTTAGAGAAATGTGAGTGCTTTTTGTGTGAATATTAATTGTTCATTTAAGTATAATACCTACAAGTATACACTTACAAATACATTTTGAATTTTAATAAAATTGTATAATACTCATAGGCATAGGCGCAAGTAGGGGGGAGGCTTTAGGGGCTAACCCCTCCAAAAAAAATGTCCATAACCCCTCAAACATTTCCTACATTTTGTTTTAACCTTTTTCTGCAATATAACCAAAGTAAGGCTTTAGCCCCCCCCCCCCAAATCCCAAACGCTATTTGCGCCTAATTGCGCTATTTGCGCGGAAATCTATTAAAATGTTAGGAGGGGATAACATTTTTAACATGAATGTGACACATTAAAAACTGTTTAGTACTGTCTTTAATGTTATTTCGGTGAAACTGGAAAAAGTTAATGGTCCAACTCAAAAATATTTCAACCATTACACTAACTGTCAAACTGCAAATAAATAATTTATTTAATTTATTTATTATATTTACTTGGGTGTTTTAATTTAAAATTTTTTTTCTATTTGTCCTCAACATTTGGGGTAGTAAAACTGTTCTGATTTTCGAAATCATCATCTTTTCTGATAGAATAGTGAATCTAGTTGGTACTGCCTGAGAGGTTAAAATTGAAAATTCACTGTAATTTTAGAAACTGTAAGAAAAAACAAAATAAAAGTAAAAAAAAATATGAAATTGAAAAAAATCGATTTAATTTTTTTGTCGTAGCTCACAAACTAAAAAATAATAACCGTAGGCCGTACACTTGACATGTTGACTATACACATGTTGACCAAATATTTATATTACAATTTTCCATTTATGGTAAAATTTTCAAACTACTTTTCCTCTTTTTCAGCTATAACTATAGGTATAGCTTATAGCCATGATAAATGTATATAATTTTGTTCATTCTTTTTCAGCTAAGCTAACATTACAAATTTTAATAAAAGATTCCACACAAATCGTTCTAATTTAAAAAAAAAACCAGATAGTTACGTTATTTATAACCTTGAAAATTTTTGTAATTCAAAAACAAATAACCTTAGATACTTACATGAAATTTACACCATGTGTTTATTTTATCAATTCCTATTCCTGTACTTGATAAAATTTACAAAATATGTTGGCTTGTTTTGAGCTGTTTACGGAAATTATAAATTTTTCAATTATTTTAGTTTTTTTTTTCCTTTAAATGTCAATAACATTTTATTCGTTGAGTAAAAATGCTTGAAAATGTTGTACAAGTCTTTTCACACATTATGACAATGTCAGCTTAAAAATATTAAAATTACGTAGGAATGATTTTTTATAAACTTTTAAAGTTCAAATGTTGACATCATTTTTCAAATTGAAAATTTACAAATTATTTTTAACCTTTGAAGTGACATTTGATACCTATAAAATAAATATTCGTTAATACATAGGTACATGATTAACCACATACAGTAGTAATAGTTACAAATAAAAATAATTATCTAATGATATAATATAATTAAAAAATAAATAAAAATTAATGATTTATTCATCCGATACAATCTAAGTGTCTGTTCACTTTTGCTGTTAAATATTATATTACCAATAAGCTCAACTACGTAACATCGATGTATCATACATTTTTAATCTATATATAAGTAAACATATTATATGTTTGTATAATTATTATAGCCTTTATTTAGCTTAGTCCCTAAAGCAAAAGGGACAAATTCTGATCGCGTCATCGTTCTTTATTCATCCAAATACGTAAGTTCCAAAAAAAAAACTTGAAAAGCATGGAAACTAGAGAGTATGCGTAAAATCTAAAACATGAACTTTGGATTTCCGTCGATTTTTTTTTTTACACCATAGTTTTTACTTGTAAATATACGTACAAAATCGATAAAAATAGGTCAACCGGTAAAGTGATTTTCTTCCGTAATAAGTTAATGATTAATAAGTATTAGTTAACTGATAAGCCATCTACAGCGATATTTAAATATGTAATTTGAATACATTGTACATGTATAAAAATATATAAATGCATTTAACACCTGATAACTCGATTAAGAATTTGAGGTATAAAGTAGCTAAAATTAAAATTGTTGTAAGCTAATAACATTTTTAAGGGGATTTACATTTTGAAGTAATGTGCTGTAATGCTTTTGCCCCAAATTGCAATAATAGGTATTATTCATCCTAAATGAACAGATTCAAGTTGGTTGAAAAATTATTTTGAGATCTACTATTTTACACTTTTAATTAATCAATCTTAAGTTTCAAAAACTGAAATAAAAATATCCAAAATTAGTAATGATTTTAATATGAATAGTTAAAACTTAAAAGTTATCCTTATCACTTATATAGGTACAAGAATAAAATAAGAAAATAATATAAAAATGAAATTAGTGAGAGAGTAAGTAAAATTCGTGACGAAATCAAATCATCGCGTATTGAAAATTATGAACAGAACGCATATATAAATTGACCAAATTTTGTTGTTGTACAATAAATTGACGGGGCACAATGTTAGCGCACTAGCCAATAGATTACAATTTACATATTACAATACATAATGATAATATTATGTACTGTAGTCAGTGCTCGAATTGGGGGGGGACGCGGGCGGACGGAGTCCGCTTTCATTTTTTTCATAGATTTCAGCGTCCCCCTTCATTTAATTAAGCGGGGAACGCTAAAAACGAGTCCCCCTCTGACCCCTGGGGATGCTTACTTTTGAACGGTGTATTTGGATTTTTTTTGTTTCGGTTATTATTACCGCCGCGGTGGTTTCATTGGTTTGTACACTACCACGATTTAAGATATCATGTCTACCTTATCTCTATTATCTGCAAGTGTAATAATTTTGAAGTGATTTCGGTTGTATTGCCGCCGTATACGTGTTTCTACATTCTACTTTTGAGAACTTTTTGTTTAATTTTCACAACGGGTTACTTTACAATTTATTAGCTATGGAACGGTGTTTTTTGAACTAAAACCAGCGTCCGTCCTCAATTTTTTTTCCAATTCGAGCACTGACTGTAGTATTATGTAACCTATGCCTATCCTAATTAGATAGGTACTCAGAAACTACTTATAAAGATATAATATAAGGTACCAACTACCGACACACTAAAACTATGCCATATAGTAACAAGTAATCCACCTTGCCAGCTTGGTGGCTTGATAACTAGTAAGTGGTATTGTAGGTAACTATATTATATATTTATATTATAGCGTATATTAAGTAAACTATAGGATCCAAGTAATGTTAGCCCCCCCTGAAATTTTAATGGATTTCGGCCAATATTTATACTCAATGGACAATGGTAATACTAGTATAATTAAGTTTAATCATAATTCGTTTAATTAAATTGAAAATTGTAAGAAATAAATATGAATCATGCCAATCATGACATACGATAATTACGACAATTACGTATTTATGCTGTTTTTACTTTTAACTATGCACAACGTAGTTGGTTTTTCGTGCATACTCAGAAAGTCAGAACTTCAGAAGTATGGAACAACATGTGCAGCGCAGCCTAGTTGAGCCTACTTTCACCGCGGGAACTACCACCAGTCACCACAGAATAGATAAACAATACAGTTGTGACCTATATCGAAGTCGGCCGTCATTTATAAATCAGGCAATGTTTACATTTATTCATATACATGTATACTATATAATAAGTGTATATACATATATTATTTTGTAAACATTGCCCGCTTTGCAAATGGCGGCTGACTTCGATGATAAGAAATAGTCGGGCAGACGGCATAGCCGCTGTCTATATAGTTGTTGTATAGAAGGTGTTTAAAAGGTTGAATATTATTATCAATTGATGTATTATACTATTATATAATATATTCAATTGAGATTATATATTTAAATATGAATAATTCATGTACGATTATTATAGGTAGGTTGTTGCAATGACGTAGTGTAGTTGTAGCATTGATTATAAATACAAAATACATTATCTATAATCAATGGTTGTAATCGTATTCATTCTCAACAATCCCGACGGCGTTTAATTAGAGTAACCACGTTTATTGTTTAAACCGCATAGCAAACACATGACGTTACTATCGTTGATAACATTACTAAATGATAGTGAATAATAATGATTATTGATATGATGACCGATGGATAATATACATTATACATTTATACGCTAACGCTATATAGTCAGTACTTAATAGAATATTCGATCCATATTCAGTTAATTAGTTTCATCATGGTACTAGAGTTGTAATTACATAATTCACTTACGAAGTAGTATCGCCGGTCTTGTTGGCTCGGCTTCAAACAGTTTTAATTCCGTGAGTGTTTGATTTGTATAGTAAAATAATTTTTAAATACCTAATTAATAAATGTTTTTTTTTCCTTTTTGATTTCTCTTTTATTTTACAGGTGACTAAGTGTTGAGACGATGCCAAACAGTGGGACTGCATCCGCTGATTCACTGCCTAATGTGGCTGCTCATCTACCCTCAATATTTATGTCCCTGCGCACTAAACTTCCGTCTCACGTATTAGCCATTCGGCCCTGGTCACTGAGTGCATCAATAATACCAACCTTATTAGGCTGCACCATAGCTCAGAAACTAAATTCCAACATAGAATTTAGTCTCCTGACGTTGCTGTTGACTCTACTAACGGTTGCCTTGGTTCATGGAGCTGGAAATGTGGTGAATACCTACTATGATTATGTCCGTGGCATTGATGGCGGTAATAGTGATGATCGAACCTTGGTGGATAGAATTTTGTCTGAGAATGAAGTTGAAAGGTTAGGTGCTATATTATACTTTTTGAGTTTTGTTACATTCTTTTGGCTCGCCATCATATCTCAAGCAAAAATGGGTCATCTAGCTGCTGCCTATTTATGGGGTTTGAGCATCTCATTTCTATACACTGGTGGATTTGGTTTCAAATACATTGCTCTTGGAGACTTAATATTCTTGATACTGTTTGGGCCTGCATCAGTTTTATTTGCTTATTTATCTCATACTGGTCAACTTAATTTGGAACCAATATATTATGCTATACCGTTAGCATTAAACACTGAAGCTATATTACATAGTAATAACACAAGAGATTTAGAAAGTGATAGAAAAGCTGGTATTGTTACATTAGCAATATTAATAGGCCGAACAGCTTCAATAATTTTTTATGGATTTCTTCTATTTACTCCATATATTATGTTTGTTGTTTTATCAGTGAGATATTCTAAATGGTTTTTATTGCCATTAATTACAATGAGCTATGCATTTAAAATAGAAAGAGAGTTTAGAGACGGTATAAATATTCAGTCTGTACCTAAACGAACTGCTAATTTAAATTGTATTTTTGGAATTTTATATATATTGGCTGTAATGGCAGCTGATAAATCAAATTTGCCATTTAATATTAATTGAGATACTAATAATTGAATGTTATGGCTATTAGTATCGAATGTTCTTACAGTAGGTTGCGATGGTCCTAACAACGTTCCTTAGGGTGTATAGTTATTATGCATCGAGAACATTATTCTGAATTTTTTTTTTTTATTATTGTAACAGTTTTATATTTTTTAATCTATAAGTAATAAACTAATGTATTAAAAAAATGAATGTTTAAAGAAATGTTAAAGCTATGTACACATACATTATATTATGTAGTTGATAAAAACCTTAACTAAAATATCCAGCTAATTTGGCTGAAATGTACTGAATATTCTATTTTTAATTACAATTTTTGTTACTTTGCTTAATAGAAATCTTTATTGTACAAACACACCTAAGTTATAAGTTATAACATTAGAAATTAGAATACTGGTTTTTTTTTTTTTTTACAATACCTTAAATATGTGAAATTTAAGTATTACAAATTGTTGTTTTTGTTTAACAAATAAATATTATATGATCAATGTGGTAAATCATGATATAGAGTTCAATGTTATCATTGATTTATTATAGTAGTATGTGATGTTTTATCTAATTTTGACAAAATTATTTTTTATTTCCCTTTACTAAAATATATTTATATTTATTTATATACAATATGCATATACACTAAACAGTATAATGTAGTTTGATAATAAAAGATAATATTATTCATTATTATACTGAATACAGTCATTAAGTACTTACTGATTAAGATTCTAATGCAAAATAGGCTGTTTTTTGTAGTACCTATAAACATTGATTGACCCCATATAATATATGTGTAATTATTATTTATGTATATAAATTACAATAACTTGTAATTAATATGATTTATTCATAAAATTTTAAAAAATGCTTTATATTTATCTCATTTTAAATTTAAGAAGAACAAAATTAAAATATTTAAAATCAAAGTCTTCCTTGAATACCCATGTATATGTTATTGTATAATATTAGTATAATATACTGAATTTTAAATTTTGTAAATAATTAATCAACTGAACAATCAATTTATTGATATACTATGATAATTTATAATAATGGATTTCTTTAATTAATACTATTAATTTTGTTATGACCAAAGTAATCTGTTAATATAGATTTAAAATTGGCCATTAAATATTTTATTAGATTTTGAATTAAATTTAAGATTTTTCATTGATTAACTGATGTAATAGTTGATATAAAAAGAACCAAATTATGCAAACATGTAGTACTTAAGAAATAAATATTTATTGTTAGGTGATTCAAAATATGTTGTAATTAATATTATTAAGATAGTAAGATGTATTATTTGTCAGGAAATATAAAACAATGTAACACACGCTTACATTTTCCTACATTTCATTAAAATATATAATACCTATGTAGACAAAAACAATCAATAATTAAATATTTTTTTTAAGTTTATGATCTGTAAAATTATTTGACTAACTTACATCAAATGCTAAGTATTCAGATAATCTCGCATTGAATACAATAGTGGTAGTGACTTATAAGTTATAAAATAGAATTCAATTATAATTTATAATTATTTTCAGTTTTCTAAGAACTGTGTTAACTTATGTTACCACCCAGGCATATGAATCCATTTGTGGATATACATTATACCGAGTCATCCATTTTACTAAAGAATATATTTTTATTTTTTATTTAATGACAACATGTATTTTTAATTCCTTATTACAAAGTAGAATATTTTTCGGAGTACTTTGATACCTTAAAATTGAATTTAAAAAATGTAGCTTATGAGTATGTATTTAAAATGGTTATGAGCATAGTATAGTGTTTAAATGAAAAATTAACTAGTTCATTTCATGTTAATTAGGAAAGAAATTTAGTAAATTAACAGTTAAGTTAATCAAAAGCCAAAAGTAACTAATTAAGTTAAAAAGTTTAAATTAAATTAACTTTTAACTTGTTAATGCCCAGCCTTGTATATTAGGATACATTAGTAATACTCACGATTTCACAGAATCCTTGATTTAGAACCTTCTCCATCTTAGAAGAACTTTTTGTTAAATTAACTGATTTGTACCTAGTAATTTCATTTAAAAGAAAAAAATATGGTATTATAAAGCTTAGTGTACTATTGTTTATAGGTATACATGTACTCTCATAAAAATGGTGGGAACATCAGCACTGATTATATTAATTACAGTGGCCAGTGACTTTCAGTAAATTATGCAGTGAGGAAAGTGTTCTTATATTATTTTTGGTATTTTAAATAGGTACTTTCTCAATTTCAAGATGGACACTATAGTAGTAGGTATATACAATCTTAAAACAAATTAACTATTATACAAGGGGTTTGGTATAGGCAAATTATATGATATTTATAAAAAAAAAACTTCAAAAATATTCAAAACTATTCTAAAAGTAATAATTAATAATTGGTATATTATAATTTATAACATTATTTATTTTATTGTTATTAATTAACGCCAGTTGGCTTTTATTACAATATTGACAAAAGTATTAGAAAAAAGTAATATGATACAATAAATATATGAGTAGCTACGTAAAACAGTAATAATAAAAAATAAAACATTTATGTGTTGTACATGAATAAAAATGATGAATGTTTCCAAGTAAGAAATTATTGATAATTATTAAATATGAACATTATTCTTACTAAGGGAACATTTCTTGCAAAATTGCTAAGGCCTAATGGAATGTAAAATAAATCTTTATTACGAGTATTACCTGCAGGGATGCGAATGCTAGTTATTATATTGTGTAATCATGAAATTTAATTTAAATACCTAGTGCATTGGGATTTGAATGCATTTTATATTTTATCAACATGTAAAACAAAAATGATGAAACAAAAATTATATTTTATAAAAATCAAAGTTACCTATAATGGACTATGATGTGTGTTTTTTTGATAAGGACCAGACTATTCGGCTTGTAACTGTGGTACCATGGTGAACGTGAGAACACTCATACTAAACTAATTTAATATATTCTAAATAGTTAATTATGTTCACTAATCTACTCACGCGACACGCAGGTGAGTAACAAAAATATGAGACCACATCAATTCAAAAATTGCCTATAAAATACCCCTTAAAAATGTTCTCATCACCTGAATAAATTATATATCTGTATGATAACTCTGACTATCTTTCGTCACCTTCTGACTTCCACGTTTTCGTGCTAAAACTATTCAAATACAAAACTGAAAACATAATTTAATTACGTACCTAGGTAATTCTTTATATGCATCAGTATTTTTCGTTTTCATTGAATGATTAATACCTAAATATTACTTATATGATATCTTTATTGCTTTATAATATTCAATACCTATTACCTAACCTAACTATTTGTTTAAGAAGTATAGTAGGTACCTAATGAACAAGTAGTGAACTCTTTAACAAATAATATGAATTACATTTACCCATGTCATATCAAATTGTATTATTTCAAAGATCGATATAGGTACCTATATTATATTGTTGTCTTTTAAAGTAGTATAGTACCTATTCCATGAATTTAGCTAAACTTATAAGTTCTGTTCCAAATTCCAATAACGATTCAGAAAGGGCTGAGATGATAAAATTTTTTTTAACTACTACCACTTCTCACTCGCACATCTACAATCGCTCATATTAACCACATAAGATAATCACAATATATGTATATTTTATGACCACTTAAAACAAAATATAATCAAAAATAAATAATTATTATTAACATAATTTACAACCTTATATTAATAGTATAATATTATAGTTTTACTTTAACCCAGGGATGGGCAACTCAATGCTACTAGAGTGCCAATTTTGAATGTTTGAAATTCTAGTATAACCCACAGGCGACAGACCACAGGTTAGGCTAATGTATTTGGACGCGTGTTCATCGCGTTCTCGTTCATATTTTCCGAACATAGGTAATAATATGTAAATGTCAATCACTCAGGAGCTAAAATATCTGAATGTTCGTACTGTAATGCTACAGCACATGTAACGTATGAAGCCGCCTCCTCTTAAATTATAGCTGAAAGAAAAAAATCTTAAGTCTATATGTTTTTATAATAAAATTGCTCTTATAAATCGTAAATCCAATATAAATAAAACTTCTATAAAATAATCCTAATTAGAAAATATAAAATATAAATACTTTATTACTTAAATTTACATATTTAGAGTTACATAGATTTTGATCAGCCTTGAACTCTTGAATTTGATATAAGTTTTTTTTTTATTTTGAATAGAATCGAGGATTTTGGGTGCTATATACTGTTACCAGTTTCCATCAAAATTATATTCATCGTCTTCGCCATAGCCATTTTCGCCAAAAAAGTTTGGGATACATCTTACACACAACACACATATGACATACTAAATTTCCGTTCACTATTTTCAATAGTGTGCTGTTAGTTTTTGTATTAGAATGAATTAACCTATTATCAAATTATTAGATATCGGCATTAAAAGATATGGCAGTGAATATTTTAAGAAATTATCACTGGGCGATATAAAAAAAGAATTCACGCTGACTATCAAAATCAACATATTATGAGTTTATAAAAAATTTTTCAGTATTAAATATTATAGAAAACATTACCTACCTATACCTAACAATTCCATAAGAACTCACAACACATAAATAATTACAAATAATTTATGAGTAAGGTAAATTAATTCTTATTAATTACAAAAAATGGAATCAATGATGTCAATGACATACAATCATACAATATACATAATATAGAAGTATAATAAACAACACTATAAAAATAGATATAAGAATTAAAATTATATTATTTTTTTAAACTTTTTCAAAGAACTCTTGTTACTTTTAACTAACTTAAACATCGATAGTTACATTTTTTTCCTTATTATTTACTATTTACTTACTCATATCTTATGATTTTACTGTCACGTTAAGTTGATTTTAAACCACAGATCAAAATATATTTAATTTTGTAAAAATTAATTTAAAAAAGGTGGGTAAGTGGATGTTACTCTGCTGTACAGTAGGTTACAAGTGGGTCACTTTAATGGATGGTGTTAAATTTGAATTCAATGATATAATATCATTGTATAAGAAAAACGATTCTGAGCGAAAAAAATCAGTCAGCCTATGGTGTTACTAAGTATATTTGATGATATTATTGTGCATAAAGTAATTTATATATAACCTATTTACGTGGAGCCTTGTTTTAAATTTTCAATCCTTAGCTATAAAAGTTGAACATTTTATAGATTTTTAACTACAAAATAATTATTAAATTATAAATTTTATAAATGTTGTCAAAATATGAACCTTAAACGCTTATAAAAAAAATTATGCCTATTCTAATATCATAAATTCATAACTAACAGCACACTATTGAAACTAGTAATCAAAAATTTGCTAGGATTTTGGCTAACAATGGCTATACGTAAATAATTAGGGAACAGGATTTTTGGAGTAAAAGGATCGTGCCCAGGATTTCAACAATGGTTTTTTCAGAGGAATCTGGAAAGATGCTTAGAATTCATAATTAAAATAATTAAATTAGGTACATTAAAATAATTGTGTATAACTTTATCAGCACGTTGTTTACCGAGATTTGCTTTTAGATTCTGAGTGGAACGATGAATGTATTGATTTTACAATAATGTGTTTTTATATTTTTTTTTGTATCTGTGTACACGATAAGTAGTCGAAATAATGCTTCGATTTTCAACTTTAGTATCTTTTTCGATTGGAAAGTGAACATCATTGGTGCATTGAAGAGGTCAAAATTTAAAATTCCCAGTAATTTTCAAAAGCGCCAAGAAAAACAAAAGAAAAATTAAGAAAAAACGGGAATTTTTACGCAAAATCGATTTTTCATAAAATTGAATTTGGTTTTTGTTGTAACTTTAAAACAAATGACCGTAGATACATGAAATTTTTACTGGTTATTTATATTTCCATTTTCTATACACCAAAACATTTTGACTTATTTTGAGCTGTTTACGGACACTGCCAGTTTTTCAATTTTTTTAGTTTTTTTTTCTATAAATATCAATAAAATTTTATTTGTTGGGAAGTAAAGCGTGAAAATTTAGTACAAGGCTCCTGATATATTTTTACAATAGCAGTTGAAAAATATTAAAAATACATAGGCACAATTTTTTTTTATAAGCATTTAAAGTTCAAACTTCGACAGAATTTATAAAAATTATAATTTAATAATTATTTTGTAGTTAAAAATCTATAAAATGTTCAACTTTTATAGCTAAGGATTGAAAATTTAAAACAAGGCTCCACGTAAATAGGTTATATATAAATTACTTTATGCACAATAATATCATCAAATATACTTAGTAACACCATAGGCTGACTGACTTTTTTCGCTCAGAATCGTTTTTCTTATACAATGATATTATATCATTGAATTCAAATTTAACACCATCCATTAAAGTGACCCACTTGTAACTTACTGTACAGCAGAGTAACATCCACTTACCCACCTTTTTTTATTTATAAATAATTATAATTATACTTTAGTCTACTGCACTTTACAGAATAAAATGAAATATATAAATGAACCTATTCCTATAGGCTATTATCATGTACCTACCTAAAATGTGACTGTGACAAACTGACAAATTAATTTTGATAAGTATTTACATAGAAGTATTTTATTTCCAAATACAAATATGTCCAAGATAGTATTTAGAATACTTTTCAAATATACTTAATTCAAGGATTTAAAAAGTATTTTATGTAGGTACTTTCTATACTCAATGGTAGGTACTATAAAGTTAATTAAATACATTTCAAATACTTTACAAAACTGCATACAATTTAGTCCATACAACTTGGGACTTGATCGTTCTAATGAAATACATTTTTTTAAATTATTATTATAATGTTATTGTATTGACATTTTATCTAGGTACCTATTACCTTCATATTATATTGGTATAAACAAACTAATATTATTAGCCTGTTAACTGTTAAGACTTACGTTCAATGGTGAGCACCCCCCCCCCGGCTTTATGGCTGAAACCCCCCAAAAATGATATTTTTATACTACATTTAATATTATTGTAGAATATTGTTTTGTCACAGATATATAACAATGATGAATGAAAATATTTATTTTTTTCAAATTTGATTGTTATATGTTATACTTATTAATAGTTTTACGCCTACATGATAAATTCGTTGAAAATAAAATTGAGATTTAAGGAAAAAAATATCATTAAAAATTATTGGTTATTACTTGTATAGTTGTATGTTAACTGTAAAGAAAGTAGTAAAATTTGTAAGTGCCAAAACACAAATCCTGAGTATGTGCCCGCTTATGTTATAATATAGGTAATTGATATTGGAAATTAATTTAATTTTTATAATTGTAGATAATTATTTTTGTATGTATTGATAACTACAGAGGGGGAAATATCATTTCTGCTTTCTCTCGATTATTAAAATAAGTAAGTAGTTTAGTACCTATAAATAATTTTCTACTTTTAACCGCCAAAGTAATTATAGATACAATTTTCTTCAAGAAATCACACTCAACATAAGAAGATTGAAGTATTTTTTCTGCTCAACAATTTTATGACTGACAAAAATAAAATATTTATCGATGATTGATCATTGTAGCATCTATAGGATGATCTAAAGTAGAACCATTACGGAAATACATTTATCGCTTCATTTAGGATCTAAACTCTAATGTATTCCACCACATAAATATTATATTAATTATAATTATTTCTTGAGAATACGATTATAAAATGTATTAGGCAGTAATTAATATTTACTTAATACTATACCATTTATAATAAGTATTGGAATAGTATTACATTCGTTTTATTAAATTTAGATTTTGTTACATTTATGTTTGTGGCAGGGTGGACAGTGGTCACTGGACACAATTTAATGTTATGTATGGAGTTTACAAGGTTTGTATATTATCTTGCATTTGACTATTTGAGTATTGGATGTACTGTGGAAGGTATAAGGTGTGTCAATGTGCCATGTTCTGATGTTCATGCATATGTCACATTGTCACCGACACGCAGCAATGCTTAAAAATGTTATAAAAAAACAAATAATAAATTAGAATTTACAATAACATTCAAAATTTTAAATATTTCAAACATTGTGAAAAGATATATTATTATGTTTATGACATTTTGAGCTGATAGCATCGGCGGCGTCGTGGCCAATCATCGTAGTTTTACGTTTTTCTTCCATGCCACTTTCTATCAGCTGTTTTTTACTTGATTTGGTTTTCCATCCCATGCCCCCCAGACGACCACAATCGAATACATACCGATACCATATTTTTTTATTATTTTCTCCAGCGACCAGCACCGAGCGCAGACTTCCAAGGCCCCCGCCAGCTTCATTCTGGTTCTCGCATCCGTTCCGTGTTTATCTCCGTCACTCGTCTCGTGGTGCTCGTTGTTTCTAATCATTTATTTTTTTGTCATTTTAAATTTTTAAATTCACAAACATCCGTAATAATTACGCGCGAGCTTATCGCACTCTCCGCAAACTAACAGTTATTGGTGGTTCGTATTGTTTTTATTACATAGACGATTCTCGTTAAAGCGAGCGTGCGAACGCCACAGACCGAAATGCAGCTGCTGTGCTCGACCAGAACAATATTCGTCTGATAACAAGGAACGAGAACGCGGATAACGTCTGGGGCCCATTGTGTCTTCGATTTCGATCATGTTGCTGATGCGAGATTTGGGCGGTGCGTTAACCATCGGACTAGGAATAGCAACAGTTGCTGCTAAATCAGGTAAAATTATTATTATATTTATTATTACAAGTGACGATTTGCACTGGTTTATCATTAATATGTTGCTGTGTGGTTGTTGTTCATAGTAGAACAGAGACTTTATATAACCATATACAAAATTCAAATATTTATAATATATACTCAATCTCATTCTGATTTTCATCTTATAAAGTACTTTTTTGAAGTCATATTTATTAGATCTTTATATACCTACTATCAATTGGCATCTAATGTATCATGTACCTACTACAATTGATTATAAAATGATTTTATACAAATATAAAATCTATTAATATACAGTTTAATTTGTTTCATTGAAGTACAACTTGTCATGCACTTGTATTTTTAATTCAATTATCTTGATTTCGATAACCATATGTCACGACTATGCAATTCTATAAACATAGATAGCAAATGGAGTTACCCGACATCAAGAAAAGCATACACAATTGTTTTGTTATTCCTTCTTGAATTGTTCACGATAAGAATGTAACCACAAAAAATCAATTTAGGTATAGGTAAACCATTATTTTAATTTCTATAAAAAATTTCAACAAAATACAACTGTTTTCATATACAATAACGATGCATTATTATGTTGCTACTTCAAAAATATATTTAGTACTTAGGTAGTTACATTGTGTTAGGTACCAGATATGTTACTTATGATTAGGAAGTATAGCAGTAACATATTATCAAATTATATAATAATGTTTTAAATTTTGATATATTATGGTAGTGTGGCACTCGAAACTACCTACCACAACATCTTAGATGTAATATTTCAACCTCAATTTGAACTGATGAGTAAAAAATTAGGAAATCTGTTTTCTTTGTAACTATTTACTTACTGAGATAAACGTACCTTCCTTCATATCAAGCAAATTATTTATTTAAAAATGTATATTCTACTCACTAAACCATAAAACAACATGAATATGGACAGTGTACCTATTATAACAGTTTTGATTTTTACTTAAGTATACTTGTATTTACGGGGGTATTTATTACCATTCACTAATATCTACTATCTATAAAAAAAAAATAGTTTCTATATTTTGTCCAGTGAGAGAACACGCTCTTTCGGCGCATCCCTTTGAGACATCCTACTATTGAGACCAGTTACACTATGGCAGGGTGTCACGTAAGGACGCACAGAAGAACCAATTTTTGTGGTATGTTCTTTCGCTGGACAGAGTACATACCTAACTCCTTTTAAATAATTAAATTTATATTTTATTATTGTTTGTCATCACTCTTCAGTAATATTTTGGATACTTGTACAATATGCTATCTACTGATAAACTTTTATCTATAGGTGTGCCTAATAGATAATATAATATACTGATTATATTATTATGTGCCAATTAAAAGAGTGTAAAATTATTTTTAAATTGATACGCTGGTTTTTATTTTTGTTATTGTCAAAATAATTAATAGTTTTGATATTGTGATGCATCTAATAAGTAGAGTTGTTAGTAGGCATACAATATATACAAGTACATATATGTGAATGGATTGATCGCCACTAGGTTTCATTATGTTTCTAAATACTACTATTAATATTATAATCTATAAAATGATAAGGAACTGTGTAAATTAAAAATAATAGACAATAATACCCCAAATCCATTGTGTACTGTGTTTCAATTTATATTGTTCACTCCCATTTGAATAAATGATGCCCTTGTTGTTGTGGTAAAAATTATGAACTTTAGAAGTATGCCACATTTATATAAAGTAGGCTTACATTCAATTTATGTACCTACACTTTTTCAAAAAACTTTTAATCTAATAATTGAAGTTTATAATTTCCAATTAGGGAACCTAAATAATATTTATGGTTTCCATAGCTGTTTATTTTATACATAAATATTATAAGTAATATTAAACTTGAATGGGCTTAATTGATTTGTCTTATCTTATTTTGTACTAAGTACTATGATTTATGTTTAAATAGTGATGAAATATGTGTCTAATGGGAGTAATACTTATTGATATTAGATATTAATATATAGTATATACACATTACTAGTTAAATTATGATTACGTCAGTTTACATTATTATAAAATATTACTTACCTTTTTACTTCTTTATTCTATTTTATTTATATAACATTTTAGAGGTTTTAGATGGATTTTCTATAACTAGCTAAATTTCTCCCAAGTTGACAATGTTAAGAAAACAGGAACTACCACCCCAAACATTTTTATCCATTAAACTTTTGCCCTTCTAAACTTGCGTAACTGTCCCAGCAGTCATAAATTATGTTTTATTTGAAGCTATTGAGATCTCACCCTCCAAGAAAATGTCATTTAGTTTTGGAAGTAGGGAACATACTATGCGCTGTGGACTGTGCACCAACTATAAAATGTACCTCCCCCCGTATGTTAATCTCTGAATCAATAGGACCCTTTTGTGTATATGTATATGTATATGCATTATTATATTAAGTTTTTCCCCTTAAGAATGACTAATACATTGTGTATAAGAATCTGATATATTTATATTATGTTTTTTTTTTCTTAAAAATGTAGGTAGTACTTATTTAAAACTGAATAAAACTATAATACTAAATCATACAATAATTACCTTTAAGTTATTATTTTTTTACTTAAATTATACCCCAATTAATCTAAAAATAAAATTTTAAGAATCAAATTTAAGCTAAAAAAGAATAATTTACTTATCCCGTATGTCCGTGAAAACTGGGTACACTCAATAACTTAGTATCCTATACATATTTTAGAATTCTGTCTATAGGAGATTGATAATTCAATGATCTAGTTTCATGTCCTGCAAACAGAGCTCAAAAATATGTATAGGGTACTGAGTAATATGTGTAATTTAATTATACAGTGAACCCTGTTTTGTGGACACACGGTTACCAAATTATTATAAATTATGACTTGAATAACCTCAGGTATTTATCATATGATCAAAATAACCGTATTTTTATTTTAGGTATATCAAAACATATCAAACACACTTAATTAAATAAACTATTTGGCTATATTCTCAATTGTGCATTAAATATGCACCTATTTATCAAATTCTTTAATATCTACATTTGGTCTGCATATAGTATAATTACCACTTACCAGAGTTATTACCTGGTTCTTATATTATAATCATTGATCTGATTGATTAGTATATTCAAAATAACTTGCATAATTTTATCGTTTTATTAAAAACTATGTAACTGATTGTATGAACATACTGTGTAAATATCTATATATTTAAGTATATTTTATGTCTTACCATATTATGTATTTTCAATATTATTTAAATCTCTATAGCCAATGTGTTAAAGTGGTATTAATATACCTACTTATTATTATTCAAAAGTCAAAACTAATAGATAAAGATCAGTAATATATAATGTATATATTAAAACTAAAATATAGAATAAAATTGGTAGAATTGGTTTTAATTAAATTAAATTTCTAAACAATTATGAGTTTAACAGTAGATCTTATGTCCTTCATCTATATTATTTTTTATTTTATACAACATGTTAAGACCAAAATTACCATACATTTTTGTTATATAGGTAGGACTCAAATTCTATTGATTCCTTTTAAGATTTATCAATACTCTTACCTATTCCTTTAATTATTAAATGGTGTCTTATATTTTTTTTTATTATAGTATAAGTGTATTACTTATTACTAGTCTACACTCCAGTCCACATGACTACATCTCAAAATGAATCTACCTATTTTATGTATTTAAGTATTTAACACTGATTGTAGTTAGTTATGTAGGTATCTATTTATTTTTTTGATTAGCATAGGTATTCGTTTATTAAAAAGAAATATGTTATCCTTTATCAATTGCAACTGTTATAAAAGTGTTATGTAGGCATACATTCGAAATTGTATTAAGTAGTAAAACAAAATTATTCACTATAGTCTCTTTTTACTTATAATGAATACGATTGTTTTGTATATTTATGGGCATAATATATGATTATTTTATTGTAATTTAATCGGGGTTTGCTTATCTTAGAAAACGACGTTATTGTTTCGTTTTCTATGTACAAAATATTATAATATTCTTCTCGCGTAGGTAAGCCAAGTGTGGATGCTTGCTTACTCGTGTGGCGTTTGAAAATACAGATCGACGGAGATACGTTTCTTATGTAACGGATCATTATACTTCAGTAATAGGGTTTCCTTGGTGTTTGAGATGTATGTTCGCTTCAATAAATCCGTAGAATGTGAAACACAACAACAATAATCAGAATAATATGTACCTACCAATGGTTAATAACGTCGAAATAATCACCCGGAATACGGATTGATAGATACCTACTTACATATTATTAATAATTCGGCCCCAGAGTATGTAACATTTGCATAGGTATTATATTGTTTGGGGATTATCCTGTAACAATCTATATTTAACCACACCATCTACCCAGTCGGAAACGAAAATATTATATTTCGTATGTATACGAATAAATCATTTTGTTAATTTAGTTTCAATTTGCATTTTTAAAATTGTATTCTAAATTTGATAGGGAGAGCGAATAAAATAAAAACAATTATTTTAATTTTCAAAAGTTAACTAAATATTTTTATCATTCATCAATAGTTTATTTACTATTAACGTCTCTACCTACGCCCTTATATCGAATGTTTCTTTGTTTTTTCCTAAAAATATGTTTGTTAGACGTATATTTGCTGACCGTTGTTAAATATTTTTAGCATGATATTATATTTATGTTTATTCTGTTGTAATCTAAATTATTGATTACATTCATAAGACGATTCAATAATTCCGAGCCCTACGAAATGTTGTTAGATATTATTATTATATTTCGCGTAAGTACGTTCATGTCGGCGAGAACGGTTTTTTGTTGTTGTTGACATTCGTTAGGCAGTATAATTTTATTATTATTTTGTAATAATTATACTATACATTTGGGCGGCAGACGCGCGTACTGCTCGATGGGTCCGGCGGCGGCTGTTGTAAGGATTTTTTGGATATATGATTTGAACGTGTGGCGCCGTTTTTTTTTTTAACGAGTCTTCGGAGTCTGCGGTGTCGGGTACGGAGCAGCAGCACAACACCACCGCAGCCGACGACGGTGTCCTTGACCCTCCCCTCAGGCAACGCACACCCGGCCCTCGGTGGCGGACGTGGTTTCTCCGCCGCCGCTACGTGTAATAATAATAATAATAATAATCACCGTCGTATCGTGTATAATAATATTATGTACGTGCACACGCACCGTGTACGCCCGGCGTAAATCGCGTCGAGGTGTTGGGCGGTTCACGCCTACCACGCGCGCCCGTCACGACTCCGCGGGGCTAATAATATGTAATGTATCATTATGTATGCGCGATAAAAATAATACGAAAGGAAATCATGGTAAAAAAAAAACCCAACGATTTGGATCTCGGAATTTATGAGAAACGATTTGCATCCGTCCGTCGCACGCTCGGTCGGACGACGACGACGACTTCCGCGCCCTAAAGTCACTTCGTCGCCACGTGTAGGCATGACGAACCGAGTCCGGTCGTCCGCGATGAACCCCGCCCGCCCACGAGCCGTGCTTGCACGCGCCGTCGGTCGTCAGCCTCCGCCACGGGCGCGCAAAAATCGTTGTTACCCGGGGATAACGAATAATATATACCTACCATATTATTATTATTGATCCACGAAAAATCGCTGCGTGATGTCTATGTTACACTAGCGATATACTTCAAAAAAAGTTATCAATAAAATCGTATACTGCATAATACAGTGCATACCTTTTGTCTTGTTATACGGCATCGTTTGCAAAATGTCTGCACGAGCGCGAAGCTGTAATGTTTTTTTATTTTAAGTACACGCATAATATTATACTCTTACGGTGTGTTAGTGTGTACACACTTGAAATCATTCGGAGAGATGATTAACAATAATTAAAAACTCGCGCCGGGTTGTTCTTCCGAGTTATTATTGGCACTCCCAGCGCAATGGTAATCATAACAATTTATTAGTGGTTAATGGATATATATTTTTGTAATGTGCGCTAGCGGTTGGCGGCGTTGATGTAGTCGTCATTGTACATTTGGAATTTAATTCTACGACTCGTGTACACGCATACGAAACACACGATAGACCATCTGTAAAACGTGTATAATACAGTGCATACAGGTGTTGTACAACACGATTTACGGGTTCACGTTTATTTTTATGTTTTTTAAACGTCTACAATTAATGTACAATGGGTTTAATAAGTGTCAAAACCCTAAGCGTTTATAATGACAGATTGAGGCGGGCGGCTGTATAGTATACGCGTTGTTACAGCTATAATAGTGGAAGACTCTCTCCACAAACACTTTACAATACAATACAATATAATATAATAATAAAATGTACATGAAACGACGTCAGCGTAGCTATAATATTATAATGGTATTTAATAAATCTACACTCATAAATCAATCGACGAAGAAGATATTCAATAATCGTTTTGATAAACGAACGTAATTATATGAATGTGTGTAATTAATAATTATATAGTATTAAGTAAATGCGTATACTGTAATCTGAATATTAAATTGCGGTCGTTTCTATGTACAATGTACTATGAAGTTTAGTATTTTTTTCTTCGATGTAGAAAATTCTCAATGTTATTTTTTCTTTTTAATAATGTTTAACGTCTCGCACGATAACACAAATTATATTTGTTGGTTGTTATAATACACGAAGAGGAATAAAGACACGCAAATTCCAAATACGGCGGACATGTGTCACACGTGCATTGAAATATTTCACACTTTTAAAATCCGACGGTCGCGTTTTGCTTGCGAAAATATATATGCCTCGTTAACGACAACCACGGTGCAAGGCTGTTAGTGAATAATTCCATATGGGGTATGTGCGTGTGTGTGACTGAACGTGAGAGAAGCATATGCGGCCAGGATAGGATCTTATATTCTCATCGACGGAGATGTAATATATACCGTATGCGTTTTATTTATCCGCAATACTGTAGTTAGGTTCTCCGAGATGGTGGCGGCTGCGCGATCCTTGAGAAATCCGGATTCACAGGAGACCAGATCAAATCAGTTTTGCCATAAAAAAAAAATTGTTTAAAAATAAGAAGAAGTAGGTATATAATATATATATATATATATATGAGTAAAACGGAGCCGTACAAATCCTTTTGTGCATACAAAGTCGTTGCGTGACAATGTGAGAATTGTTCCGAACGAGTATTATTATTATATATGTATGTATACACGTTGTATTCCTTCACGGCTACAGGTATATAATATTATGTGTTTTTTTTATTTATTTATTTATTTTATTCTACCTCCCCTCTCCGGCCATCTCGCGGGCCGTGGATCTTTTATACCGATCGTAATACTGCGAGGACTTTTATATGCGTACGTGAATATAATATATACGTGATGCGCGCGCGATAGATGCGGCATCCGATAATGGGAGGAAAACGCCTGCAATGACATACACACACGCACAAAACATTTATGTGTGTATGGCTGGCCGCGGTACGTGTGTGCACGCACACCGCGCGGGATTAGGCCGGCTGCCGTTGAATAATTGTGATGCCGGAGAGAAGAAAAGAGAAGACGAATGTGTAAGTTGGTGCCAGATGGTCCGAGAAATACACTATATACGCGCGTATAATAGGTACATAGAAAACCGGTCGGCCACACGTTTGTCTCGTTATGGTCAACTAACCGTTTGCGTAAACTGCTGCCGGGCATTAAATTTGATAAAAACCAAACGTTTAATGTAACATTTCGTTACAGTTCGTCTTTATTATTTTTTTTTTTTTTTTTTATTTTAAACTCAGCCTCCAGCAAATACTTGAAAATATCTCCAATACAAGATTCCATATCTTAATTGCATGTTATATATATATATATATTATAATATGTATAAAAAAAAAACAAATACTTTTATTTACTTGTACGTGTGTGGTATTAGTGTATGACACCATCGTTTTTCGAACGTGCTTGTGACAATTGGTGAGATGCCTGACCCAGAAAACCCGTTGTTTATCATAAAATGAGGTGTTGGCAAATACGTGATTTTTTTTCCTCTTTTCCGTACACCTCGTATTTGGTTTAAATTGGATTATAAAGGTTTGCTCTGGTAATATATAAGGTCAACGTACAGAATAGCCGTGTATACTGTGTATACCTACATCATTTAATAGGTATGAATATCGAAGGTTTTTTCTTTGACAAAGAATCGGTTCGTGATCGTTAGCCAAATACGTGACTTTTTCAACGTATTCGGGATAATTTTGGAACATTTTCAAAAAAAAAACAAACAAACTCACAAAGCGTAATCCCTTGTGTTGTCGTAACTTAGATTTTCAATTTTAGAATCGCTATTTTTACTATGATATCCTGTTAATATAATCTGAAAGTAGATATTTTTTCAACATGGTTTTCATTTCACATTTATAACTTAAAACTTATAACTGTTATAGGTATTTGCCCTGTTGGGTGTTAAAAGATTTCATAAAAATAAATTGACTGTCTTCACTTTTGCAGGAGCAGTATAAATGCTCCTGTTTTCAATTTTAAAGGGTTTCTTGTAGAAAATTGGATTTAGTTAATACTCTGAAAGATCAAAAGTAAAAAGTGGTTTTCAAAATTTTTGTGGGGAAAATGGGCATTTTTATGCTATACCAGCTTTTGATGAAATTGATTTTTTTTTTTGTAATACACAAATGAATCAGTATTATTTAATGTATAGTAGGCACAACTTTTTTTATAGTAATTTCAAGGGCTAATGTCCACAAAATTAGATACCTATTTAAACATAACGATTTTAGTTATTTTGTTGTAATTCAAATAATATTATTTGTATGGACTTGAAACTTTACACTACATGTATATTATTATTTGCTATATACACAATGAAATTTTAAAAATATTAAAATTCATTATAAGCTATTTAAACCACGAACATATTTACACTGTTCCAGTTCGTCAGTATTGACTAATAGTAAATAACAGCTAGTTATATTATATTATAGATTATAATACATGGGGTTTGTATTTGGAAAAAGTAGTTGAACCTACCTTGTTATACTATTAGAAAAATTATTTACAAAATAACAATGAATATAGTTTGTAATAAAAATATAAACTAAAATAAATATTATATATTTCTAAGTATATTTTATAGACAACCGCCGCTCAGAATCGTTTCTCGTATGCAATAATTTATCATTGAATGCAAATTTAATACATCCCTTACAATGATCTACTTAATGATGAGATACACATAGACTATACACTATACAGCCTTTCCTGGTTTTCAAATTAGTGGTGTATTTTTGGTAAAGAGGTGGATAACTGAAGAAAATACTTTTTTTTAAATATTTGCCGAGATATTGTAGATTTTAGATTAGGTCTAAAAAGTATTCCATATTATTTTCTTGTACAAAATAAATAAAGATACATGTTGGTATAAACTTTATAATGATATAGATAGATAATATACTAAATTTTAAAACAATTATAGACCTCCCCCTTCCGGAAAAAAGTTTAAAATAAGCCACTGAATATCGTGAATATCAATTACTATATTGTATTTTTTTTATAACTATTTATTTATTTGTATAAAATATTAAAAGTTTAATTTTGTAACGGTCTTCGTCATGTTTTGTATTCTGTAAATTGAGTATTGACACAATTTTCTTCTTGAATAGTAAACATTCTATACTTTTGAAATTATATGGCGAATATTGGCCAATAAACTGTAAGTAGTATAAATTCACGTACTCCTTTAGTTGTAATTGGATTTACCTTCAATTTTCAACACTAATATGTCTTTTTACAAAAAATACCCTTTATAATGATATTTCAATGACAATGAAACGGAGTTTGATGAGAACACTCGGTAGTTTGTCGGACAAAGCGTGACCGTAAACTAACGTTTTTCCATCGAAAAAAAACATCAAAATAAATTACCAAGACGCTGATGGACCGAGGCTTCTCGAGAAAAGATGGCAGGTATTGTATTTTTGATAATGTACTCACACCTGGCCGTATATAGTATCCTATTGTCTGATAAAATACAGGTGTCGTTGACACTGTGAGTTCTACACATACCTACGCGATTCTGTGAGCCGCTACATTGAATTTGTCACGTTTCTGCATTTTTAAAGGTTTCGATGGTATTTTTGGAATTTTATATTAGTTTAAGATAAATATTAAAGAAATGTATGTTACAATATAAATATGTCGTTCAATTGTTTATACTATACGCTCTACCAAATGATATATAGAAATATTTTCTTGATAAAAAAAATACTTATGCGTAGGTATATATAGTAGGTGCTATGTTCAACTCTATCTCAGAATATTGTATTTATCATGTTATGTACATTTTCACTAAAACTACAAACCAAAATCACCAGGTACCTACTACCTATATATAAATGTATCTATAAATACCTATTTATTGACCAATGTATACTTTAAAACATATTCAATTATTGTAGTTTACCTATAGTTAAAGGAAAAATATTAAATGAAATAATAGATATCATGTAATTGCTTGAAATAAAATTATACTTATGCTCTTATTTAATTTGGTATATAATAATGTCCCTTATTACTTGCGGTTTAAATTAAGTATGGTAATGTATAATTAACAGGTTTATATACTCCTAAAAAAATTGATTAAGTATATTATTGTATTAACGTTGTACTTGTTTTCAAATCCCATACTAACGATTTTTGTTGCATGGAAAAAACTTTTCCTACTCCAAATAATTATCCTTTTGTTTATGGAAAATAAATATAGCATTATGTAATAACTATAATATTATTTTCTGTTTTTATCATTATGAATTAGTACCTATTGGTATGTATAAATTATAAATAATTTATTTAATAGGTATCTACTATATTACATTTTGTACGTTACGGGGATTGGAAACGGACAATTATTTCAACCAAAATATACCAATCTTTTGTAAATCATACCGATGGACCTGATAACACAATAAGACTTCTGAAAACTGATTTGAAATTTGAATTTGTTATGATAGATCAGGTCACATTTTAAAATATTAAATTTTTTTTTTTGTTCATATGTTTTTTATTGAATCTCTTACAAAAAAGAAGAACAATAATACAAATTCATGGTTTATAGGTTAAAATAAATAAAAATAAAAAAGCAGATTAGACAGACTGTTGAGGCCTCCCAGCGGAGGTATTACGACACAGATATTTAATTTAATTTACAAATAATCAACATTTCGTAAATTTTAAATATTCAAACAACATTTATATGAGTTTAGGATTTAGGAACAATCGATCTCAAGTACCCATATTAACGAAATCGAATCAGTTTTTAGAAGCCTTATCGCATTATCAGGGCCATCGGTACCTATTGATTGACAAAAGATTTGTACATTTTGGTTGAAATATAATTGTCTGTTTCCAATCCCTCTAATTATTATTTTAACATTATATATTATAGTTATTAGGTACAAGTATTCGGTAAACTAAAATATTATATAAAATAAACATAAATTAATTTAATTGGTTGGTAAAATTTGAAATCAATTGCTAAGTGTGAATAATTAGAAATATATATTTTTGTTATTTTCGAACCGGTCGAAGAATATAATATCTATAATATCTTACATTAAATAAAATATCAGACCATATTGTTGATAATTTAGTTTTATTTTACTGATTTTGCATATTTATGTCCTAATTTAAAATTTTAATAAAAAGATTTATATTTTTGTCAAATTTGTATCTATATTAATTTTAGTCTTAAGTATATGTATATGATGAATAGAGATACATACTACATTTTTTACGGTGTTTGGACGCTGCCGTGCATTTTCCCTCTCGAATTTTAGCAGTACTGGACGTTTCCACCCTGGACCTGAGACATTTCCCCACTGAATTAATATATATTTTTTTATACATAATAATAGGTTAGGAAATAGGTTCTTTTATTGTACCCGATGTATACAATTATCATATCGGCATCTGTCGACTATCATGTTATGGATTTATTAGGTAATTATTACTTATTACTTTCTACCCAATTAAATGGGTAATGATTGATAAACCAAAGTTATGTGAAAGTATTATTGAATTATATTTATATATTAATTTAATAATTATTCAATGAAAAAATCTCGTATACAGTACATTTATTAATTTACATTTTGCAGTTAGTATAATTGTAATTTGTATATTATTCTTTAATATTTATATAGTGAATTTTGTATTGGCAATAGTGTTATGATTACATATTATTGAATTATATTTATATAATATTAATAAGGGTATTAATTTAATCATTTGTACATTTATTGATTTGCATTGTATATTATTGTTTAGTATCTTTACTTTTAATTTTTTGTCTGGAGGAAATTGTCCCGTTCGAGAGGAAACGTCTTAGAATAATTTTTTACACAGTTAAAAATAATAGTTTCGTTCGTCTCACAGTATGCCATTGTATATATTATTTTGTTTGTTTGGGGTAAAGAAAAAAAATAACTAAACACAAAGTAAATCTGACTGACTGGGTGGGTTCATTATGTACGAAAAAAAAGTGAAAAAGTAAAACTCTTAACGTATTCCTAACCGACCGCAATAGTCTTAATTATTATTGTAGGGGTGTTCGTTGTTGGCTAAAAACGTGACGATTCGTTTGAATATTATTTTAAATTGGTCCGTGTCGTACCCAGCCGCGTTATATTAGGACTTCTCGGATAAACTGTGTGAACACTGGAACATGTGTGCAGCGTTTACACACCGGCGTGGGGTGTTGCATGACGTTCCTAAACAGGTACCGAACACGTATTATAGTCGGAATAATAATACGTAGTATAATATATTATAATAAATAATAATAAGGGTACTTTGTGCGCAGCGTATAGCGTCGTCGGCGTGGTGCACATGTGTTGTGCCGCTGGTCGTACCGAGAGGGGTCGTCGAGAGAAAGATCTGCTTGTGTGTGTGCGTGTGACGGCGCTCCCGTCTTCACCGCCTCGCCCGCCGAACGTGATTCTGATGCACGAAAACAGATTGTTGTGCGTGCGGACAGAGAAACGTAGACGGAGAGAGACGCGCCGAACGAGAGAGAAAGACAGCGACCGCGAGACGTTATACAAAAACGAAACCGGTCGTGTCGGTCGGTGCAGCTGCTGCCGCCGCCGCCGCCGCCGCTGTCACCCGTTGACGACCGTCTTGGTGTTGCATGTGTTTGAGCGGGCCCACTGATGATGCGGCGTGGGTGGGGAAGGGGGAGCAGGGTTCAACGCAACAAATCACGCGGTGGACGTGAAGGGACGTGGCGGGGGGGCGATTGCGTTCATTGTGTGTATGTGTGCGAGCGCGCTCTTTTCTCGTAAGCCGCTTTGTGATGGTGGGTGGATGGGTGGGTTGCTTGGCTGGCGGGCGGTTAGGGGGGAACCGGTGGTCATCGGGTGAATGGTGGTGTTTGCGGGGTAACGCGCGATTGTTTCTTGGACACCCGACACCTTTGCTACCACGGTCCACGGATTGGAATTTATTCCTCGGCCGGCGGAATCGACGCCTCCGACGTGTGACGACGACGCGTCCAGCCGTCGCGTGTCGGTGTGCCGGAAAATAATAACATACGATATTAATATTATTATTATTATTTTTGTTAGCATGATAATAATATTATAAAGTATTTTAATATTACGATTTTATTATAATGCGACGACGACCGTAATCTGACACCCCCAGAAACCGGACGGCCGCTCCCGTCCGAATACGTTATTATAATATTATGTTTTTATTAATATTATTTTTTATGAATTGACGCATGCGTGTATATAGTATTTTCGGAGATCAAATTAATTGTCGACTGTTGTCAATTGTTCCCGTAAATAATATTTGGGTCGACATTTTTTTTCGGAATTTAATAATCGACCATGGTTGGCTATAATTTATAGTAATAGTATAATACATTATATTGTTTAGGTAGGTATATAATTCATTTATATCGTTTTTCAATTCGGCTCGGCGTGTGTACGTTATTATAAGGAAGCAAAATGTACTTAAAAGTTAAAACCCGTATATTATGTTTTTGTTCAATTATAAGCATTAAAACAAAACGCTCAAGTCTCTGCGGTATATTATTTTCTTTAAAAACCCAGTGGGTCCCGTAGACACACCCGAAATTATGTTTTATGTACTGGAGCCTAGAGTAATAAAATCGTAGACGCTAAACGCAGGTAACGAAAAACCCATCAGTTTTAATTAGTCTTCGGGCTTATAATAATAAAAAAATTACCCGCTCGCTCTCGTATCATCCACCGAACCGACTGACTCCTACGTGTTTAATATAATATAAAATAATATAATATCAGATCGTCAATGCGGGCATTCAAGTCTCTCATTTTCTTTTCCTCTTGCGATTTATAACCGATTAATAATTAAATGTCTCGGTAACACCATTATGCCGCCCACTGGCACATAAATCATAAATTATGTAAATTACTGTATAAAATATTCATATTATATGAATAACACACATTCATATTTTTCTGACATGAGTTTTTAAATGGTTTTTTTAGGTGTGACAGATTTAGTTGCATTGTTGTAATATCTCACAGCATGGCTGTGTGAGGTTTGAAATCGCTTATCTTAGTGTGTATACCGTATAGACAGACCAGGTTTTATTATTCAACGTTTTTATGTAAAAGGGGTTAGTTGGATTGACCCAAACACATATACTGCGTATCCATTTTGAATTTTTATACGCAGCACATAGTCGTCGTCGTTGTTGGTTAACAGCTCTTTGTGTCTGTTTTTACCTGTACTCTCTTTACCTTTTATGATGTTTAATATTTATAAAGCAACAGGTGTTTTATTTTTATTATTATTTTTAAAGTAGGGGGAAGATTTAAATAGAATATTTTTATCCCTAATAAAAACGATTTCTCATCGTTCGCTTGCTCGTACATTTTTAAAGTCTTAGATTTAAGACAGAGTTAAATAAATATTATGTGGCTGATATTCCGAAAAAATTTATATGTAAATTTCAAGTTTTAAATATTTTCTAATTTAACACTATTTTTTATAATATTACCTATTTATTTTAATATATTTTCATTTAACGTTTTATGGAATATATAATAAGTTTGTTTGTAAGACTTACTGCTGTACAAATTGCTTGATTCATTGAAATTAAAATAAATAAATAATTGAAATTAATTATTACACAAAACTAAATAATTGTATATAAATTAGTAACGAGATTAGTTATTAATTTATTATCATTAGCTTAGGTATACGTGGATGTATATTATTTCGTTTTTTTTTTTTTTGTTACTATATAAACAATTTAGGTGGGAATAATATAGGTTTAAAAAAATGAACTTAAGATAAAAAAATTAATATATCATATTTTACGTATTGTCTGTGTAACGGAATGAATGTCCAGATGAATTTTAATGAAAATATCTGGGCTACCGGTTTTTATTAGTCTTTGTTCAACGAATGGCGCCGACACTACGAAAAGATTTTTGATTCTTTCTTTAATCGTCTCATAATATTTGTATTGTTCTTTTTTAACACATTAATTTGTTAGGTATCTAATTTAATTTGAATTCAAACACTAACAGTTTTTTTGCAAACATTTATTTACAAATTAATTTTGAATGAACGACTGTAAATAAATGTATTATTTAACAACATGATGTTTAATGAAAAGAAACATTTAATACCTATATATTTTATTATACCGTAATTAATTCAACTGTTTAAATTTAAATATTTAACAAATTTTTTTTTTTATTTTAGTCCATGGATTGACGTGTTATTGCGAACACCAATGTCCAGACGGCCAGACCAATGGAACATGTGTAACTTCACGCTATTCCCAGTGCTTTAGTTCTGTGCGTGAGGAGATAAACGATGAAACTGGCGAATATGAACAAATAATATCCTATGGGTGTCTAGCGGCTGGTGAACAAGGCTTCTTACAAGTAAATATTTTGAAAATTGCTGTATTGCAAGTAATTGTTACATTCTTATTATTTTTTTTTTTTTCTAGTGCAAAGGTGGGAATTCTTTGTATGGCCTAGCGATTCAGTGTTGCAACTCAGACATGTGCAATAAAGACATAATACCCATGTACACACCACGCAGTACAACAACAGTACCACCCAAAGTTCAAATTAATTCTGTACCTTACATAGCATTCTTGTTGTCACTGGTTATATGTCTCCTAGTATCAGCAATCATCATAGGTTGGATATACCTTAGGTATAGAAGACAAGAGAAAAATCGGCTGTATGCTTTAACATCTACTGAAAGCTATATATCTGGCACCAGTAACTTGTTGCAAACGCTTATTGGTCATTCATCTGGTTCTGGTTCTGGGATTCCACTACTTGTAAGAATCAATATGAGATTAAAATAAAACACTGAATACTATTTAAAAAATATGTTATTGTTTAGGTTCAAAGAACAATCGCCAAACAAATACGAATAGAACGGCAAATTGGAGAGGGTAGATTTGGTAAAGTATGTTTAGCTAACTGGAGAGGTGAACATGTGGCTGTGAAAGTTTTTACTACTATTAATGATCAAAGTTGGCTTCGAGAAACAGAAATATACCAAACTGTTTTACTTAGACATGAGAATATTTTAGGTAAACTATTTAATTAATATTATTGATTTTGATTGTTTAAATCATTATGTTATCTATTTAAGGTTTCATTGCGGCTGATTTGAAAGTTAGTGCTGGAGGTGCTCAGATGATGTTAATCACAGAATATCATAAACGTGGTTCTTTACATGATTTTTTGAAAGAGAATACTATTGATACCACTCAGCTAGTCGTGATGGCACGATCAATAGCTAGTGGCCTAGCACATTTACACGAGCCAATTAATGGTACTCACGGAAAGCCATGTATTGCCCATAGAGATATTAAATCAAGAAACATTTTGGTCAAGACTAATGGAGAGTGTTGTATCGCTGATTTTGCTTTAGCTGTCCGATATGATAGGTATTTGTTTTATACAAAATTTTTTTAGAAACTAAATAATTCATATTTTTTGTATGATTTTAGTCGAAGAAATGAAATTGACATTGCTCCCAACTTAAGAGTAGGCACTAGACGTTATATGGCTCCTGAAGTAGTGAATGACACTATTGATGTGACTTCATTTAGCGCATTTAAATCTGCTGATATGTACTCAACAAGTTTAGTGTTTTGGGAGTTATGTAGGCAAGTATTAAAATAATTTTACTTAAATTATGATTTTGAATCGCTCCATTTTGTTAATCTAAAATAATACTCAATTTCTCTAATTTATAGAAGAAGCAGGCAAAGTTGGCCAGTTGGAGGATCACCTATGCTTCAAGCTGATGAATATATGTTGCCTTATGCCAATCTGGTTGGCTCTGATCCTTCAGTAGAAGACATGCGCATAGTATTGATAATTCAAGGAGCTAGACCAGACATACCTATTCGATGGAAATGTGATAATGTGAGTATTAAAATCATATAAATGTCATTTTTATTTTTTATTACAATATAATTATTTGTATTTCAGAGATTGAGAGTGATATCAGAAATCATACAATTTTGTTGGCATCAAAATCCAAATGTAAGATTGGCCGCATTAAGAGTTATGAAGACACTGCGCAAACTCGAAGATAGTGAAACCTTAGAAAACGGTATTCATCATGTATAATACAGGATAAATATAATTTTACAGCAATAAAAGCTGATATTATGTAGGATTTTATATTTTTGCCCAAGACTGTGTAGATAGAATTAAATTTAATATTACTAAATTGCTATTATCAACATTAAATGAACACCAATGATGTTTTTTTATCAGTTGATCTACTTAACATTTAGCTTATAAATGTGTGCCATTAATGTGTTATAGCAGTGTAAATAATTTTTTTATCCTTAAGATTATTTTTGTGTTTTTTTTTTATATTTCTGTTATGCAGTAGAAATTGATCTTACATTTTCAATAGGTGTTTTTAACTATACATTTTTTTTGATGTTAAATTTATTCTAAATGTTTTATTTGGTTGGTAAACAGTGTGTAAATAAAAAAAGAAATTACTTCCTCATAATTTAATTTTATAATCACAACAATTTCTACTGTACATATTGTGTCTTTGATTTAATTGTTTTCCTTTTTGTGTACTATACAATTAGAATTTAATTTTAAAATTTTCCTATAATCACTCAAATGACATTTACTCTCTGTATAACTAATTATGGTTATAGAGTTTCCAAAGCTGTGTAACCGATTCAAATCAGTTACTTATTTAATAATGAATTTCTATAATTGTATGATATATATTAATTATAATTATAATACTATATAGTTATATATTACAGATTATTTTTTTTACTATGTACATTAAACAATCATTGTTATTTATTTACTGCATTATAATATTTTGTTAATACAATTGTTTTTATTTTAAATGTATACTTACCTAGTAGATTACAAGTCAACCTATAAAGTTTATGTAAAATGTATAAATGTATACAATATACTTTACCTATAATTTATTTTTGATAGTAACGTTTGTGTTTTTAAGACTAAATCATTTTTTAAACTGCAACGTCAATTGTGTTGTTCTTAAAAGACTTGTAAAATTTTTTCGTTTTATATAATTATAAATAAACTGTGTATACCTTTTATATTGTCATATTTATTTATAATCATATAACTGATGTTGGAATCTTAAATACTTTTACGATGAAGGTTTGATCGTGTACTGCATCAACTCTTAAGAGACTTATTGGATTTTTTCTATAATATCTACTTGATTTTAAATAACATTAAATACACACAATGAACTTTTTAAATATTTAATATTTTTAATAAATTTAAATGAGCCATTACAACAATTTGTATACAATAAATAATATAAATAAAGTTTAACTTAAAGTATCCTAAATGTAGTAATCCATTTTATAACTTACTATTTATGATATTGAAAAATAATATATTTTTATGTTATAATAAAAAAAAATGTAATGTATTTTTATTAGTATAAATAATGTTTTTCTTTAGTCAAGTGGTCTTAGCTTAGTAACTATTAGCTCATAATGTAAATATATCTTTCCTTAAAGTAAGATTATACAAATAGTTGAACCAAAAACCCCATAGCTGTAATGAAATATTTATCAAACTTAATATTTAATAGAACAATTTTTAGATTTAACCAAGATGTTTTAGCTAATTATTTGAAGAAAATTCTAAAGAATACACATTTTATGTGAAGAAGGTAGACTGAGTCCCTTTGTATCACCATACTTCAACTCATGGTATTATGGTTATATTGCTTATATATTTTATAAGTTTATAACCATCATGATGCACATAATTCTAAAAATGACAGCACGTTCTGCACCTTTCTTTTAAGCTTATGGACTATTTTAATATTATTACCCAACCAATAGAAAAAAATGCAACAAATTACTTTATAGTAATTTTGTAACTACTTCCTAGCTTTAGTTTAATTATTGTTAGATTAATGATTAAATTAACAACTTTCTAGGTTATTGTGGAAATCAATATCTTGAATTTTGATTAAAATTGTGTTAAATCTTGTTTTTATTTCTCAAATGTCTCAAAATTTTATTAATTACTTCAGGGTAACAGTAAATAATTATTCTATTAAATTGTACCAACTGCCATCCAGCACTTAGACTCAAATACTCAATATTACAATTTTGACAACTATATTTAGTTTACTAAGTACTTTATTAGTGGGTAATAATCAAAAAGTAATAATTATGCAAAATAAAATAATATTTGTGGCAATTGACTGTCAGTACTCTGCAGCTGATTGATTACCTTTATAGGGTAGTATAAAAAAACATTTTTCCTTATCCTCCTTAGTCTATCCATCATTCAAATAATTTATAAATAAAAATAATAATAATAGTTTATTGCAACAAAAACAATTTAACATGCATTTAAAATACAAAAGTTGCAACAATTAGTTTTATGAAATGTTCATAAATTATTATTTTATTAAGAATTACACAAAGTTCTATAAAATTTGTTAATAATATACATTAATGTTCATAAATAGCAAAAATAAAAAAAACACATTTAAATGTTATAGGGAACATCCTCCAGAACTAGTAACTACCTACCGTTTTCATTTTTATTCTTAAATACTGAATGTTACACCTTCAAAATTATTTTAATTATACTGTTTACAAATAAATTAATATTTAAAAAATATTCTATTTTAAGAAAATAAAATTTGACTCAAGTTAAATTATAATATTATAATTTATAATAAATACTAATATGTAAAATCAAGTTCGAAAACAAATCTTATTTTATTATTTTAATGATAGAAAGTACTTTTATGTATAAAATTATTAAAATACGTACTTACCTACCCTATTTAGTTTCTAATCAAATAAACTTACATTTGCTTTTTTTGCCTTTATTCCCACAATAAATCATTTTTAGTTTTTATGTTAAATTATAAATTGAGCACAATCATTTAATAGGTAAGTATTTACACGGACACAAAAAAAATAATACACATTATTGTAAAATTGATCCCTACTCTCTTGATCAAAAATTTACCAATATACTTATTTAAAAGGTTATTGAGAACCGTCTCTGAAGTATTCATGGTCTTCTACCTTGTTAACGATTTAAAACTAGTAGGTATGTATAAAATATGTATAACGTGTATTTTATGATTTGCAATTGTATCCATAATATATGATAATATATTATTATAATTTATAGTTATAAGAATATGTAGATACTGATTTTATATTATATTATTTAGTATTGAACTCAACAATTGAATGATCTTATCCATCGATTTTTAGCTATCCTTGTCAATAATTTGTCTTAAGTTCTTTTGACTCGATCCTTTTAATGACTTATGTTTAACGCTAGATGGCAGAACATGAATATAGCGAGGTTGTTAGAATATTTAAAAATATGAAATGCAAAAAACGTATTTTAGTAAGGGTGTTAGCTTTGCCTAATAATTCTTGAATATTTTGACGATAAACAATAAATTATATTGTATTTACTACCTTACTAAATACTACTTAATAGTAGGTACCTACCTATTTTATATATTATGTAGTCTTGTAGAAAGAGGCAATTTATGTACATGCTAAATATTATTATATATTATACCTATACGAATACAATTATTAATATTTATTGCCACTAAAACAAGATGTTAGGTACATACTATGCCTATAAATTTTGGCTGTGCTACAAAGAAACAAAGTTAAATCGAAATTAATTAATGTGTCTTACACGTATCTAACTACGATAAAGAAAGTTTTATTCATATAAATTAACTATCAATTTTCATTCGCATTTAAATAGGTACCTACCTAAATTATTGTAAAAATAATTGCATTTCGTGTTATCCTTTTGAAATAGGTAGGTTGGTACACTGTAATCAGTTTATGAGTTTAGTATAGTGTTGGTAATAGGGAAAAATGAAAAATTAAATAGGCACTAAATCCTAAAGTCCATCTTAATAAAAGTTGTGTTAATTTTAATTTGTTTATGCATATATAGTGAATAAATGTTGTTGAAGTAGGTCCTGCAGTATTGGTATATAATATACAATTAATATAAAATAAATGTATTTTTCAGTGATGGACAAAAAAAAGTAAACATACGAATATACGATTAAGCTTTTGGTAGCTATTTTCGAGGTTATCCGTGATGGCCATTAGAGAAACGACAAGAAGAAAAAGCTTTTAAAATATCTTACAAACTAGACATTTAGAGTAACGGAATTTATCCTTTTCACGTTTTGGCTTGAACGTTCTTGACACATAGATGTCCCAATTTCCCGAATATTATATGTTGAACATTTTTACGTCGTCGTAACGAAGATCGCTAAGGTAACTCTAAGTCTCTAACTATACGTTAAGTACCTATCTATTAACTGTCTTATTTAAGTTAAATATCTATAGATTAAATACTCTTTTATCTTAATATTATATTGCAGTCTCTATTGTTTGTTGAATGATGATTGTTATTTGTTCGAAAATAATGTCATATTCTTATAATACATATTCGCACGATGCTGATTAGGTACTACTGTAGTCACTGATAGCATCGTATCGTTTCGGGTGTTAACAATTTTTACAACTCATAATATTCTTGTATAGGGTTTAGTACAGTAGTTAAATATAAACTAAACTACTGGTACCTATGAATCTGGTGGTTAATTGGTAGGTAAACATCATAAGATAAAAAACTGTTAATGTTCTAGTTACAATTAAATATTACATTGTTAAAAAATAATGCGTTTGTTTTGACTTTTGGGTATATGCGTAGCTGTAGCTATTAACTTATTTATAGTATTTATATTTTGGTAAATACCTATGGTTCAGTATAATCAATGGTATTATCCAAAAAAAAAGCTTAGTATAGAAAATGTCCAATACTCCAAGATGAAGTTCATTATTCAGTTGGTACTTATAATTACGTTTAATCCATATTATTGTTTATGTTATTTTTTTTTCACCTACAAGTTATATTTATATATTTTACGTAAATCAAATAATAACAATTGTTTCACATTTATATTTTAATTAAAAATTTTACGTACCAATGTATACATTATCTAAAGTAAATTTAAAAAAATAACTGTTTCTTTAAATATATTAATTACTCACATTATTCTGTCCTATTTACATTATATCTTTTTGAATTTTCGTTTCAGTTGACTTTAAAGAGAAGGGTACAGAATATTTTACTAGGTAGGCACTGTTTTGTAATTATCCGTTAGGAGAGAACCTTAAAGGTCGACAAATGAAAAAAATTCTTTTGAAGGTCCAGAAGTTAATCACACAGTTTAATTGAATCCGTCGCATTCTTAATTACTATTCCAAATGAGTATTTCAAAAGGGAAAAAGAAACCCTTTGAAATCTCGTAATACATTGACAGAATCATCAAAAATATTTATTTTATCTTAAATAAATCAAAATTTAAAGAGTAAAATAAAAAGGTAGTTGTTCAATCAAATGTTTATGTTTGGAAACTAAAAACTATATATAAACATGTTGATAGTGGGATTTTTCAAAAAACTTTATGTTTATTATGATACATTCACAATATAAATTATTATGCAAACCTTAGTTTATACTATGGTATAATTTTTTCTTCCTCGTCTATTTTTTTAAAATCATTGAATTAAAACAAAAAAAATATCTGAAGTAGGTATACAATATTAAAAATGCGGATAAGTGGGTAACGATCTGATGTAAATTAGGTGTATAGAGCGTCATTGAGGGTAATGAATGTGTCATATTTGATTTCAATGATATAAAGTATACCGATTCTGAGCGAGACGGTCTGTCAGCTTATAATATTACCAAGTATATTTGATGATATTCGAGATGTATAATTGTGATTAAAGTAATTTATTTTACTATTAGGCATTAGTACAAGAGTAAGTTAAATTAATTATTGCTAAAAAAATTACTCTAGAAATGTCATTGTATTATGTTTAAAATATAATAATATATACCTACTCTAAAAGTTTCATATACACACGAACACACGAATAATATTTTTAAATTTCAACAAAATAACTATAGCCGTTATTCTTCGATTTGATATTTATTTTTGTCCAAATTTGAACTTAAAATGTATATAAAAGACAACTGTGTACAAATATTTTTTAGATTTTTGGTTACAGTATGAACTATTATTGAGAATACTTGTTTTAAAATTTAAAATTTTTAATCCTTAGCTATACAAATTTAACATTTATAATTTTTTTACTTCAATAAATTTGAAAATTGTTGATACTTTAAATACTTATAAGTTATAAGAAAAAAGTCATGCCTATAGATCTTTAATATTTATCAACTGCTATTATGAAATTGTATAAGGAACCTTTATTACGTTTTCAAACTTTTTAAACCAATGAATAAAATTGTATTGAAATTTATAGATAGAATAAGACTAAAAAAAAAATTTAAATGTCGATAAATAACTCAAAACGAGGAAAAATAAAATAAACGTTTGATAAAAATACAAGTACCTATCTAAGGTTAATAGTTTTTGAATAACGCCAAAATAAGAAAATCGTATGAGAATTTGTTAATTTACGGGCGAATATTCAATTTCTAACTTCAAAAACCAGTCAAAAATCAATTTGACTTTCCAGTAAACTTTTTTTTATAAATTTAAGTAAACCTTAGGGGAATCTTGTGTTAAAATTTCAAATCTTAGGTATATATAGAACAATTTTTATGAATTTCAAACTCTAAATAATTTGCCAAATTTCGTAATTTTGATCAATTTTGTCAATTTTGTGTAATAATATGAGTTGTAAAAAATCAAAGCATTTATAAGGAGATGACAGACATAAAAAAACACACATTATTATAGAATCAATACATTCTTCGCTCCGCTTAAAATCTAAAAAAACATTACATATTATTATATTAATATGTGTTATTTAAATGTGGTCAATTCATTATTATTGTGGATATTAGTTTTTATTATATTAAAAAAACAAAATGTAACCTAATAATTAATGTGGCCTTGTGGGTAAAATATATTATGATGTGTGTATCGGACACATTACCTATAATGGCGTTGCAACCGAGCGCGAGGGTTCTTTTTATTTATAATAAAAAAAAGTTATATATAGTAGTATTATCGTTGGAACTTGGAAGAAACAAAAATACTATAGAATCTGGTAAAAGAAGTATATGACTATATAGGATCGAAAGAACAATCAATATACGATGGTTTACAATCAATTTATGATAGGTATGCCTTGATATCTCCTGAATTTTATTTTCCATTTATTGATAACAATTTTTCTGAATTTAATATTAGCTGTCTTTTCGTAACTTTTTACACAAATTACATATATTTTTTACATGTTTTTATTATATATAAATTATTCTTCTTGAGTCCGATTATAAAATAGTTAAAATACCAATAAAATAATATAATACCTATGAGTGCAGATTCTTTTACAAAAAAAAAAAAAACTGATATTGCTTTGCTGCCTTATTAACGAGGCAAGCAATTCAATAAAAAATCGTTTTTAAGATAAATAATATCTTGAGTTTAAATCAAACAGTTTAAAATGGAACTCACGCTTTGGTAAATGTTCAATATCAGTTCTGTTAAATCGTCTTTTTTATCACTTACTTACTTGCCTTCAGTACAAACTACAAGATATCGGCAGTTGAATTTAATAATAAATAATCCACCAATCAATTAGTTGAAAAAGCTTTTTCTAGAAAATCACCTTACAGAATCGAACGTGTTTACGCATCAACGTATCCCTTATCAATGTTTAATTTAATTGATTGGACCCGGTCTCGTTGATGGATTGCTTGTGTATTTTTCTCTATTTCATTTTACCTTGCACCGAATTATCCGGACGATTAGACTTGAGTTCATTAATTACGTTGATTTTTTTCTCCCTGCTCCGTCATTCAACAAACTTGGCAAAACGTTTTCGGAACCTTGGTATCATTAATCGTCCACTCGCTAAAACATTCTTTTCTCAAACTTAACCACTTCCTTTACAGATTATTATTACTGCTACCATTATTATTCTTTTTTTGTTAACGAAAAAAGTCATCTTTTAAAATTAATGTTTTTGTAATGTGGGTCTCAGAATTAACTACAGCGACACAATTAAAAATGAATTTGCTTGATTCAGTTCAAACCACCATTACACGTCGCCTACTATCTAGTATAAAATGTATAATAATAAGTATGTTGAATATTACATTTGTACATAATTAACTACCTACACCACTTGGTTTTTTATTATTTATTCACCGAGTTATGGTGCTTGAACAGTAAATACGATTTGCTTTTTAAAATTCATCTCCAAAGAATTATTGTGACTGTTATATTATAAGCTTAAAGAGGTAATATCCGATGTGTACATTTGAATAACACAAACAGTACGTGAGGTCTCATGAATATCCTGGACCCTGTACATTTGAAACACTATATTTAAGAACAAAAAAAATGAAAACGTTTCATTATAATTTTGCTTAAGTACAGTGTAACATTAAACAATGTGTTAAAATAATTGCTTCGAGCTTTCCGAGTGTAAGTAAACATTTAATTTGTATAGGCGTTTAATTTAGGTGCACACTGCACTGGACCTTATTATTGTATTTGTATAGTACGAGTATTAAATAGGAATGCAAAACATTGTTTTTAATCTTTTTTTCAAACTTTCATAGTAAATTTAATACACACACACACTGAAAATTATTATTCAGATACTTTCTGCAGTATGGTTTCCTTGTATCCTATAAAAAGTAATTCAATTAGAAGAGAAGTTAAGTACAAATTGTGTTATTTTTTTGATTTAAGAATTTCACAATTACCTAAATCATTTCTCTTCAACTAAGGACTGAAAAATTATCGCCATACACAAATATATATTATTATATCAGTCTGCACTAGATTTAGGTATTATATTTTAATACGTTATGCACAAATTATAACCAGTCATACTTTTACATAGATATATTAATATCAATTGTAATAGTGGCTCATTTAGCATTTTTCTACGTGGCGAATGACGAAAAATGTAATTCACTGGCCCGTGGTACACAATGGTACCAATGCACAGTAGTTTATTAGTTTGATACACCTAATATAATATAGAAATAACAAAAATGTTTATAATATACATTATATTATAGTATTATACAATTTCAAACGTGATGTTCCGAAGCTCCACCCTCCACTACTCAAATGATTAAGGTTTAATTTAATATTACGTTCCATGCATGCTTTTGGTATTTTCAGCAAATTATTGGATTGCATTAAGAATTACCGGTTTTAATCAAACCTTAAGGCCTCGAGAATGCGTTCTGTAAATTCCAGCTTAAAATTCGATATAGGTGCGCCACCCCATTATTGAATATGACCAAACATGAAATACTTGGGGGCTAAATTTCGTATTAAAACTATTTTTTGGGTTTCTGTATTTTTCATTTTTCTAATATTCCTTATAACACAATCGTAAAATTAATTAAAGAACGTTATACTTGATTGATTTACTTTGTATGTTTAGTGTTTACAAATAATATTTATTTCAAAAATATTTTAAAATTATTTAATATAATAATATTATGTATATCTACATCATATTATTACGATTAAGTAAAATTTAAAAATTTAAATATTTGTTGACTGTTATTAGATTTCTGAGAGTACGATGTCGTAAACTTGAAGCAGAATAAATATATAAAATCTATTTAAAATAATACGAAAAAGCATCACTACTAAAGTAGGTATATTTTATAGTCTGATAATAGACTATTATATGATAGGATCCAACTAGAAACATCATACATTTCATTTACTTACATGTAACTTTTTTGAACAATGATGGTCTTCCAAGTTATAACTGGTTTGAGTCACATAAGCAATACATTATTATTGCAGTGAGAAATATTTTCAAATATCTTTAGAAAATATAGGCAATAGATTGTCTTACAGTCCCCGCTTGACATTTTCTTTCTCATGTAATTATCGAATTCAAATTAAACACTTGAATAAAATACAGTGAAATACTCAAGGCGTGGTACACTAGAAATGTACTACATAGAAAAGGGACTTCTCCAGTCTTAAATTTTAGGTGGTCGACGGCGTATTCAGGTAAAAAAGAATAAGTCAAAAACATTACTTTCAGGAAACGATAAAAACATGCGTCATTCTTGTATCGACTGATGTAATGGGTTTTTAAATTTTATATATTATGCATATTGGTTTAAGTTAAGGAAAAGATAAAAATCTAATATTTTATAGTTATAAACTAAGTAAAATAGGTATTGTTTTTTCTATGAGATTTAGTGTAATAATCTATGTAAGGCATAATGTAGTTGGTTAAAATGACATTCCCGTTAATTCACGAACCGTCTGAATGTAATTTTATTTAAAAACTAAATTCTCTTCAGGAATAGTAGATTTGGTTGCAATGATTTATTTTTTACTTGAATGTAAAGATAAACCTTTCAACAATTATTCTGAATTTATTTAAAAATAATAATAATGTGGTAAATATACCATAACGGATTCTTGATTACATTTTGTTTACTGATTTCTGTAGTTTTTAGCGAGATATATAAATAAATCCGAAAAGGAACTATCTGCCTTGTAAGGTAGTTTTTTAAATAACTATCCAAGTTTTTTAATGTTCAGTTACTCAAAAACGCGCGTACACAATGTCGTCAATGAAAAATAATCGGCATGGCTATAAGAATTTAAAATCATCATTAATCACTATTATGGACTATGGTACAATATTTAATGTAAAAAAAAAATATTTTAGTCCATAGTAATTGTTTCTTGTTGGTTATAATATTGCAAAGTTATCTTAGCGCTTAATCAATGGCGATAAAAAAAACCTAAGACTCCTCCATCGGACACGCCTTTTAGCCACTACAAATCCTTTATAATGTATAATATATAATATAATATCTGATATGAATATATCATTTTGTACTTATAATGTTGAACAAACAAAAATTAAAATGGCCCTTTTAAATTAGAATGAACCAAATGAATTTACGTTTTTAACGTTTTAATTTTTTAACTAATATAATATCATATTGTTGTAATATAAGTGTGATAGAAAATTACCAGACGATAACATTTTGAAATTTAACTATGTAGATTTTTGTTTATACAATGCTGTTGTCAACATGAATTTCATCATACAATCAAATTAAACATTCAGAAAACTTATTCATCTGCAAAATTGCGGTAAATGTGAATCATTAGTATTGATTTTCATTCGTAAGCATTTCATAATAAATTTCATCCAGAGGCATTATTTCACCCACAGAGTTCACACGTCCCCCACCGTTTAATTAAATGGGCATTTCACCCCTAAACACGTCCCAGCACATTAATAATAATTACCCCTAACAACTAAAGATATCGAATTCTTGCGGTCTCTTATCGTTTTAAATACAAAACAAAAAATGGTCCATCTCTTCGCAGAGGTATTATTTCGTATGGTCAGAAATATTTTCGTAATCCATTTTATAACCAGAAAATAAACTAAAACAGCTTAATATTAATCACTATAAATGTATAATATAATATTGTTACATTTACACCGTTTATGTATGATAAATATTGCATCTAAAATAAACATTTAATAAATATTATTTTTAATGTTAGTAATTTATAAGTATTAATAATAATAACAACTTTACTGTATGAAATGTACAATAAGTGATAACGTCCTATATGGGTAAAGAGTACAGTAATTGGAAAAACAAATACAATTTTTACGAGTAGGTACTTATCTAAACATATGGCCATGTAGGAAAAACAGGACAGAATAATATTATTAGCTATATCAGATATTTGATGAAATAATTTATGATAGTTAATAATTGTAAAGTAATTTAATTTGCATAACATGCAGTTAGTAGTATAACATCCGAAAATAAAGAAGTATAGATGAAAGTTTTAAAAGTACAATTAAATTAATATAGTAATTTAACAATATTATGAATATTAATATCGTAAATTGTTAATATCCTTTAAGTCCTATAGCTTATAGGTGATTTGTTTAATAAATAAAGTCACATATGACATAATATATACGAACATTGAATCTACGTATTGTTTGCTGATATACAGGAATCACGAGGGTTTGAACCACCACTGTAAAATGTAGATATGTAAATGCTGTAAATTTACCTTAAATTTTACCGTTTTTTTTACCGGTTAATTATTTCTACCCAAAACAATGTTGTGTGACCCCTCTAAACAAATGCAACCAAAAATAACTTTCCCGAATTATTGTAAAGATATATATTTTTTGTCAACTGAGAATAAATACCAATACAATTATAAACTATTACAATTCTCATATTTTCTATTTTCTCGACACTGTATAATAATAGTAAAAGTTAAAAAATAAAAGTAAATAAGTATAAATGTTTTGACTTTATGAACATAAAAAAATAAAGAAAATGCTGTGTTAATTTTAATTATTTATTAATTGTACGTATTATGATTAATTAAACATCCATAATATGTACTGATACAAAACAATAGATCTATTGTTAGTTATTTATTGTTATTAATAGAAAGAACTAAATTTGTAAGAATACAACAATAGAAATAAGTAATAATAATCGTATTTTACTAATAAAAAGATGGCTCTATGATTTTTTTATTATGTAATTTTAAATTATATTTTACCATTTTTACCACTTTATTGGTAATCGTACCAAAATTGTATTAACGTAAAGTATCCATCTCTATTAATATGTAGATACTAGGCATGTCTACCAAAATGTTTGAACGTTTTTAACTTTAGTTTTTATTTAACAAGGTCCTTCAGTTTTTCGTTATTAACAAAACAATTTTGAAATTTAATATATGATAATATTATATTCTTTTTAATAGCAAACAAATCATGTTTTCAGTTTTGTACTCAGCAATTGAAATTGCATCTTGTTTTTATTCTATAGTACCTAAATGCATTATAATAAGATCAAAATTAATTTGTTTTTTAATTGGCCATGAAGTTATAAATTTCTGCTTCGACAACTAAAGCCATTAGCATTACGCATTTGTAAAAAAGAAGAAAAAAAATTATTAATTAAATACATATAATTTTAAAAACAATTTGGTTATTTATGCGCATAATAATATTGTTGGTTTTTTTTATAATAGGTTTAATATAATATATGTTGTTTTTGAAAAATTCTACAGTGTTTCGTTGTCTGGGTTTGGACCTAGACTTGTTCCGATAAGGTGGCTTATATTGAGTTCCTTTCTTTGCTTTTCATGCTGTCTGTATTCTTCGAAGATTTGTTTGATTGTGAGCGTGTTGCCAAATGCTTGGCAAATAATTATTATTTATATTCATATACCTACCATATACATTATACATGAACTTTTGTGTAGAATTTTGGCAAACGATTCATAAATATCTAATTTTATTTAATACATATGTACCCTTGGAAGCAGTGACAATTGTGAATGATTCACATCATTATCACATATTTATGGATAGATTTCGTATTACACCGTTACAAAATTCACATGAAACATGTTATAAACGACTTAATAATGAGCTCTGAGTTAAGACTTTAAGAGATATTATAGTTTGTAGTGTAAATTGGCAGTTGGCAGTCGGCAGTGACATCGAATTTTATGGTTTGGAGTTAGAGTAGGAATCTTGTTTGAGCTATTTGGTCAATGATTTCGGAAGCTTTGTATTTTCTCTATTTTGATGTATAGGAGTTGTCAAATTGGAGAAAATATGTTTGATGATGATAAAGTTGATAATATTATGATATGAATCCCTCAGAAGTCTGGGCGTTTTCTTTAGCCGGTTAGGTACTTTGTGATAGGTACCTAATATTGTGTGACCAATATTCTAAGCTTGTTGTGATATTTAATTTAAATTACTTCAAACTTTAGTTCTAAATTTGTACAAAATATAGTATTAGATTTTAGAATAACATAGGCATTTGTAAAATTATAGCTGTTTGTGTGAGATACAACACAATTTTGTTTATAATTTATAATAGGCTTTCAGTGAACGTGTAACAAATCTCCTCTGTCTAATTTGAGGCTGTGTGTGGTTTTATAAACGAGAGAAACGCAATTTATCAAAATATTATACATGGTAAATATTGCAAAGCGGGCGTTTACGGTAAAACTACCGGACCTGCTATAATGGGAATCACGGTTGTCAACGAAGTTGAACATAAATTAAAAAAAGTAGGCACTGTATAATTGAAAATCCAAACCCCCTGATTCGCAGCTACTCGTAGGTATATAGCAACGATTTCCTCCCTCCGGTCCGCTCAATTTAACATCAATTAAACAGTTGGGGAAATTCCGATGTATATATATGTATATAGATCTGAATAACGGTAGAAGAAAAGAGGGATAACGTATACAATAATAAAAATAATAATAAAAGAAACGTTCAATAGAGGCCCTAACGAACCACATAGTGAAAACTTTTTTTCGTCCACTGTGCTTTTTGCCTCTTTTGTTTCACTATCATATATACATTATAGCAAAGTCGGTATCGCTGAAGACAATAGCGTCAAATCGATATCACGCTCACACACACATACATGCACAGAAATATATGTAGTGGTATAGGTGAGTACGTGAAAAAATATACACCCTCCGTATACGTCTCCCTATCGGCCCTAAACGTATATAGTAGGTATATGGTAGGAGTAGTTCAGAGAAGCTTTTTAGCTTTTCACTTTGTATACGTATGTATAGCAGCATTGTTTCCTTGCCATATGACCCCCACTCCCAAACCACCCATATACAGGTTCCTTTGACAACAATATTACACTGATAAGATGTTTCCGAGAGCTGATTGAGTGTGACTTCGGGAATTACAATAAATAATGTATTCCATATTATAACGACCCTAAATTTTGTTATTGCGGAAAACACGAAGTATATACAGATTACTATATACGTATAACATTACAATACATAGTTAGAACAAAGTTATACTATGCACTAGCCCAAAAGTCATATTCGTATAACATGAGGTATACCTATAGTGTATTCCCATATTAAATGTAAACGACGTGTCTATCATCATAACACTATCTCTAGATTTTACCATTGAATCTTTTTTTTTATCTTAAATAAAATAAAATAAATCTTTTTTACATTCCATCTGTTCTAGATAGACCATAGATACTTATTATTATAGACTACAATAAAAATTCTGTATATATTATTATTTATAAAACACTCAAACCATTTCAATTGAAATATTTCTTAAAGTTTTTAAATTTTAATTTGTAAATGATTTTACTATCGTTTTGTAAACGAATAAGCACTCTAGTTTATTATATAAAATTATATTTAAACGAAAAAGTAAATGGTAAATACATATGAAAACAATTATTTTTAATGCAATATTTTAAACAACAAATATGATGTAGGATTAGTATATGTTTCCTCGCTCCAAAATATTTGATAAAAACGAACGAAATATATGAAATAAAAAATAAGCAAGGGGAGAGAAAAACTAAAAAATGATTACATTATTTTTAAAACTTATATAATGTAAAAATAATATTGGGTATCAGTTAGCTATACATATTATAATAAATGGAATTATTTCTATAAGGAATTATTCATGACGTTATATTATCAGGTATATTGATATTATAGAAATGTGCATATAATAATATGTATAAACTATAATGCTTTGTGTGTATAAATAACCAGTAAATATATAGTTAGAACTATTACGGTATTAAGATATATATATTTTATTGTCCGCAGTTACAATTGTTTGTATGTAACTACTTATTAAGTTATTACGTTTTCATAACGGTTCCATTCAAAGTAAGGTACCAAAATATAAAGGTTACCAAATTCTTTTTTGGTTTATTGTACATATATAGAATTATAGCTTAATGGGTTGTGTAAAAATATACGTTCAGAAACCGGGAATTGAGCACGCTCGCATAACAGGAATTAACATTTAATAATATATAATAAACCATTGTATTTATTCCTGAGACAAAAGTTTTTAAAATCGTGATGCTAATATATGTCCGCTATGGGCAGTTATATTATAGTGTTCGAAATAAATATTATTCGTTTCTGTGTCACAGTATAATTTTATTTCTCTATGATTGTTACAATGAACACTATACGAACAATTCATTATATTCATATTATAAAAGTTATAACGCACTTTCCCTATAATATATAATAATATATTATTATAGTGTATATCAGATACTAATTATAATCATGTCGAATATCGCTGCACTTGCCGTATAGAATAGGTAGGTACATCACACATCGTCCTAAGTCGAGATTCGCTCACCATCCGCTGAATCGATTGCGATGTGCCGAGTTTTCGACGAGCTAAGAAATGTCAAATGGCCCGTCCTGCAAAATCGTGTTGGTAAATCGCGGTGATTCCGCCGGTCCGGTGACCAGGCAATACAGTTCAATGCCGAACATCGCAGTGCAGGCGGCTTCTGCGGGTGATGCGTCCGATATCGGGTTGTAGCCGTCTGCCGCCTCGATGCAGGAGCCGGGTATCGATCGATTCACCGTCTTTCGGTGACTTGATGCAAGCCATTAACTGGCCCGACCGAAATGGTCATGGCAAATTATGCCGGACCAGAGCTCTGTTATTACATTTCGTTGGTCAACACGGCAATAATAATGACGCCGGTGGCCACCGAAGTCAAGATCGAGGCGCCGCGCGTCTCGTTGTCGCTGCAGGTTCGGCTGGCCAAGTGGGCCAATTCGCGGATCCGCCGAGACACCGTTCTAGTTCGATTCCGAACATCGCAGTGCGGTTTACTTCGGCCGATATTGATATAATAACAGCTGTAGTGCCAGCTTATTAACAAAAATGGATAAAACTTTTCATTCGTCAAACGGTGAACACGGGAATCATGTAAGTAATAATAATCAAAAAATTGAAAGACAGACTTTAAGAGAAAATTCTAAGCGAAAAGCTGAAGATAATTTATCTACAAGACCTTTAAAAATTATTAGAACTGAGTTACTAAATAGTGATTTACCAAATATTACGCACAATGATATTACATCAGTGCGAAAGGCAATTTATGACAAGAAGAGAAAACAATACCCAATTTACTCTACTAATTTAAATGAAGCTATATCACAATTGAATAGTATTCAAAATAACGATTTATGTTTATTTAAAAGTGATCAATTTATTTTTGTTCCTGAAACCAATGACTTCGTTTGTATAACAACAAGACAAAATTTAAATTTTATGTCGAAACAAACCGAATTATTCGGAGATGGCACTTATAATTTTTCACCAAATTTTTTTTACAGTTATATACATTACGCGCATATGTAAACGGTTTTTACGTGCCTATTGCTTATTTTTTTTTACCGAACAAAACAAAACAAATTTACATTAAAATGTGGAAGCATCTCTTGAAAATATGTCCAGCTCTTAACGTTCAAAAGCTGCATTTGGACTTCGAAATCGGTGCTCACGAAGCAGTCAAAGAAATATTTCCAAATGTGATTATTGAAACTTGCCGTTTTCATATAGCCCAAGCTTGGTGAAGAAAAGTAAGACATTTTTTACTCTAATTGTATTAATAACATATAATTAGTTTTATATTATCTCTATGACAGATAAACGGAGAATCAACATTGAGAAGTGCACAGAAAGATAAAAATGATGAAGTAGGTCAATGGCTTAAATTATTTTTTGGTTTGCCTTTTCTTCTTCCCACTGATGTTGATAATGCATTTATACAACTTTTAGCAATATGTCCAGACTTAGAAGTTGGGAGTTTATTTTCGGATTACGTGCTATAACCACATACATTGAAGATGATTCGCTATTCCCAACTATTCTTTGGGCACAAGTACCAACATTAAATCCAAGGTACTTAATATACTATAACTTAATAACTTAATATTTATATGCTTTTATTTGGTCTGCATGTTAATAGTAATTTATTATTTTATTTTTAAGAACCACAAATAGTAGCTATAAATGCTACTGATGGGTGGCTTTTTATTCATGTAACACCATAATGTTTGTTACCCTAATCTCACATATACTTATTGTGCTTAATTGTATAGATTCTATATTTCTTGTAAAAAAAAAAAAAGAACCAATTTTATAGCACGCATCCTCCTACACATGTAGTAATTTCTGTTTTAAAGGAAACCCAAACACAAGCCGTGGCAATACTGAAATCAATTGAAAACAATATTATCAAAACCATGGCCAGAAAAGATTATGATCAGATTATTTCGACAATTAATGTTTATAAAGAGCTTGAACAAACAAAGGACATCATCAAGTAGGTATCTTAAGTTAATTGGAAATAAGTAGGTACCTTGGAAAAAAAATTTAAATTTTATATAAACTGGCAAATAAATATAATTTTTTTTATTTTTAATCTTAAGCTGACAAATAATTAATAAAATAAATATAAATATAAACAAATAGTTAATGAAATAAATATAAATATCAAAATTTTCTATTCTTTATGTTAAACTGAATAAAAATAATTTTGTGTATAAATATAAATATAAATATTGTCGATTTTTAATTTTAAACTGATATCTGTATATTTTATTTCTATTTTGTATTTTTAATTACTGCGGCAACGTCGCATAAAAGTAGGTAGGTAAAAACGTTCTTAACCGTGATATTAAAAAAGGTACTTAAAAAAAGTACTGTTCTCAATCGTGTTCTACCCCTGCAGTTAAACCCAAGCTCCGCTCAATGTGGAAATGGACAAACGATTATTTTGTTGCGCTTGATACCTATTATATACCTATATAATATTATGTATCAATCCAACCACAGAACATAATACAGGTTTAATAATAGTATTACAGATTAAAAATTACTAATTACAATGCATTATTGATAAGTGATAACATTTCAGTTATCATAAAAAATATACTTATTAATATAATAGGTTGACAGACCGTGTTCGCTCAGAATCGTTTTTCGTAAACAATGATTTTATATCATCGAATTAAAATTGAACATCCTTTGCAGACTTCTCTTGAAACATAATGTGCAGCAAGTGCGTTACCCACTTGCCCGCATTTTTGAATATTGCATATCATTTACCTAAAATTAAGTTTTTTTTTGTAGTACTTATAGGTATTAATTATTAATCCATCTAAATTTCAAATGTTATAATAGAATACCTATACAAATTTAGAAATATTAAAATTGGTTTTATCATGTTTTTAATTTCTACGTAATTAAAATAAATAAATCCTACTGTGTAAAGATGAGACTCAGTCTCCATATCTTATTTTGTTATCAAAAAATTTTAAGACCCAGCCCTTATTAAAGTTCCTAGTTACGCCTTACGTCTATGAATTTTATGACTGATTTTAAATTTTATTAAATAACACCAACACCATTATTGAATAAAGTAATTCAATATGTACATTTGACCAAAAATATTAAAGACAAAATATAAAAATAAAATGTTGATAATAGGAAAGTATTTAAAATTTAAATTATAACGATAACCGGAGGAACTTGCAGGTCACATCGCCTTCTTCCGTGTTTTAGCCACCAACGATAAGTATTATTATAAATCCGGAGAAATCTAAAATGTAATATTTATACGATACAATATATTTTATTCCTGAAAAACCTTTGTACACGATTTACTTTTAACACATAATTTCAAAAAATATTAATCTATGACAATGAATTCAATGTAGAATAACACCATTGATTTCTTAATTGATTGTACTTGTATACTATAGCTACTGTAAAACCATCTACATCAGAGATCTGAACGCAATAAATGTCAGGCCATATGGTAATATCATAATTTCTTGAGTCGTGACCGACGACTAATAAAACATTCCTAAAATAGTGATTGGCCATTTTTTTGTTAGGAAATATTATTCATTTTTCATAAATATTTCACTTATCTCTAGAGAATTTCTGTAATCCATAAAACATGTTATCTAATTTAATTATGAGAAAAAAGTTATTTACTATATTATCCATATATACGTCGGCCAAATGCGTTTTGGAAGTATAAAATGTAAGAATAACATAAAATATATGTTTACTAATTCAACTGCCTTTAAATATTATATACATTCATGCCGTCACGAAAAGAGAGTTAAGCAGGTAAGAGTGGGGTGACAGAGACAAGCTAGCTAAGGCAATTTCGATTTGGATTCTATTAGTTTATTAGAATAACATAACTGTAACAGTTATTATGTAAACATTTTCATCTATTATTCATGTATAGAATTTGTTTGATTCAATTGTTATACTAGAGATAATTTTTTTTAATCTATACAACTATATAAAATTGTAAGGGATTTTCTACGACCGCGCTAACCGAGAAAACTACTGAACCGATTTGGCTGATTCTTTTTTGTTGTGTTCGTAATTATCAGGACAAGGTTTTTATGAAAAAACTGACAATTTATTAATTTTATTTTTTTTGAACAAAATAAAAATATTTACTGTAGAAATCTAAATATGTACATTATACTAAACTAATTGACTTAAAATTTAAACTTATAGTTTTTAGTATATCCTACATTTTAAATATCGAGTAATATACATATTATATCTATTATACATTTATACATGTACCTAGGTAATATAAAATAATAATTTCTCGAAAATGTTTGTTAGCTTTATACCTACTAGTCTTATAGCACTAGGTATAAAAAATAAAAACCGAATAGTATAATACAAATTATACTATTTTAAAATGAATATTTTAATCACTCTTAATTAAATACAAAAACCTTCCAAAAATACATGTATTTTATGCTTGACAATTGAATTAAAAAGAAATAAAATTCATAATATTTGGAAATGCATTATGCATTTATGATGTACGTCACTAAATAGTAGAGGATCTCCCTGCGATGACTTAATAATTTAAAGCGGCTGACTTGAATATGTATATTATATAGATTTAATTTTTTCCGCCACTTTGAATTATTAATTCTTCTTGAAAACTCAAAGCCTTGTGTTTGCATATCCTTACGGGTGTAATCGAAACGTTGGGAATTGTGTTAATACTAAACTTGAACTATTAATTTGTTTGAAATTTTATATTGAATACCAATCAACGTTTTGATTCTTATAGCTGTGGGCAGTTCTTATTTATGAATTATGAAACGTTTTAAAGTTTACTCAATCGTCTTGCTGTAGAAAATAAAATTGTATTACCTACTTGTGCATAAACTTGAGTTATAATTTCAAGTAACCTCGGGTTAGTTGTTAAGTTTGACGTTTCGTAAGTATAAAATACCTATGAAAATTATGATTTTTGAAATTTACATGATATTTAAAATAAAATAAAATATTTAAACGCTGATTGATTTTATTAATTCATTAAAATATAAAACCCATTTATGTGTACATTTACGTGTAGTTTTGGTTATAAAAGGTTAAAAATATTGAATACATTTATCATATTATACTAAGTTAGCTATATAATATTATGTTTATGGCTTACAGTTTACACAATAATAAATAATTTGGAACATAAATTTGAAATTAATTAAATGGAATACATTTTTATTTAGTTTTTCTTTTTTGTGAAACTAATTAATGTAAATAGTAAGTACATAAATATATTTTATATATTTAACAAATAAATTATATAATTTGTAAATAATTAAAATTAATTTCGTTGTTTTCATTAGAAATTATTGTAAGAAACATAAATAAGTAATATTAGATATTTAATATTGCAAGTATTTTCCCACATTCTATAGAATTTCCCATAATTTATTCTCGCCGTCTAAATGTATGTAAATAAATTTAAATGTGTACCATTTTCGTTCACTTCCAAAATAGAAAATATGATAACTGCCGAATTATAAATGTATAGAAACTAGAAACAAGAAGTATTAATACAATGCTATAATATATTACTATATTATAATTGAATATAATAATATAATATAAAATAATATATATGTATTATATAGTTTAATAAATGTGAGTTCTATCTAATGAATTGTATAAAGAAATGGATTCATAGTTTATATAAGTCAAATATTAAATTATTTCATATTTAATTCATACAACAATTTAATTTGAAATGTATACAACACTTTTTGTTTCAGTTGAACTGACGACGAAGACAATATTTAGGTATCTATCACATTCGCCTAACCAAGTTTGTAGGTTTGGATTTGTAGGTTAGATTTGGAATTGTTTTTACTAGTTAGTAGTTGGGAATAATGCACTTCAATATTTACAATATTACGCATCTTAACTATAATGTAGGTATAATTATTTTGCCTAACGAATCATTTTAATATTATACATATTTTTTTATACATAGATAATGGCTAATTTTACCTGAACGCGTTTGAACACCGCAAACCCGAACAAAAATAATATCAATTTGGCTCTCAAAAAGGGTAATACTGGAGGCAAATAATAATTTCTTGGGGATGGCTGAGGAAAATGTTAACGGGCCTTGGTTGTTTGGTTAATATTGTCATAATGTTATGCTAACTCGATTTGCCGACAAAACCCGTCATAATTTTGGGCTAACGCAATCAAGTAAGTCCCCTCTTTCACCCGACCAAGACAAACACGGGACACCTCCTCTACTCACGTCGTTCTACAATTACGTGCCACTGCGACTGCTACAGTAGATGCAAATTGTTTTAGTCGTCGTCCAAAATAATGCTATTTGAAAACCCGGTGGGATAAAAATTGACTACGTTATACACGAGTATATAGGTACTTTATACATTATACACATTTATAATTGCACCCTCGTGCGGTCTCTGTGAATGTGATGTTCGACGAGTTTATTGTTAGATGAAAGGCTACTTACCTAGTTGCATCTGCATGTGCTGCGAATCTGCGATGTGTGACACCACGGAAAAGCCTAAGACCTGTTAAGTGTAAATTCGTTATAGGCAATTAGGTTATACTTATTTTATTATACTCAAAGTATCGTTGTTCGCAGCCAATATACCGATCTCCAAAATATAAGTTATAAAATATTATCCAACATAATGTTATAGTAATAATTATAAGGATTTTCTATTTTCTATTGTTGTCTCTGTTAAAACTCAACAAAATATATTACATATCTAAAGGTAAATAGTTTTGTCGTAATATATTTGGTTTTTTTTTTAATATTAAGATATTTAATATTTAATTCAGGCCATCAAATAAAAAACAAAAAGTGCGCTCGTAGTTCCGAGTTGGTTCAAATATTATATTTATGTTTTATAATAAAATAATATTAGTGGTGCCTACAGTATATAGTGTATTACAACTTTCAATTTCACAAAACTTAGCTTTTACTTATATGAGCAATAAAAATATATTTTTTTACACAACCGGGTCACGTATTTATCTTTAAATTCATGTTACGGAAATCAATAACACGACATTTTTTTCAATAAATGAAGAATTTAGACGAGTCGAACGAGAACTGAAATGATAATAATACCGTTGTCATTACATAATACGTTGTACGGTGTATAGAATTTTAGCTGTTTAAAATGTTGTAAACACCGAGAACATAATAATAATATGAGAGTGACGACGCCCAGGAATTCGGGCCTGTGGTGCGCTGGTAGGGGTGGGTGGGTCGAAATTACACTCTATACTAACCATGATAGACAGGGTGTGGTCGTGTCGATTTATCAACATTTCAAGAACGAGACACGAGGCGAAAAGACTTTGACAAATGATCGACTCCCAAAGGTTCCACTAAAACCAACCCCGCGGCATCTCTTATATACATATTCCTGTGTGCTAGTGTTCACGTACGCTTATGTACCTATATAATAATATCGTGTTTGTGTGGTGTGTGTGTGTGTGCGGGCTAGTGTGTATGTGTCGGCGTTGTAAAAGGGCTACCGTTAATTTCTCAAAATGTTAAACGTTATTGAAAACAACCCTCCCACCGTTTCTACAGTGTAAATATTTCGCTAACACCCGAGCGCAATTTTCCTAATAACTCTGAGAGGTATTTGCAATACACTTAAACGTGATTGACGTTTTTAAGAATAATAATTGCCGCGGAAGACGATTTTTCATTACAGTACCTCCGGCCGATGCGAGCAAAAAAATAACAGTACCTACCAAAAGAAAATAACGGACGTGTATGATCCATTGATTATAATATCCATCGCGTGGGATGTCGATGACATTTTGCAAAAATTGTAATCGGATAACAGACATAAAAAGAGAAAAGACGTAGGTAAGCAACGAGAAACTAAATTGTTCAAAGTGCTTACAGACGCAACTTTTGGGTTTCAGTCAAACTTTTACAAAGGCCCGATAACGATGACAAATCATATCACCGGTCACCGTATTTACGGTTTTAACTCCATTACCATTTAGCACACTATTAGAAATACGATCATAAATATATATAATTTTGTGTCAAGACTTGGTCTATGGGATGTGTGAAACTCAACATAATTAAACATATTATTGTATTATACCTGTATTTTATTAGTTAATATTTCTGGTGTGTACTGTATAGTTAGTAGTTACATATATGAATATTTGTAAATGGGTTAATGTGTAGATGTGAAATAATTTTCAATATTAACCAATTTTATGGGGTATTGAATATATTATTGTTATTATTTACTGGTGTTATAACGCACTGAAGTTTAAAACATTAGACGGAAAGTATTGATTTTATTTCGTTTACGAAAATCTTATGTTTTATCGAAATGTTATTTTAGTTACAATTTAATGAAAAGCCGGTGCTTATACTATATTTGTTTAGTCAGGAAGATTTTATGGGCCGTGATTATATCCAAGTACATGTGTATTATATCACTATATTTACACGTTCAACAAGACTACCAAATGTTATTAATGTGTACCAAATAAACTTCCGCTTCAACTTGGGTTTATTTGTTGTACACTTAGTACAATGATATAAAAACCAATAAAACTATGATGATAAAAAAGTTTATTTTAGAAAGCAATATGTGACTTTTGGAAAAGATGTATAATTTATTTTTAGTAGATATTTGTGAAATTTGAAGGAAATACTTTATCAATAATGAATAATAGTTAAGTTAATTTTCTCTTACTTTATTGAAAATATTAAATTAGGTAGGTATATTATTTCACAACATAATATATTTTAAATATTTAGGTAATTATATTTTATATTGAGATTAGAGTGATTAGACTAATGAGACTTTTAATAAGCCTACTCTTGTTTTCTCAATATATTGCTAAATATTTTAATATTTATAATACTAGGTACCTATTTAAATGTTAGTGTTCATAATATTTAAATAATTGAAATAGTAAGATGTGTACATCAAATAAAAGAACATCTTTACTTGATACAAAATATATATAATAGCCAATAGGTATATGGAAATATAGTATTATATAACAAAGGTGCTTAATGTTAATAATTAACATAATACAATCAAACATCTTTGTTTTATACTTTTTACGAGTTCAGAACCATATTAAGATTCTAACTTAATTTTTTTGAAAATCTATATTTTTATGCATAAGTTAAGTTATCAATAATGCTCAATTATTTTATGTGTTATCCTTATCAATAACTCAGAGTTTCTAAACTCCTAAGTCATCATAATAATAGACTAATGTGTTATATTTTATAATACCGATCTAAATAGAAAATTTTAGTTTTACTTAACTAACTATAGTGATAAAACCATTAGGTATAGAACCTGATCAAATAAATGAGTAATGACCAAACATAGTAATATCTCATATTTATTGTGTTAACCATACTATACCAGATCCATAATAGAACCATCATATTATTTTGACTTCTAAGCCCACGATATTATATGATTATAAATAATAATAAGTATTTATCCAAATTTATTATGATAGTTAAAATGTGTTGAATCATACTTAAATACTCAAAATACCTATTATGTTTTTAGTGAGAATAAAAGACATATTCTTATCAATGATATTGATGTGATAAACAACAATGTAATTATAGTGATTTGATTTTAATATTATATAATACATTGACATTTTTATAATACTCAACTTATAATTAGTAAAATTAAAATACTTATTAATTTATACTTGGTTATTCATTTATAATTAATTCATTTGGTTAAGTACTTTATTGTTCAAATATGTGTCTTAGTTTTCATTTACCCAATTTTAAAATTTACTGAAAAAAAAATATTTTTGTTAAATTATAATTAGGTACTATTAATAAAATAAAATATTAATAATATACAAATTACATATTAAATTTATTCACAAGCTTAATATACAACTTTCAAGAGTTTTAACATTATGCAAATAATAATACAATATTAACATGGTTGTAAAATGTAAATGTATTCAATAATGGTATATATGTAATATTAATTATATATTATGCTATTGAAATAATACATTTAATTTAAAATAAAGTTTAATTTGTAATATAGTTTCGAATAGTGCTTTTAAAGATTAAAACTGATTTAAACTGTTGCAAACATTAGCGTCAAAATTATAAACTACTGTTCGTAATTTATTTATAACTTCATACAAATCAGTTATGATAATTATTATTGTAAGAACAAACTTATGTACTTACCTACATTCTGATTGAAAGCCGTTAAAAATGAGATATCTGAATGCATAGTTTTATTTACTATTATATTGGATCTTATGTTGTCTATTCAATATATTGTATAGCATTTTACGCTATTAAAATTACAATTTCAGTCATAACACTAAAACAATATTGAAAATGAGAAACTATAGTGTTACAATATAATTGCAACTTGCAAGCCAGCAAAGCAACCAGGAAGACCCCCCCTCCTTTGGGAGGACTCTCCCAACCATTCTTTGGACAGTATAAAATAATTTATTTGTTTGTTAAGTATATTTATTTAATCTAGACAAATAATATGAACAATTTACCTACCAACTAAGAACGTTTTCATTGTAGGTTGTTCACATAATAATATTAAAATAAATAACTATGGCATAGCTATGAAATCATTTCAAAACCATATAGACCCCCACCCCCTCTTGAAAATATTCTGGCTTCGCTACTGATGGTAACAGCTAGTACAGAAAAATATATTGAGTATTGACAATACATAAAAAAACCCGCACTGGAATAATATACATATTACAATGTAGAAAGGATGATCCATTTATTTGATACCATAATATAATATGTTGATTTATTTTAAATTCAGGATTTTCAACGAATATAGTATAAATGGCGAAAGAGGGTTTTCTTTCGCACCATCGAATTTGTCGTATATTATACACAACGACGAAGAGAGCATTTCAAGTGTTGAATGAATATCTTTAAAGACATACAGACAGACGGCAGTTGTCGAGTTTATTGTGTGCGACTGAGCGGTCCTATCGATTTATGGTAATATCGTAGGTATATATATATATATAAATATTTGTTTATGTGTTTGTGTGTATGTGTCTATTTTTGAATTCAACCATTTAAGTAGGTACCTATATGATATAATATATAGAGAATTGTAAATGTACATAATATAAGAAGACTATCTCGACTGATGTGATTTTTTAAGCGTTTATTTTTCTATCTTATGGAGAATTCTAACATAACTTCGTCTTAGCAGGTTCGCGCTTTTCCGTCCCTTACCAATTAAAATCAAACTAATGAATCTCGGTGTCTCGAAACTTTTTGGATTTTGGAAATTAATATCCATGTCCACGTTGCTTTGATGCGGTCCTGTGGTGTATACGAACCTCTAGGGGGTTATGCCGAAGCAACGACGCGTTTCACTTAGCCTCGCGCTTTACAAGGGATTTTTGGTTTTGTTATCGGGTCCGTCCCGTTCAAAAGATCGACAAAAGGTCTTTTCAGTCTCTTTTGTTGGAAAAGAGTTCAGCAGATATTCCATCCGTCTCCCGCTATCATTTAATAGAATCTGTATTATGAAAATAAGTTTTAATTACCGCTGCTGTGGCGAAAAGGATCGCATAAAGTTCACCAAGTTTATGTGTTTCCAAACTTTGGAAATCTTAAGCAGGCCAGCTCTCATTGAATGTGGATCGAGATAACTGGCATATAGTACGCACACTAATCAGAAATTTCGTTCTTACAAAACATTGTTGTTGGTTTTTATTCTATTATGGGATGCTATGGATTATTGTTTACCTACTGCATTTTATATTTTTATTCATAATTATTATTTTTATTATTAATAAATATATGATATACTTGTAGGTACTGCAGTACTTGCAATGAGGAATACACATTTATCATTACTTTTGTAATAATATAACATTATGGTGTAAGCGCTTGTACCTCTAACTTAGAGTTCTAACTTCTAAGTAATAACTTACTAATCATTATTTACAAATAGGTTGGAAATGGATGTGAGATGACGCATTGCTATAAAACGATAAAGAACGTTATACAAACAAACCACAATCACTTATTTAATACCCTATAATAATAAATAAAAACAAGTGATATGTTACAATATAATTATTATTATCACTAAAAAAAATATTATTATGTGGAATACAATTAGTTCAGTACCTATTGTTCTATGTGTCAATCAAAATGAAAAAATATAGTAATGATAAATGATGTCAATCAGACAATAATAAAATGCAATCTAGGTCAATGAAGCAAATAAACTGGGGTAACACATTGTAAAATTATATTTAAGGTATGGATGTTGCAAACAAATAGTCTCTTCTAATCGTAGTACCTACGTGTACCTAAATCAGGAATGTTTTTTTTATTATGTAAATTGTGTCTGTATTTTATATTAACAAATATTTTTGTATGTTATATCATCTGTTTTCCTTGAGTAGTCATACTATTTAATTGTTTACTTAAAAGACCAAACTGAAACCGGTTAATGCATGGTATTTCGGTCTCTCAAACGTAGATAGAGGTATATCATCGAACGGTGAATATACTTACGACAGTTATATCTATCATGGATAGACAGATTACGGACTTGGTCTTATATTTAATGCTCCAAGATTTGATAACAATATTTTTATGTATCAGTATTATTTAATTATAAATTAAAATATATAGATATCATGTCATTCCAAATAAAACAAAATTGTAATTAAATATAACAATTGTAACTAAATGCATTTTTAATATTGAAAGAATATATCAGTAGCCCTGTATTACATTTTTACGCTTTTTGACCCAACAAATAACATTTTATTGACATTTATAGAAAAAAAAAACTAAAAAATATCATAAACAGTTCAAAACGAATCAAAATATTTTGAAAATTTTATCAAGAATTAATAAAATAAACATAATATGGTGTATATTTCAAGTATCTACAGTTATTCGTTTTTGAATTACAACAAAATAAGAAAATCGCTACATGAAAAATCCAATGTTGTAAAAATGTGTACTTCAAACGCTCATAAAAATTTAATTTAACTTTCTGACTTTTTTTTTTATAAAGGTAGTCAAACTTATAAGGAATCTTGTATCACGTTTTCAAATCTTAGATTTAAAAAAACAAATTTTTATGAATTTCCAACTCAAAATAATTTGCATATCTTGTGATTTTTACCCTATGCATTTCGGTATAACTGCATTTTTAGTTTCTAAATAGTAAATATTCAAAATGCTAATTTTATATAACTATTAATTATACTTCATAGGTATAATGATAATACCGTTTGAGATTTAGTACGATTGGAAAAAAAATATCAATTGTACCAATATAAAACGTCATATTAGGTATATAAATGTAAAAGTAAATAATTTTCATACATAAATTGAAAATAATTGACAAAAGTATAAAAGCTTTAGCTTAAACTTTAAACTAATTCCAAAAAGAATAAAGTTTCAGTGCATTAAAAATGAAAATTATAGTATAATATGTTGTTCATTTTTGCAAAAAAATATATAAGATATTAGGTTTGGTATATTAGTTAGTATTTATTAACTTATAAATATATATTAACAATATACATACATATAATATTAGTTTTTTTGTTTAGTAATGAAGAATTTTAGATTAAAATACATGTTGGTAGATAAATAATTGTAATAAATAAAACAATGACACAAATATGAATCACTACTTATCATTTGTCATAGGTTAAAAAATGATTCTATAATATTGACGCCATAATCCGCTGGTTTTAACATTTACTTTTGATTACGTGGAGTTATTTATTTTTTGCTTCTGAAGAACCATTTTTGGACAATTCCTGTTACAACAATTTCATGTATTATTATTCAACTACCAGCTACCTATATATTATTAAATATTTAAAACTCAACGATTTTTTATTGAATTTACCTTTAATTTGTGTAAAATATTATTTAGGTCTTGCCCCAACCCAATTAATTTGCTCTGTACATTTTTTGGTAGGTTGATGAAATATGCATTAATCATACTCCTCGCCATTTTCTTAGTATCTTGAATTGATTTAACTATTTTTTGCGCAGTATTGGCATATTCGCTTAATCTCTTCTTTTCCAATTCTCTAATTTCCGGTGTTAGCGATTCCATGTAAGTCTTAAAATATTATTTAATATATTAAAATTATAATACGTTATATATATATGACGTTTTAATACTTCGTTAGGTAAACCGTAATAGCACGTATCTACATTTTCATAATTTTTCAGGAGAGCCTTTAAATTATTTATGTATTACTGCACATTTTATGATAAGCGATATCACTCATTTTAGTTTTGGAAGGAAAGGAATGGTTTTATGGTTAATGAACAAAAAAAAGCACAAGGATATTATACATAATAATATATAATAAGCTCAATTTGTCAAAAAATGTAGATACGTGCTATTAGGGTTCACCTAACGATTTGCTTATCTGTTAGTTAACTTCTATTATATTATTTTATCCTTCATAGTTAATAACTTTATTATTTTAAACGTAAGTCTTGTAAAATTAGTACTGTGTGATGGCAAAATTAATTTTTTTTGGTGTTATATTATAAACTTTTAAGAATGCCAATCTGTAGGCATGATATGAAACACTTTTAAATTAAATTTTCTCTCAAGTACATAATGTAACATTTTAAACAACACAAATACAAGTATATAACAATAATTTAGAAATATCAACTTTAAAATAATGAGTTGGAAAAAAATGATGACGGTTAAAAACATGGCAAGGTATGTTATGTTATGGATATGTTGTCAAGTTTTTTTTTTACAATTTTACATATCATATAAGTAGGTACCTAAATATGTAGTAGGTACGTTACATATTATAATTGCATATTTTATATTCATAAATTAGAGTGATATATATATTTTTTAGTTATCCACGTTGAAAAATCACAATTATTTAATATAAAATATATTGTAGCCTGTAGGTAAGAATAGAAAAATAATACAAACAAATTATGTACGTATAGAAAGATTTTCGATGATTTGAGTATTAAATTTATTGGAAATAAATTAACTAGACGGTGAAAATAAATCAATCATGTACCATTTCCCGCATAGTAAATAATTGTAATATTAAACAATAAGTTTCATTTGAAAAATTATACTCCACGTATTAAAATAGACATAACTATAGATTGAACATTTTAATCTCTCGTGGAAATCTTTCCTAAAATATTTTGTTTTCACAAGTAATTTTCGATAATATCGATTTTTTAAAAACGCAAAGAACAAAGAGCACATTTATTTAAAGTAGCCATTTAAAATATATATACCTAATCATAAATAAAATTTAAAAAAATTATTTGTTGTATCTTATCTTGTTGAGTGTTGTATAGTAAAGTAATTATGTACTTAAAAAATATCATTACCTTTTCAATTTCTTCCTTCTTCCGTTTAAGTTTAATTGTAAGATCCTCTAAAAATGGTTCTTTTTTTAAACCAGCTTCTGTTGGATTTACAATGTTTTCAATTTTTCTATATGGTATTTCAATAATATCGACTAAAGAATGGAACAAATTGACTGCCATTTTATCGAGCTCAGTAACCTCCTCAGAAGAAACCTATGTAATTCATAAAATTATAAAATCAAATTTTTACCATAAAGATAGAGTAGAAGTTCAAAATACTTTCCTGGACCACTAACGCCGATATTACGAGAACACAAACATTTGATGTCTTCATCTTAGTAGCGGTTTCGAACGAATAAATTGTCAAAACTTATTCACTGAGTACAGTACCTACCATATTATATATTCAATAAAAACAACCTTGAAGAACTTTTTTTTTATCCATCAATTCCAACCCAACCAATGTCTTCTTTTATACCTGCCTTTCATAGACGTTCGATTCTATTGCCAAATCTTATATTGTTTACGTCCGCCGTTGGTATTATGTTATATTATATTGTTTACTTCCGCTGCCATCGTTTTACTTCGTTAAATTGTTTACGTCCGCCCCCGCTATATGCAATTGCACTATGTTTAAGATTTTGAGAGAAGATGTCCTGAAATATTTTCACATAGAACTAACTAAATAGTAGGTATAGGTCCTTGTATTTTTAAATTTAATCTTGTTAGCATTTATTAAGGCAATTTTATGAATATGAGTAATATGTGCTGAAGTAACAACGTGAGGCTACACTATATATAAGTTAAATTTATAAATTATAACATTTACAATAAATTTGTAGTACTATAACGCCTATACATTTAATAATTAAAGTTGGATTGAAAAAAATGAATATCAGTGGTTAATTCCTAGTATTTACGCAAAGTATTAACTGATTAAAGAATAAATATATTATATTATTAATTTTACAAACTAGGTACATTTTTGAAAAAAAGGAATTAATATATAATTTATTTTTGACATATTGTAACATTATGTATTTAGTATATAATGGTCTCATCCAATATTTGAACCAAATATAAATATAATTTGTAGTTATAATTATGATTACCTAAACTTCCTAAACATACTTTGACTCATAACTCTTTAATCTGTATAATCAAAATAAAACTATAGTTAAAGTTTCTGAAGATAATGGGCATGCAGTAGTACTAAGTATTTTTCTTTTTCTAACACAAATTGCATTGTTCTAATACAAATACTAACAATTATAAAATAATATTATTCATTGCATAATGACATAATGTTTATTTTCATGTAAATGTATATAATTAAACAAACAAAACAATAATATAGGTACTTATAAGCTACAATTGTCATTACATTAAAGGTTAGGTGTAATATAATGTAAGCTTTATGTATACAATCAATAAATTTGTTACTATTAAGTGTTCTAACCGATGTCTTATAACATTAGCTTTACAAATAAAGTTATTATACATAATTTCAATACACTTAAATAATTACAGTTTTCGTGTTTCATACAGTATAATAATGGTTGTAGTCTGTAGATCATTTGTCATTTCTACTAATATAATTTAAAAGTTAACATCGAAATATTGAATTGATATTTATCATATCAATTAGATATTAATTTATTTTTTATTGGGTACCTAAAATAATATTCATTATTATTCGGATGTTTTTTATGATGTTTTTTGTGATGTTTTTGGACCATTCAAATCAACCTGTTAAAAAAATATATATTTTATTATGTAATAATTGAATTAAATATTAATTATGATTTTATTTAAAACAACTAAACTTACCTTTATTTTTTTTAAGAAGTCATCAATATCATTTTCTATGTCAAGGAATTTGGTTTTAATATTATCCGGTAATGCATCAAAAGATTTGTTCGATAATTTTGCTACTAATCTTTGTGCATCTGAAGTTGCTCCAGACATATACATTGACAAGTATCCAATCGCTTTTTTTGTATTTTCTCTCTCGGTTTTTGGTATCATATTAAATAACTCCTTCAAAAAATATTTTATTTAATATATATCCATTATGTACTATAATATTACTATATACTATGATATTGCTTATAATTATATTTTGGTTATATTATTTTGAATTTACTGTCTATGTATAATGAATATATATATATACATACATTATACACGTATTAGTCTAGAACTATGGTCGATTTACTTACAAAGTTACAAAATATGAATTATTTTAACATAAAACATGATAAAATTAATAAAAAAAACCATTTAGAACAATACTGTATATCTCTTATCTAATAAATATTCTTTAATCGGGTAGGTAACAAGAATCTTATCTAAGATTTAGAAAATTTAGGATATTAGTGTAGCCAATTAGATCACTTCGTATATCCGTTATAGAATTCCTATTAGTATAGCAACCAAAATTGTTAAATATACAATCATATTATGTACGTGCAAATCATATAATGATATAAACAGTGTTTTGAATAACGATTAACTAATTGAGGGAATTCTAATATCAAAATAACAAAATAACATTAAATAATAAAGTATTTATACAGAAATTCGATGTTACAAATAATTTATAATCTATGTTACTAATAACTTATGTTCCTAATTTATTTGGGAATTATTCCTAATTAATGTACTTAAATTTGATCAAAATAATATTTTACTATACATTTTTATGCCAAATGATTAATTATTGTATTCAAAACGATTATGTAAAAGTCCGAAGTCAAACAATATTTATTATATAATACTATATCAATGAGATATTGAGAGTTTTAGAACATGATTGTGTTAATAATAGAGGATAAATCGAAAGAGCGTATGTCGCAGTGGTCTATGTTTTACTTGTATGTGCTATTTCACTTTTAGTTATAATTTTAGTAGATAAATCATACTATTTTTTTTTTATCTTAGGTGTCTTTTTAATTTAAGACAATGGTGCAAATTAAAATGACGAAGTGCCTAAAATATTACTGTCCAGTTTTATTTTAGAGAATATAAATATTATAAAACTGATAGTACGTCGTTTCGGGTTATTATGGGCAAAAACCCACTTTAAGTTGCATATTATGTTATGGAAAAATTCAATTCAATTAAATTTATAATGGCACTATCATCTTTATTATATAAACATCTCGGATTAAAATATACAAATAGGAAATCTTATCAGTTATCATGAGCTATTGAAATCGTTTTTATATTGTCTACAAGCAATACTTTTGCACGTTCTAGGCGGCCGTTTGCTCTTTGGCTGTATGACGTCACAGTAATATTAAAAATATAGTAACTATGCTACACTTTGTCTGTACTAATAAATATTAAATATATTCAGGACAATATACGTGTATTATAATTTGAAATATTTTAATAATTTGGAAGACTTTAATAAACATAAAAATATGCACTCTGATAAAATTTTATGGAAATATCATCAAAGTAACATTTTGAATATCACAGTGTTATAAATGATATTATGTTTTTGATTTATAAAATGCTTTTGAAGTAATAACATTATACATAAAATATAATGAACAAATTATTAAAAAGGTGGGTAAGTGGATGTCGCTCTGCTGTACAGTAGGTTACAAGTGGGTCACTGTAGTGGATGGTGTTAAATTTGAATTTAATGATATAATATCATTGTATAAGAAAAACGATCCTGAGCGAAAAAAGGTCAGTTGTGCCTATGTATTTTTAATATTTTTCAACTGCTATTGTAAAAATATATCAGGAGCCTTGTATTAAATTTTCACGCTTTATTTCCCAACATATAAAATTGTATTGATATTTATAGAAAAAAAACTAAAAAAATTGAAAACGGGCAATGTCCGCAAACAGCTCAAAAGGAGTCAAATTATTTTCAAAATTTTATCGTGTATAGAAAATGCTAATATAAACATTCAGGGAAATTGTCAAGTATCTACAGTCATTCGTTTTTTAATTACAATAAAATAAGAAAATTGTTACATGAGAAATAGAGTGAATATCAAATGTTGTAAAAATATGAATTTCAAACGCTCATAAAAATTTAATTTGATTTGCTTGTAGACATTTTTTTTTTTAATAAAGGTAGACAAACTTATGGGTAATCTTGTATTACATTTTCAAATCTTAGATTTAAAAAGAAAAATTTTTAAGAATTCTCAACTCAAAATAATTTACTAATTTTCGTGATTTTTCCGTATTTTGTCAAGATTTGAACTTTAAATGCTTATAAATAAAAACTGTGACTAAGGATTTTTTCATCTGCCTTTGAAACAATAACCTAGGAGTCTTTCATTAAATTTTCAAGCTTTTTTACTCAACAGATAACATTTTATTGATATTTATAGAAAAAAAACTAAAAAAATGGAAACTGACAATGTCCGTAAACAGCTCAAAATAAGTCAAAATATTTGGAAAATGTTATGGTGTATAGAAATTGAAAATATAAACAACCAGTGAAAATTTCATGTATATACGGTCATTTGTTTTAAAGTTACAACAAAAACCAAAATTGAAATTTTGTGAAAAATCGATTTTGCGTAAAAATTCCCGTTTTTTCTTAATTTTTCTTTTGTTTTTCTTGGCGCTTTTGAAAATTACTGGGAATTTTAAATTTTGACCTCCTCAATGCATCAACGATATTCACTTTCCAATCGAAAAAGATACTGAAGTTGAAAATCGAAGCATTATTTCGACTACTTATCGTGTACACAGACACAAAAAAAAAAAAATAAAAAAAAATATAAAAACACACATCATTGTAAAATCAATAAATGAATCTAAAATATGATAGGTGTATTATGTTATGGTACCTACCTTATTGTTTAAAATATTTATTGGTATATTATTAAAATTATAATTAGACACAATTTAAGATTTTGAAATATATTTTTATCTCAAATGAAAAAGATTTTCGAGACAATACGCTATTCTATAATTATTATATCTTTAATATATTACGAATTACATCTTGGGTTTGTTCCATAAGCCGCTTTAATTTCCACGTGAATTCTTTCAAGAATTGTTCTGCATCTGAATGTACTGTTACTGCATTTATTAAATCGGCGATAGGTTTTGCTGCAATCTCAAACGAAGATGATAGAATACTGCCTAATACTTTTCCTGGATCAGAAGATTCAGAGGAAATCTAAAATATCAGATATAATTATTATTTTACAATTAAGTTTGATAAAAACAAAAAATTATTAAATTTTATTTTATTATATAACACAGAATATTTATTTTAAAATACTTTCCTGAACTACCAATGCCGATAATAACAAAACGTATAGATGTGACGTCCTCATCTTGTTGGTACCAAATTTAAATGATAGTTGTATGTTACACGAAATCAATATTTATACTATTTAGTAGATATTTTTTCTTTTTATCACTTAAATAACAAAAATAATGCAATAATTATATTATTTGATTAGAATGTTCATTATTATTTTAATTGGATAAGAAACAATTGATTTGAGTCGATTAAAATGCAAATAAAATGATTTGATATCATTAATCATATGAATATTCTTTGTACCTACCTAGTACCTACATGAGTATTAATTAATTATGCTGACTGTACTTTAATATTATAATATTGCTATATATATCATATTAAAAAATTTTAAGAATATAATAAGATACCAAAGTTTCATAGATATTAAACTTCTTCCTATTGCCAATTCTTGGTAAAAAATTCATGTTATAGAAACAAATGTCTGATTGTAAACAAATTAATCGAAAATTGCATTAAGGAATCATAGTTCAAGTTCACGAACAAAAATTGTATAATGGAATATTGTTTAAACTTCTTAAATACAAATTAAAAATAATAAACCATGTTTGTTGAACCAATTTCAAAAATAGTAATAATTTTTGTTGATCATGCAAATAAAAATATAGACGATCTCCAAAGGTAACTTTTAAGTATTTAAACTACCTATTTTTTTTCTTCATATTAACCGTAGGTAAATTTTGATTTGATGACTGAGCTATTAGCACTAGATATAACACTAAAAAAATAAAATATTTATTATAATAATAAACTACACATAGTATATTAGTATTTAAGTATTACCATTAATTATAAATGCTAGTATTTATAATCAATGGTATTACGAAATCTTAACATAGTATAAAACAAAGTCCCGCTGTCTGTCTGTATGCTTAGATCTTTAAAACTACGCTACGGATTTTGATGCGGTTTTCTTAAATTTATATTGAGTGATTCAAGAGGAAGGCTTAGATTCACAATTGGACCCGGTACTCGATAGGTCCAACCCGAGGAGGGGCTCAAACAGGAATTTTGAAATTTACGATGGAAATTTTTGTTTATAAATGGTTGTTATTGGTTATAGGAGAAATAATTAGTAGAAATTAGTATTTACGTATTATTTTATTGGTTACCATTGGTTTTCAGGCAGATCAGGTACACAAACATGCATCAAATTGAATTTTCGCACATTGCCTACAAATGTGGCTGAGTTGTACTTACTGTAACAAGTTACATCCAAGAGGAGTTGAAAAATCACAATTTTTTTAAAAGTTGTCATTTCTTACGGGCAACAAAGTGCGCGGGATCAGCTAGTTAAATAATATAAGATAAGTGTATAGTAGTTATTATTTAATTTGCATAATGATGTCTCAAGTATAATTTACAATGTTATTATTACGAAGTTTAGGTGTTCATTTTATTATAAACATAAACGCGTCATAATACATACCTAACGATGATGGGAAACACGTGACCATCTGTACCACGATGATAGCAGTAGTCTCTATTAACAATATAGTAAAATACTAAAATATAATTTTTGATGGATATTTTTACCTAATATTGCTTTTTCTTGGACAGTATAGTTTATTACATATAAATATTTATTCTAATAATTCGCTTTAAAACTATAATATTGAGAAAAATGGCTTAGATCTTCCCCTTTGATTTTTTAATAACTAAGTTTTACTAACGATTTGTAGATGAATTTATTACTATTCAATTCCAATTATTATAATTTGCATATTTTCGTAATCTTTACAAATTTTGCCTCAGACACTCATAAAAAAATTATTGCAGATTTACGATTAACTTTTTTTTAAATTTCCTCTAACGAAAACTTATGACTTATGAGGAATCTTGTATTACATTTTCAAGTTTTTTGACCAAGCGAACATTTTTTTATCGACATCAATTAAACAAAAATTAATAATAATTGAAAATTATTTATGCTTATAAATAGCTCTACATAAATCAAAATATTTTAAAAATGTTATGATATTTAGAAAATGCTAACATAAACATTCAGTGAAAATGTATCTACAGCAATTTTTTTTTATTTATACCAAAAACCATTTTGTTAATTACCAATATTACCGTAATAATTCCCGTTTTTCCTAAATTATTTCCTCTTTTAAATTGGAAAAGTTGCTGAAATTTGGAATCAAAGAATAATTTCGACTACTCATTGTGTATACATACAAAAAAAAAATAATAATAAAAAAATCGCATAATGGAATTAATGTTTAATTTCCTCAAATAAAAATTTAAAATAATAAACCATGTTTCTTTAACCAATTTAAAAAATAGTATTAATTTATGTTGATTATGCAAATACAATTATACTCAATTTCCATAACTCTTAAGTGGTTAAACTAGTTTTTTTATTGACTTACTATAGAATATTAGTATTTTAGTACGGAATTAAACAATATAAGTATTAAATAAAGTAGTTAAGAGTTAGTACGCATAATGACGTCTCTAATATAATATGTTCAATGTTCAATGTTAATACGAAGTTATGGTGTTCATTTTATTATACATAATATAAATAAATAATACATACCTAATGTAAATGGGAAACACGTGCCCATCTGCACCACGATGATAGCAGTAGTCGCTATTAACAATATGGTAAAATGTAAATTTTGATGGATATAAACGCGTCTATATATGGATAAGCTCATAAAAATTAAATTTGACTTTCCAATAGACATATTTTTTTTTGATTAAGTTAGACAAACATGAGGAGGAATCATGTGTTAAAATTTCAAACTTTCGATATAAAAATACAACTTTTTATGAATTCCTAACTCAAAATAATTTTTCGAATTTTCGTGACTTTTACGAATTTTATCAAAATTCTAACTTTCGACGCTCATAAAAAATTATCGTAGCCTTACGATTAATTTTTTTTTAATTTCCACTTACAAAACTTATGAGGAATCTTGTATTACATTTTCTAGTGTTTTGACAGAGTGAACATATTTTTATCGATATTAATTTTAAAAAAAATAATAATAATCGAAAATTGCATATGCTTATGAATCATATTGACATGAGTCAAAAATTGTATGGTGCTATAAAAATTCTAATATAAACATTCAGTGAAAATGATGATCATCTATCTACAGTAATTTGTTTTAAATTTACACCAAAACCCATTTTGACGGTTACCATTTTTGCGTAGAAATTCCAGTTTTTCCTCGATTATTATTTTATTTTTCCCGGCGCTTTTAAATATTACTGGGAATTTTAAATTTTGACCAACTAGAATCAATTTTCCATTGGAAAATATACTAAAGTTGGAAATCGAAGAATTATTTCGACTACTCATCGTAAACACAGACACACAAAAAAAAATTAAAATAAAAAACACACATCATTGTAAAATCAATTCATTCATCGCTCCGCTCAGAATCTAAAATACATATTCTAAATTGTTGTATAATGAACCTAATTTTTAACTTGGTTAGCATTGTATAAAACGTATAAAAAAAAAATGCAAAAATTCATCAAAATCTCTGATAATAATAATTAAAGTATAATGTTAGAAAAAAGATAAAATGTAATAAGTAAATGTATCATTATCATATTATGTTGTTCAATATAATACAATCATATAACTGTAATGTTTAAAATCTAAAATTTAAATTGCATGATTAATAAATATTATGCATAATGGTCTAAATTGTTTGTAGGTAGTAACTTCAAAGCTTTAAGCTATACATATATTATACATACAGGGTATAAGAAAAAGACCTGACAAATGAAAATGTTATCTTAGTTAGACGTATGAACAAAATTATCAAAATACAACGTTATATTTATTATAAATAATTTAAGATTAACTTATATCTGAAAATTCCCAAAAAGAATATCTGAAAAAGTTATTCCGTTTAAAATTAAATTACTTCAAAAAAACTGTAAAATTTAAACTACTATTTGAAATTTTTCTAAAAATAAGATTTAAAAATTGGCTATTTTGAGTTTTTCCAAAAATAATTAATGAAATTTAAACATTTTTAGTTTTAGTATTAAAAAATAAAATATAAGCAATTGTATACTGTATTAAATTGTATTTGTAACACAAGTGTTTATAAATAATATGTAAAACATTTTTTTTTTTTAAGTTTTGATTAGAACAAAAGTTGTGAATTCATTTCTCAGATCATTCAGTTATACACCTCATATATATAAAACTAAAAATAAAAATGGTCTTTTACTATTATAATATGATAATATAATAATTAACCTATCTTAAATAATATACTACTAAGTTATTTACTATAGCTGGTATATGTTTAATTATTTTTTTTATTAATATTGATTTAAAATAAAAAATATTTGATAATAATAAAATTTTTTTTCAGTCTTGTGTCCACAAGAGTTTATTAAAATTATGAAGTTTAATAAAATAAGAAGTTATTTTTGAACAAGTTTAAAATTTTTAAATATCGTATCATTATAAAAAATACAGTAAAAAATATTTAAATTGATATTATTGATAATTATTGATATCTCTTATTATTATAACTTAATGTAGTTAAAAAAATATAATTAAATGTAGCAATATAAAGTTGATGTTCAACACATAACGTGATGTTCTTTTTGATTATTGTAAACTAATCAGTATTGGTTTGAATGTTGGAAACTTTTAATGTTGTCATCAGTTTTTCACCAAGACCTTTTAATATGTCGTTGACTTCTTTTAAATGGTCCACGTGATTACCGATGAATCTCTTGGTCGTTTGTATTTTTTCCAAAACCGATTTTGTTTTTTTTTCTAGTGAATTGTTAGAAAGATCTTTTAATCTCTAAACAGGTAAAAAAAAATATTATATAGTTACTGGATTGTTAAAACACCAATAAAACATATTATGTTTAGGTAGAAATATATACTTTTTCCTCATCAATTATATATTTTTCGAGTTGTTCAAGTTCTTCAATTGACTTCGTTAGAACACCGATTTTGTAAACAACGTAATCTATTGTAATTGCAGTGTTTTCATACATTATCAATCCTTTTTTTTGAAATTCTTTCATTCGTGTATTATCAAAATTGGAACTATTCCGGAAGTTGGAATATTGCTGTAACTATAAAAAAAACAAACAATTGCAGATGACTAAATTAAGATAAAAAAACAATGTTTACACCGCAGTTGTACTGCACATAAGTCTTCGTACGTCGACGATCGTGATGTTTAAATTTCCAACGAACAAATCAATCATGGCTTGAATTTCGTGGTCTACGAATTCTCTTGTCGAATTTCTTGCTATTTCCTCAGTGGTCAGTTCAATGCGTTCCAATAGCTCTGAATCTAGTTCTACGAATGTGTTTTTCCTTGAAACTGGACCAGCCTGTGTCAAATACTCGAATTAATATTTATACCTATTAACGAATACTATTATTTTTTCTCTTCAAAAATATGGTCATAAGCATTTTATGTGTACCTACCATACATTTACACAGTAGATACACCAATTATTGTTGATTACCTAGTCTGCACAGTGCCAACATTTTTTTTATATATATATATGAAATTATGGATCAGTGTTCATGTCGGGCATATGGTGTTATATTAGACCTCATATATGCAAGCAATATAATATGCAGGGTTAGTGAATAAATGATCATTGAAACATTTAGTCGTAAAATCATATTATAATTATTATTTATGAACCTAGGTATATAGGTAAATTTAAAAAAACAAAAAAAAAACGTGTTCTGCGTTATAATAAAATAATATTATGGTTCTAAAAATATATATAAACAACGGTAGAATTAAAAATAATAAACGCTCCAAATTATCAAGACAAACAAATGTAATTTAAAACTAATATCATAGTACCTCCCTGTTAAAGTGTAATAATATTGCGTAGATATTTTTTGTCTAAAACTTTCTTTGACAAGTTTTATTATTAAAATATGTTTTATTAATTTATTTTAAATTTAACAGATGTTTAAACGAAGATGGCCGATATTTTTGAACAGCTATTGTTAAATAATATGTCGTGACACAATAACAGTAAATATCTAAACATTTTTAATGATTAAAATTATACACATCACAGTGCTCTTCAAACGTGTTTTAGATAATTTAAGAATATACCAACTTATACGTTATGTTTTTCCCGATACATCTCAAATATTGTTTTAACACTTTCATCAACAAAAACAAACATTAAACTATGATAGAGGATCTTTATTCTTTACTTTACACAGTTATACAAATCATATGCATAATTAACAGAAACTATTATACAATGCTATATGTAACAAAATTCCTCAAATGAATGTATTATAATTAATCAATTAGGTATATTATAATATTATGTTTATTAAATAAATAATTTAGTTGAACATATTATATTTACCGCGACACTAGTCAGACACAGACACCCAGCTGAAATCAAGGCTAACCACAGTACGGACTCCATGACGGTTAGAAACGATCTGCTTTGACCAATGTGTACAGTTCACTAAAACAGACTGAAGACTAAACTTGTATAACATAGGTGTACCTATATGTATTTGTATTCATTTTTTATATACCTTTTTTTACTGGGTACTGTTATTTTGTTTCTGGTTTTGTAACGGACGGTTGTCCGCTCGTGTTCACATAATAAATATCGTATAAAACACCGTAATACACATAATACTCGTATATTTCACAGATTTTACAGCATGTGTTCTCAAAGTGGCTCTCAACCCCTTTCTGGTGCGCATCGTACAAATTACAGCACGCACTATATTATTGCTGTAGTGTAGAGGTTCTTTACATAATTATTATGTCATAATATTTAACTATACATTTATAATATTGTTGGAAAATTATTGAACTTCAGTTATTAAACTATAACCGGCGCGTAATGATTAGATTTTGATCTAACATAATTTTGGAGTTTAAAAATCAGAGTAAAAAGTAAAAGGCATAATACGTACCTGTTATTCTCCAAATGCGGAAGGAATCAGATTTAATAATATTAGTACACAGTAATCGGTAACGATAAAAAGTAAAATTCAGGAATTTTCGTAAAAGTAATCAAATCTATAATAAATCACGATTTTTTTTTAAAAAAGGATAAAGTGACAATAATAATTTTTTATTTAATAATGTAAAATCCATATTTTTTGGAAATAGAAATGATGTGAATGTGAATAATATTTTGATCATTAAAAATGTAGCCACTGTTTTTTTTACAAGATACACTATTCGTATTTAAATTATATTCAAATATAAAATGGGCGTATTATTTAAAAATCATCATAATTTCATACTATATAATCCTCGTACTTACCTATATTTTTGATTGGATTAATTATTACGAAAACCCTTATTAAGGATTTGTTGTGTACACTTTATATATTAGTTGCAAGATCGTTAACAAAATTACTATACCACGAATTTTCTACTAATTATATTATCATTAATTTCAAATGTGGATCGAGTAGGCAGGTAATATTTAAGCATAGTTAATTCGTCTGATTATAAATTATAATTAATTAGATTGGATATTAATTAATATCTTCGATATAAATAAATAATTGAAATAAGACTAATTTATACATAAAAAATATTAATTAGTATGTACCTAACTAATAACTACTAACAAATTACATTAATCAGTAACTACTACCTACTATAACTAGTCTCTATAGCAATCTAAGTTTGAATTATAATCATGACAGCTTAAAAATATATTTTATGTTGCACCTACATTAAATTATGGTAATATTTTATTCTCCGAATGAATGCATGTAATTTAAAACAAACAGTACCGCTACGACTGGGAAAGTTAAACTATTTTTTTTAACTTGATGAGTACAGTTAATAATATAGAAAATAGCATGTTAAAAATAGGTAACCTATTTTTGTATACGTTATTTTAGTTGTTACCTAAGAAATAAATATAACAAAATCTATTTCAAAGCCATTTTCTCATCACAATAGTTAACAATAACAGTAATTGAATAGTTAATTTTATATACATTTGTAACAATGGTAATATTGGTAGTTATAGAAATTAAGATTTCGGAGTATCATACCATAGAATATAGAAACGTATTTTTAAATACTTGGGTAACTGAATTTAGATAGTTTGACATAAATTAAATTGAAATTAACACGTACGTAATAAATATAACTTCATAATGTATACATTTATAACAAAAATTAGGAGCTCCGAATGTAACATAATTAAAATGGAATTTTTATATTTTTAATTCATTAATACCTAATCTTGACAACACCTTAATATGTGCATTGTGAATAAATTGTGATAACTTACAAAATATTTGTTCTACTATGTATACTGCAAGGATATACTTTTTTTAATTAGTTAAAAATAAATATATGTATCAAAATCATTACCATTTTAAGTACACGATAATTTATTTAAATACAATAGGAACTGCTTTAATTATTTATATCATGTAGATAATAAAGAAAAATATATAACAAGGCTTAATAATTAACTGAGTTAATATAGGTCATTGTAAAAATATTGAGTTAAAATGTTTTTCATAGGTACTATAATTTTCCAATTGACCATTACAATATTATAGTATACATACTTAAGTAAAACGTAAAAACACCTGTTATAAAAAAATTATAAATACCTGTTTTAATGGTACCGTTTATTAATGGTAAACCGTGTTAGGGAATTATTTAATTTTTGTTTTCATATGATTTATGAACATAAATGAACTAGATTGTATAATTTTATAAATTAACACAACTTTGTTTTCAATACTTACCCTACTTAGATAGTTAAATATTTAAAATTGAACATACTCGTATTTTACGTATTGTTATAAGTATTTTATTTATAAACTGTGAGCACATTTAAGACATTTAACACATTTAATATTTAGAACCTGAAATTGTTAAATCTTTAAATGTTGGAATAAAAATAGTATAAGGAAATAAGAACTGATCATCAAAATCAATAATATAGTAGGTACCTTTAATGAATAATAAAAACAACTTAGGACACTATTTTTCTCTAAAATACTACTTTTATTATTTCCTCAATGGAAAATCTAGGATGATAATTTTTTTTATCTATTTTACCATAGATGATTGTAAAATATTAAAACAAAAATTAACATACACGCCTTATCAATGACAATTTTCGGTTGATTTACCATCCATAACTAACAAAGTTGTGCTCAGTGGTGGTTTCGACCATATTGGCCTTTTTATACTAAAACAAAAAATAAAACAAAAAAAATCTCATTAGATTATTTTTTATGTTACAAATTGTTACAGTGTTGTAAAAGCTACTTTTAAAAAAACATTTCAAATACTACTAAAATACTTAAAAAAATATTTTAAATGCCTTTTTTATTTTCAAATACTTTTGGCTTTTAATTTGTAGGTTTAATTTAACAATATTTAAAAATAGTAAATTGATAAAAAAAATGTATTTGCTAATGCATTTTTTTTTAATATTAGAATATTAGATACCTATTTTTATTAATTTAAGGTAAATTACGTACTTTATTATATTTCATATCGTTGAATTTAGTTATTAAATAATTGTTCATTATTCTTTAAAATACGATAAAGGTATGTAAAGTTGTCGTCAGTCATGTTAGTTTAATTTTTTTTGTATATTTTTATCATAATCTTTGCATATATTCGGTAGAAGTACATTAATAATATTTACTTGAATAATAGTTTTTAGAAGAACTTATTATATTTCCAAACAATTAATATTGACAAAAAAAACCAAAAGTATTTTTGATAAAATTACAGTACCTTTTTCAAAAATCACTGAGAACATTTGCTACTGAAATAGTATATTGTGTGGCAAGGGCGGAAATTGCCTTCCCGCTCGAGCCACACATACTATTTTTATCACGCTTCTACGTTCATTGATCGCGCCATCACGGCAAAGATAATTCAGGCTAGGATCTATGCAACAACCAGACTAGATTCTACGAAAACAATATTTCATGAAAGAAACGATTTGGTTTTATTTATTTTAAGCGTCATGCAAGGAGGTTATAATATGATTATAAGATGTAACCAAAAGCTTATGTTTTTTAAAGACCGACGACCGTGGTATAGATTTCAGTGTCTGTTTGCGCAGGGTATACGCGCGTGAAATGTGCGCGCAGCACTTTTTGGGATTTCCACTTTACCACCCGGCACTTTTTGGGATTCCCACTTTACCGCCGGCTGGACGGAAAATGTACGCTTTCCAACGCATCAACCGCTATCGAAAACCAAACTTTCGGTGCAGACGTGACAAAAAAGTATTTAACACTTAAACGAAATCATTGGAATACTTATATTTAAATACATGCCAACACTGCACATATATGATTTATGGTACAAAAATGTTACTTTACTTCAACGAATGCATATCTTAAAGTATCCAAGTACGCATTGTAGTCCATATTTCCACTAGCTGAATTCCTCATGAATTCCTCATTGGTACGATTAATGAATTTAAACAATGCTTCTATATCTGAAAATTGTCCTGCTTTTTTTTTTGGTTCTGACCTAGGCACCTACAGTCACAACATTAATTTTAAAATATTAATTTGGTAAAATGATTATATTTTTTTTTCAATCGAAAAAATATATCAACAAATTATTATAATATTATATTATCATCCATCTGGTTTGTACGTTTTTGTTAAAGCATCAAACATCAAAATAATTGCATTTTAACATAAAATTAGATACGGTGTTGTAACGCGTAGGTACTAAACCACTACGATAGGGACATATCATAATAATTAAGAACATTCATGAATAATGAAATGTGCGCTCATAATACATAAAAGCAATAGGCATTAAGCCCGTTGATTATAATAAGATATACCATATACATTTAGAAACAAATGTTATAGACTAAAACCATATAGATAGTCACCTGAAACCTAATATTATATTAGGAAATATCCATAATTTATTGGTCATTAATATTATAAATAACACAGTAACACACACTTGAAAAAGTTAAAAAACCAAATATCCTTTGAAAAGATAATATGAATTATTGATAAATGATAATAAATAGACTATATAATACTAAAGTATATTAAATTACGTGTATTGTGTTTAAAACAATGAAACAATTTTAACCTATAGGCTATAACTATTTGACACGAAGATGTTTCTTTTGAAACAATAATTAAATATATTATGATTACAGTATTACAATATTATGTTAAATAAAATGTTATCAACTCTGTCCGACTGCCCCTAAAATTCGTTTTTTGTTTTGAAAAAATCTTTAAAAATAATTTGTTATTAACACCGCGTTCCTTACCTCGATGATTGAATTGTCTAGCACAGGATTTTCTGGCGTTAGAATTTGGTTTTCGTCAATTTCCACTGCCTACAAATATACAATTAAATCTATAAAAAATATTATTTATAATATTATAATTTAAATTGTAGTTTTCTAAGTAGTTAAATTATTTAAATTGTATAAGTAACCATATTATAGCTATAGAACGTAAGGTAAAGAACACATTGAGATAATATGATTTCATGTGCAAGCTTATAATAAAAATAGAATATCAAATTATAAACAAACATAAATATAAAACATGTATAATGTATACAGCTCAGAAATTCCTAAAAGTGTCTCATATCGTGTTTATACTGAACATTTAGTACTTATTTTTAATAAGTTCAAAACACATTTTGTGTTAGGTATTAGTAAAACATTAAAACGTTATTTTAGTTTGTTTATATAACTAGTAAATATTATAATCATTGCTCAGAAGAATCAATTACTGGATTAATTTAATATTGATGATACATTTAATTGCAAATTATTATAAAATATTTACCTCTAAATTCACTAGACATCCAGTGAAAACCAGGGCCAACCACAATATAAATGACATGACGATTAATGGTTTTGTAGTTTCGCCTAAACAATACGAATTGTCTACTAAAACGGCCCGAAACTATAAACACAATAATATGCTTTATGTGTTGATATTGTTATACTATGTAGGTAATATAATTATTCAGTAGATAAAAAACTTTTTCAGTGGGGATGTGAAGCTATTGGCTTGAAATAGTAGAGCCATTACAACAAGAATGTGTTTGATAACAATTTGAATTTGTATAGCATTAATACTTAATTAACTAACTTAAAAAAAGTTAGAAGTAAACATTTCATACATAATATTAAAGTAAGTACGTTAGTTGTGAATAATTAGGTACAAATAATACTTATGAATAATTTTTTTTAATTAAATTATCGCTGATTTGTTTTTTGAACTATAGACATAAATAAATGTTCACTGACTTCAAATTGTATATTATTTTATATTACATTATATTTTTTGAATTTACAAGACTGCACAATTTTCAGTATTTATTTCTAATCTTATCTACTACTGTGAACAATTTGAACAAAACATTGATACTGGAAAATCAATAAGTATGAGTTAATATTTTCATATTATTCATAGACATATTTTTTTAAAACATTAATTTAAATCTCAGCAGATATAAAATTGTTCAACATTAAATATTGAGGAGCAATTTAATTTTAGAATATGCTCATTGCTCATAAATTATGATAGTAGTGCATTATGTAATATTAAAACCAATTATTGTCATTTGTGAATATTTATAAACACACAATGACCTAATTTATCAATTAAAATTTACAAATTATTATACTTCTGTTTTGTAATCAGATTGTTCTGAACAAATATGTACTTTTCAGTTATAATAACGAATACCTACCTAATAAGTTATTCGTGTACACGACCGCATGAAGACAAACGCGATAAGACTCGTAAGTTTTTACATATTTTATAACTAGCATCATGAACAAGGGCGGTATAATATATTATTAAATAAGTAGGTATGATCCAGTGTAATGAAATATTGAAATAAAAATATTGTAACCCAGCGTTCACCATCGCGATGTATTATTACGTATCTTACGTGCATATAACACAATGAGCATAATAATCATAATTCATATTATTTCATCTGTTTGTACTTTGAAAAACGCAATTGTAAAAAAACGAAAAATAAATATTAAGGCACGTGGCAAACAGTAGGTACCTACTGGATTGATTTCTGAATATACGGTAAAGTTTCAAAATACGGTTAAGTCAGAAAACGTATACAAAATATTATCCTTGTAAACGTGGCGATGTTTGACGGTGATATGTTCTGGTCAAGCGTGTTTTTTTGGTAGATCAACGCGCGTTATATATAGCCCGTTTAAGATTTATCGCGCCGACCGGGAACGAGGAGCATTTTTAAAACAACGGCAAATGCTACACCCCCCCACCCCCAACAAAAGACCATTAATTACTATATTCGTATATTATTTATTTTATTATTATACAAAATGCCTTATTTAATTACACGACGATGTGGTGCCACACCATAAAACGGGCGAATTAAATGGGCCTATACGTCGCAAAGGCTCGCCATACCACCGTCGCGGTCGTCGTCTTGGTTACGAGACCATAACACACGGGACCCGGAAAAAACCTTTTGGCATGCCGACGAAGAACGGTGTCGAGGAGTGGTGAGCGTGATGTATTACGATATTATTATATATATTGTGCCTTTGATCTTGGCGCGCGTTGAAGAATATTAATATATAACATTTGCGTGTCTATATGACATACTGCATATAATAATATGCCCATACATCATGACTCGGGCCCGCATTATCATATCCATAACTGTACACCCGAGCATCAAAAGTCTGTGTATAGACCGGAATCGTCATTGAACGGGCTTTGTCGCGAAAAACGTTTGTTTTGTTCTGCTGCGGTTTGTTTTTGCCATTCCCTCTAGGAGTTGTTAAATTTTAATTAAAACCCAAACGCGATTGGATTTGACGGCGTGTGTGTATAGTTTTCCTCTATATACGCAGTGGATGCGGAGAATATCGCTAAGTAGCGAAAGTCATTAAACACACCAGTACTGTATATATATATATATATATTATGTACGTCGTACCCTTTGCCGTTTTATGGTTTAAAAGCCGAACTGTGTTTTTATACACATGACGCGTGTACACAATCGCTTACGGAAAGGGTTTTTGCAATTTTATTCCCTCTCTTTCCCCAGTTCATTATTATTACATACCTACCACGAAAGTACAAAAGATGAACCTCTTCACGGCTGTTCAAACGTCCAGGGACCGTTAGGTACTCGTCAACACTGGTGAGACTGATAGTTGGTAATGCAAGATGGGCCACTGTGTATTCTCGTTTTCCTGTCTAGCTGTCTACTTATACGTAAGTACCTATCAGAGATAAACACGAGTTTAGTAGTAATATCAATACAAAATATGGGTTATGCGTAAATTGGGCCACTGGGAGGTCCGGTGGTTGGTATACGGAAATTATTTTCGTGGCAATAATATAATATAATATTGCGAAATCGTAAAGCTAAACACTTACATGTTTATTAGCTCACCTCCCTTAATTTCGTAGATCCGTATACTACTACGGGTAGTGATGACGTCATCGGCCGGCAAACGCATGTTGAAATATTTGGACACATATTATACACATTTCCTCTACGGAACAAAGGCCGCAAAAGATGCGACAACAGTTTTGAATTCCATTAGCGCACCCATATCATTCGGATTAAGAACGTTATAACGAGCCGAGTCAGGTCTCTGAGGATTCCGTTGCCACCGCTGCCGTCTCGTTGCTTTTTGAGGGTCGTTTAATTAAGAAGTTTTGGGGATTCATTACACTGTAAAATAATAACCCGAGTCAGAAGACTCAACCCCTCGACCATCCCCATCACACTGGCTAGGGTAATTTCGTCTAATTATGATGTAAACGTCTGTACCTACATTACAGTAACAGGCCCCGTTATTTATAATGTTATGCCGGGGTATTATAATAATATAACGTATAATATATATTATAAAGGTACATACACAGCCGACGCGTGTTAGACTAAAGAGCAAAACTGGATACCTACTCATTCTACGTCATGTGGGTAGTGGGTACATACCCAGTACCTACGCCGAGAAGAGAATAATAATAGCTCTTCTCCCAGTAACATAATAGGGTTACATAATATTACTTATAAAATGATATATTTTGCAGCACGTTAAAACGCGTCCAGATTCACAATATGCGTTCGTCGTGATTATCTAAAATTAATGATATTGTGTATTATTATTTTATTGATACAATATTACAATTTTTAGTAAGCAATAAATATATACACTATGTATAATATTATCTGTATTAAAATTTATAACGTGAAAAGTAAAAAAAAATTACAGAATCCACTTTATTTATAAATCCGATTAACTTAATACTACAGCATATTTTATTTATATGGTTATTGGCTTTTTTGGTAGAAACATGTGTTCTTAACAATTTAAATTATACACATAAACCTATAGTAGACCGTACTCGACTATGGTACACAACTATGGTTCTATATAGTATTTGACCGTTTAAGTTAATTTACATTAAAATATTAAAACATTTTAATCGATAACAAAGTTAATAAATCTATGAGAAAATCATTTTTTTTCTGATACATTGAATAATAAATTCACAACCATTTCACTCCCATCTCCCTTTTCTTAATTTGAAATTTCTTTTGCCCACACATTTTGTATTCTATTTTTTGAACTTTTCCACCATTTGTTTAATGGCCAACGTCTTTTTGACGAAAACTTTTTGGGATATCTACTACCATATATTTTGACAATTTTGTTTTAAAACTATTTATCAGGTGTTTCTACGTAGGGTTTTTATAATTCATAATATTATAATATCTGGGGGGAGATTAAGGCAAATATACGTGTTTCAACAGTCTCCTACTGCGACTCCTGATAATAAATTTGATGTAGCTGACGTAGAATACATTTAAAAAACTATCAAATAAATTGTTGACTATATAGTATATTATAACTAAATAGTGGTATAAAAACATTAAAGGTTCTACATCAGCCTATATAATTAGTTTTCCAGCATAGAATCATTGAAAACATTTATCACTACATACAAAAAATATAGTCTAATACTAAAAACTTAGGTTTGTTAACAGGCAAACATTTGAAATTTCAAATAATGAGTATAAAATAATAATTCTACTGTTCCTTTTTATATCCATATATTTTTGATCAATTATGTATACATATGCAAAATGAGCCTATTAGGAATTACCTGTTTATTTATTTAAAAATATCATATGTTGATTTTTTTTATTAACCTACCTTAATGATTTAAATTTACCATATTTATCATGGTTTTAAATTTAACTTAATAATCAGTTATGAGTGTTATTGTAATAATTGTATAATTATCATGTAATTTTTAATAATTTTCTAATGGGTTGAAAACCCGTTTATTTTTATAAAAATAATATCATAGATACCATCACAGTAAATCATGACAATTGGCCGGAATAGAAAACTCAAACAATTGTTAAACATCAAGTGGACGTTGTACACGCATATTGTCCATCTTACACAAGTACGACTTAGCAAATTTCCATTCACCAGTTTCAATAACGTGCTGTTAGTTTTAATACTAGACTGAACTAACTTATAAAACTTTTAGGTAAGAACATTATATGTGTTCTCTCAATATAGGTTTTTTACGATATTTTAATTTTGAAGTAAATCATGAGCATTTTGAAACATTAATATTTTACCTGCTCATAACTCACTTAAAATATCATAAAAAAAAAACAATCGATAAACACAGATAATGTTCTTGCCTAAAGGTCGTATATAATAGGTTAATTCACTCTAATATCAAAACTAACGGGCGTAACGGCACACTATTGAAATTTAAGAACGAAAATTGTCCATGTCGTACGTGTGTAAGACAGATACAACGCATGCAGACACGACGACCTCTTAATATTATACATAAATAATACATTTACCTATATTATATGGTCCGAATACTGTCGAATTCCATTCCTGTGCTCCGAACTTGAGAAGTATAGAAGGCGTAGTTAAAGTTCTTCACATCAGTCATTCGATTTGGACGCACGTAAATAATAGTTTGTACTTAATAGTTTATACGAACAATGAAGTATGGACTCATACGTTCGGTTCGAAATTATTGTTACTATGCCCACTATTCATATAGGTACGCTATGGAAATGCTTGTCGTACGACATACACATATTAATTGTTATTATTATTACTAGTAGTAGTAGTAACTAGTAAGTTTCGACTAGGTATGTTCTCAGCAGGACACAGTTTACTCGATAATATTAATATATAAGTATTGCGTGTAAATTATTATCTGGCTCCTTAAACATAGTTGGTTCGCATAGTCTAATAGTCCTTGTTCCCGAAACTCTAAACGTATAAACGTATAAACTCTACAGCCTGTGCCTTAAGTCGTTGTACAGTTCTACGCGCGGTTTTTTTTCTTATCTACAATAGGCATTAATTTTTGTTGTTTTTTTTCCAAAACGTTATCTTCTTATCAACTGTGAATATTTTTATAATAAGGGCTGCGCCACATATAGCGGTTGAAACACGTGCGGTGAATCGGCGGATTTATCGAAACAGCCAAAAGTAGACTGGTAGTGCCAAACCGCATGTTTCAACCGCGGATCAACGAGACATGCAGCGTTTCGCCCACGTGTTTAAACCGCTATGTGTGGTGCCGGCCTACGTCTAAAACAGTTGTATCAAAAAAAAAACCATTTTTTTTTTAAATAAAACAACTCGTTTTTGTCTAATAATTTTTTCTGATAGTGATTTTTGTTCTGAAAACGTTAATAGAAACCACCAATGATTCACTTATTTATAGTAACTACGACCAACTAATAATTAAAAACTATATTAAACATTTTACCTAATTGAAGCAATTATAATTATTCATAATAATATTATATATTATATTATATTATAAATATGTTATGTTTAAAAAATATTGATGATTATACTATTATAGTTGTTTAAACGTCGCGTGATTGACTTATTTCAGCCACTGCGCCACGCTGAGCCACACTATTATAGTAATAATATATTTACAAGTATTTATACTAACTAAAGTCAACAATGTAGGTAACTAAAAAATGAATTTTTCTATTTAACTATTTTGAACGAGGCATGCGGATGTACTCATCTGCCATTTGTATAGTTAACTAGCTGATTCCGTGCACTTCGTTGCCCGGTAAAAGTGCCAACTCTATATGATTCAAACTTTGTTCAATTCGTTATTTAATATTCGGTATATGGTGTTAAAAACTTAAAAATTTTCCTCGATATTCTGGAATCTCAAAATACTTGTGCAAGCGCCGCTTTAAAATGTGAATTTTGATAGATAATTTCGTAGTGCGCACTTACATAGTGGTACGAAGGTACCGTGAAAATTGCAAGCCTCAAGCCATCATTATTTAGGCTCTAGGTTGATCAGTCAGCGAGTCAGTCAGGACACGTTCGATTATATTGTATTACAGCCGTCCCCCCGGTGTTGCCCTTGAGACACACTTGTGATTATGCGAGGAGTGTATTTTCAGGTAGACAATCCACCTGTATTAATTGCAGACCCTGTAAGGTGCGTACATAATTACGATTTTTTTATTAACACGTTTTTTATGATGACATGCATATGTAAGTTCACGGGACAGCGGTCGAAAAATAACCGTTAGAAATACCATTTTTACTAATTTATATTATGGTAAAATATAATACACAGGTCTAAGATTATATTCAATCATAGCCAATAGCAATCTTACAATATACAAAAATATATTATTATTTAGTTTATTTTTTTCCTGGACAGCTGGCGCCCCTGTTGTATTTTTGCCATCCCTATTTCTTACTTTTCCGGTGGATTTTCCTACATTTTTGTTTCGTACAAATTTTATCCTGACAATAATTACGAACTCAACCGAAAAAAAATCAGCGAAATCGGTAAAGGCGTTCTAAAGGGACCCAAGGGAAATAGAGGGATTCATTTTTATATATATTTAAGATTATCAACTAGCTATTTAATACCAAACCATCAATTGTTAATAAATGTTTTACTAACCGCGAAGTACTAATATCATTAATTAACTCGCGGAAAATAAACCAAATCAATGAACGTCTCATTGCACGTGAAGCCGATTCGCGGACATAATATTATTATATATGTACCTACCTAATATTAATCAACGAACGTTTAAACGATTTAACTGTGTATGGTTAAGGTGTAATTTGATTATGGTGTTTCAGTCGCAACTGGAAAAGCAATTTTATTAAATTAATCGTAATGGTCACGTGCTCAACTGGCGTGCTAATGGCCAACCGAAGCCCGTCGTGTATGGACCACAGGTCAGCACCGACTGGTGACAACCCATAAACTGTCTGGCCACGGTGGAGCAACCATCGCTGGCACAACGATCAGAGGGCCAACTCGGCTGGGCGCATCCCGTAGACGTGTAACCCGGACCGAGTATCACACGCGTGGCGGTCACCTATTTGTGCCTGCGGCCGCGTGGTGGACGCCGCTGGCCACCGCGTTCCGCGACATCGACGGCCCGTACCAGAACTGATTAATTATCGCATGTCGGGATTAGCTCTGTTCTGCTATGGTCATAGCGGCGGTCACTCGAGATTAACATGCCGATGGATATATTTTACGTGCTGGCCTAGGAAAGTGGCACGCGACCCCACAAGACTGCCTGTGCGGACGATCCGTTCCACACGTCCAAAGCGTCCGGGTCTCGTGTCCAGTTCCGTCAAAACTCGGACGGTGATTGAATGTATTTTTCGACGCTGCAGCGAACGAGCAGCTGGCGAACGCAGAAACGTGGACGCTGCGGTCGCGTCCCAAAACAGTGGCCGGCAAATGGGTGCGGCCGAGGTGCATAGACCCACTGGCGCATCCGGTCATCGATCCCAAACCATTTCGCGCATTATTCAATGAGTTCAACTCGGCGGGCAGACCCAATACCGGACCGCTGCTGAGCTGTTCCGTGACAAGACGAACCTTACTGGTACTGCACTCCGACACGCCTTCGCCATTTTTACCATCCGGACGGGCGCGTACAAGACGGGGAACAAGCGGTGGTCGATAACGACGAAGGACTCCGAGCTGTGTACATCGTAGTCAGCGGTGGCAGGGCCGACGACGAGTAGCTGACATAATCGACCACGATTGGCCGTCGTCTGACAACCGCGGTCGTTCGTCACGTGACGGGCATGACAGTAACCGTCCGAGACCCATTTCTTTTTATGTTCTTTTTCCGATTTCTTATGTGTTTTGTTGGTATTGTTATTGCTTTATGGTTATTTTTTTGTTGACGTAACTTACCTATATTAATGGTCTACGTAATCTTTTGTAAAATTTAGTTTTTCTAAAAATGGGTTTATTGAATATTTACAACCTATGATTTTGTACAATAAGTAAATTAATGATAAGTTATAAAATAACTCTAAAATGCCCGTAGGAAGACACTCAGCAGAGCCACATTTAAATGGTTAAGCTAATTACATTTATTTATATTTTACTATTTGAGTCTTACATGCAAAGTAAGTCTCTGCAGTCTGCACCAGCAGCGAAAATAAATATTTATAAAACGTATACACATTACACGGACACTGTTGGTCGGAACAAATTTTTAACATAACGATGAAATACATGTTTACGATTAATTGTCGACGTAACACCACAACCCAAATTATTTCGAAGATTGATTTTTTTTTAATTTACAAGATAAACATTATTTTAATACAATATATATAATATTATTGTTCCGACATTGTTATTATTTTATTCCAGACGAGTTTAAAACGTTCCGCTCGAACGCGTAAACGAAGACGAATATCGTTGGCAAATGTACTGCGGGGGGTGGGAGGGCTAACTATATTGAACACGTCCTATCAAACATTAATTGTTGATCGTGAAACGTTCTCGTCTTAATGTGTTTCTATACACGGTTGTGTATATACATGTTTCCGACCATAGAAATAGACAATTCACGTAAAACGATACCACGATCGAGTTTCTTGATTGCTCTCTATTTGGAAAAATAAATAAATAATAAAAATAAATGGCACTTAAATTTTCCTCTGAATGTATATTTATTTCTATATACTATTGGTACTTTAGTATAGAACGGACGAGTTGAAGAGTTTGCGTTTGGGAAGAAGTTTGCATCGTTAAAGTGTATAAGCAATGTTTGGTCTGCAATAAGTTAGCTATTAAACCTACAACACCTACACATACATGTTATTATATACTGTTGGACGCTGGTTGTAACGTTTAAATTGAAATCGACTAAATGAAAGATTGTAAAAAATTACTGTTTTACGCTTACCAAATGAGCAACAAATGTACCGCAGTGAATATAATTATAGATTCAGAGTAGCGTTAGTGATTTCAAAAATTACGGTCGGTTCAAATTTTTGATATGAAGGCAGTCACATCAAAATATATAATATATAATGTACAATAAATTACGACTAATTACTAAAAACTCCGTTGTAGTAAAATATTGCCCGAAAAATAAAATCCATTAATAAAATAATTTAGGTATTGTCGATTATTTTCGGCTAGGCTAATGAAGTGATGACTGATTCACTTGATTACGAACAAATATTGTATGTGTGCATTTCCAAATAATATGCAAATTGATTGTTGTTGATTTATTGTTAGAAATAAAAACAATAGGACCGAACGAATTTTTATATAAAACGTCGATCTCGTTATTCTCCAAAAAAATGAGACAAAATGATTTAAACGTGGAATCATTTTTATTCAATTCGAATAGACTATTCGCAAAACGTTGAAAGTCTAATTCATTGGTGTCATTGATGGTGTATGCAAGCTTAGCATATAATATTAGGCTAGTTTAAATTAATACAAATTAAATTAGTACTTAATAAAATAGTTATCGCGTTTAACTCGTCAACGTACAAAACGCTATGCAACATTTGATAAAAAAATATATTGGATATTGGACGGTGCTTTGAAAAAAACATTGATTATTAGGTATATATCTATATAACGTTAATGGTTAAAAGGAATAAATAAATTTGGCTATTTTTAATTGTTGTGCTATCTTGAAATAAAAAAAATGCCCTACCTCTACGTAGTGCTTTTAATTTTTATTATAATATTAATTATATTGTTATTGAAATATAATTTTTAACGAGTATGTTCACTGTACCTACTATACTAATCGAGAAAGAAATAATATTTTTTAAAAGAACCGTTTATGTGCCAAGTGGCATTAAACCATATTATAGAAAAGAAAAAACTCTAAATAATATAATTGTTTAAAATTTACAAGTACCTATAAAACAATAACGACGTAATCGTGTAAAAATATAATTTTCGTTTTCACCCAGTGGGTGGTTATGGCCAAGGGGGTAAAAAAACACGTTATTGATTGAAAAACAACATTACAACCACTCGTGGCCGACGCAAAGACGTAAATATTGGCTTACGAAACGAATTTGAATTTTCGTTCAAATACCTTTTTTCTTATTATGTTATTATTATTTAGGGCAGCTACGTGCGCTTATAAGGCAAAACCACCAATCGTATTTCCATTTTAGGGATGTCTAGACAAGAAAGAAAAATATTTGTGTAATAACGTCAATGTTATATTATCATATAATGCCCGAATGCCGTGTCGCTGGAGCGAATTCGCTGTATAGCACTTCAGGTCGAAACCGTCCTAAAGAGCCACCCAACTCCCGTGGAGGTAAATTATTAATGTAGGGTTATTAGGTATAGACTTATAATTATAAAAGTAGTTTGCGTGTTTTTATCGAAACGGTTGAATAAATTATATCATACGAATTCGTAGAAATCGAGAACTTATACTTATTTTCGGCATTTTTAACTATGTATTTTCTAACTTGCTTTTAACTTTATCGTACGACCTACGTCCTACATGTCTATCGTTTTTTTTTTTGTACACGGTATAGTATAATTTAATTCATACGTGTGATTCAATAAAATTTATATTTTTTTTTTGATAGCTAATGATTGATTGTTTTATTATTTTATCTTTATGTTCTAAATAGCCAATGGTTTTCAAACTGTGATACGTGGATTAGAAATAAAGTAATATTATACTGCCTTACCATTTCGGAATAAATGTATCGACATTTTAGACAGTTCAATTTGTAGTCATTACTCATTAGTGGTTACACGATTGATTTACACTTGAGTGGACGATTGGTACGTGAAAAAAGTTTTAATATCATTTCTAAATTTATAATATTTACATAATTATTAAGATTGTATTATGCTTGTTCATATGAACCTCAGTCATTTTCTATTAGATTTTTTTAGATTCTGGGCGGAGGCTGTGGAGCGATGAATGTATCAATTTTTTAATACAACGATTTATGTAAAAAAATTGATTCATACGATTGTTTTATCGTGAACACTACGACGTCGTTATATGCATGCTTGCTAAATTATTTGCCTATACAAAACTCCTCGCCATAATATTAATATCGTAATACTATCATAATATTCGTGTCCATGACTGTGATCGCTCGATCATCGTCGTTTATACATTATAAATATTAAAATATGTCGACATATCTATCACCAAATAGGCGTGCTGCGTATAATGTAAGGACACGTTCTTCCAGTATCTATAGTTGAAAAGTCTTCTCTGCTGCGTATTTTTAATATCCCGTCGTAGGAATTTATCTTGTTTACATTTCGCTGTCCTAATATATAACGGACACGTCCTCCGTGGCTCAGCAAGTATGAACCGATTCCTCGATACTATTATTTTCTAACATCCAATTGATATTTTACATAAAATATTATTCACAACACACGTCACATACTGACATCAGCTGCTATTTGTATAATGTATAAGTGGAAAGGGGAATAAAATAATAAAAGAACTAAACAGACATTTCTGTAATAAAATTCAAAATATTGATACTGACCTACCACTAACCTGGAATGTTGCTGGGTAAAATTATTACAATATTTAAAATATTATGTCCATTCAATTAAATAATTGTATTTGGTAATGCCATAGTTTGTAGTGAAAGAGTAAAAAAAGGGTTCGATTAAATTTTATATCTTCTTTACCCGCGGAAAAACGGGAATAATTCTAATTTGAATAATTATTATCAACGGATTGTGATCCAAAACAGTTTCAATATAATGTATTATATTAAAAATATTAGATGATAGTAGGTGAGTTACAATATCAGTGAATTTAGGATTTAAATAATCTGTTAAGTTCGGTGAATTTAAAAAAAAAAATTAATAATAATTTTGGCATATAAAAATGTATTTTACGTTATTAATTATTATTACTTACATTATTGTTGTTCTTAATGTTCTTTCATCGTTGTGGTTGACGACAGCGGCGGAGTCAAGGCCTGACATGGAAACAAAACAATATAATACTGTTATATTATATACATAAAATGTTCAAAATGCTCCTTGTTCCACACGTTTCAGTCTAAAAAAAAAGTGATTAACAAATAATTTCAATAGAACATCTGTTTTATACATGTATTGTACAACCCTATAACCTATATAACGTCTCGCGTCACATATATTATCAAAGGTTTTGATTGATGAATTATTTTCCTTGAAGAATTTAAGGGTTTAAACTTTGTAGTGTTTATATTATTTACGCAAAATTATAATATATATAAAAAGTATGTAGTATTATAATAAATATGTAGCCCACAATACACATATTTATATTTCTCAATATTATAACGTATGTTTTATCTGTGAAATAATTTAGTCATATTTTATTCTACATCAAACCGAATTACACTGTTATTAGATACGAACACGAGTTATCTCACAACTAGTAAGCCATTACACGACACATATATACATATAGTTTTTGTCTAACATATTAAACAATAACAATTATAACGATAACATAATAATAATCATTACAAGTGTATAGAACAACGACATTCACAATTGTATTTAATTATGTTCTTATGTAATAATGTATAATATTGCATGTAAACGGTGTATTTACTGCAGACTGTATATTTGAGATTATATATTTCTACAACATTTGCATATTCACGCATCGTACTTCAATAAAACTACTTACGTATTGGGTGATAACTATAAATTATATCCATCTATGGCCCTTTTTTTTTTCTTCAAATTATAGGTATTTTTAAGATTGAGTATTTCGATGTTTTTTATGCACATACTATAGGTTACAACAAATCATATATTATTATGCATTTTGTGATAGTAATTATTGTATCGTTATCTTTTCCATATTTGTTTTTTACTGTGTTTCTTAATTATTAATATAAATTATCAACCATTTGTATAATGTGTTAAATTTTTCCTACTCAGACTTTCAAACTTCAATGCGTTATTTCTGAATTAAGAATTTGGCATGAAATAAAATCGTAAATTTCCTTAAAAAGTGATTTTACGTTTATGAAGTCATTCAATATTTAACGTTCATAAATTATTATAGCACTCGCCGAGGGTTTCGATCATATTATAATATTATAGTATCCACCACAACCATTGGTTAAATTTCTTCACATAAACTGACTTTAGTTATTATATATACTTCTTAATCCGTTCGCGGATAGTGCACTTTACCGTATTATACTCGCGTAGTCTTTGTTTAAAGACTCGTAATTAATTTTCACGTGTGTATTTTGGTGGTGAAAATTCTACGCAAAAATACATTATTATTTATACTTACACATGCCTATAGGTTATAAAGCCTCAAGCATTGGATAAAGTTTCAAGGTTTTCAAAAACGAACGAGCAAGATGCCGAAGGCTCAGTGGCATGGGGAACATCGGTGTATTTTGTAAACGGCCCGTGGGAAATCATCCGATTGAAAAGGTCCGTAAAAACCACTGGTCAGCAATTAAATAAAACTGCACCCCCTCGCGGCACCCGAAAAGAGGAAGCATGTAGAGGCCAATGACGTTGAGTTTTCAGGAAAAAACCATTTTTCCCTTTTTTTTTTTTTATTGTTATTATTATTGTGCCATTTGTCGTTTTCTTTCTATGAGAGTAGTTAAGTGATTGGAAAATATACGGTCATAGACGATAGACGACGTCACCAACACTTTCAGTATAATATATGTTTAGATTGAAGCCCAAAATTATTTAATGATCATATTATATCCGGATATAACATACGGTATAGATTAGCTGAACAATTAGGATAAAGTAAACACTTGAAATTTAAAATATTAATTCTGTACTTAACCATCTAGTGTAGGTACACATTACCCATGTATGGATGGATGAATCAATTGCAATTATAGTTGTTGACTGAAACCTGCTGGCCGCAGTGATACTGAGCAATGTTTTAACTGTACCACCCGTTATAAGAGGAAGATACTAATTATACATATTTTTTTGATATTTTTTAAAAGTATATTAATGAATATTAAAGTTAAGAGTATCTAATTATTTAATGTGGAAGTCATTAAGAGGTATGAATTTTAATTACATAAATATATTATATTTTTCATATTTTCATTTATGATTTTTTTAATATGTCTTCAGACCGTAATATTTTAACTAATATAGTTTGTTAAAAAAATAAACATTTCCTTCAAGGACTTGTCAGTAGTCAATGATGTCTATCAAAAGGCACTCACAAGCCATGACCGAACTATACCAAAATGTAGACATAAATGTCGATAATATCACAAGTTTTTTGATGCTATAATAATAATAATAATAATAATAATAATAATATTAACCTATTTTTGAAAACAATTTTATTGATTATATTATTATTTCGAGATTTTATCTATGCCGTTAGACGGCGACTAAAACTATTATAAACACGATAAACAATCGATGATGTTCCATCATTTTGTTAAAATGCTTGTAAACCTATAGTTATTATTATCTATTATCAGATAATTACAGTATTTTAGGGCAATTTATTTTTTTTATCTTTGTTTAACATGCTTTACGTTACTTTTTAGACTTAAAAACAAATTACTAGGTTATACATTTATAATTATGCAGTTAACATATGCTACTTTAGTAGATATTATCAGTATACAAAAAATAAAATTGAAATTATTAAAATGTGTTGATATTAATGTGTTTTTGAATGAGAATATTGGAAAATAAATATTAAATATATCACCATGTTGTTTAGGACTTACTCAAATACTTTGAAGACAATATTTATTTATTTCTTACATCAAAGAAAAAAAGGAAGAAATTATTATATTATGTTATTATATTATTCATAATTCCCATTATCGAGCAAATAAAGATTTAATATAAACCATCATTGTAAAACCCATAGATACATTCATTGCTCCGCTCAGAATCTAAAAGGATTAAATATTTAGATATTCCATATTTAAATCTGGTGTAGTTGATCAAGTATATTTATAATTGTTTTTATTTTTTAATTTATCTAAATAATTAAATGTACTGTTCAGTGACTGTAAATTGAACCCGATATTATTGTTCAAATACATTGATTAATTATGAAATAAAGTATTGTTTGTTCAATACTGTAAAATTAATCAAACCTATAAAAATAATTAAGCCTGGGTAAATAAAAACCTTGTGGACGGTATAGACATACAGTATTTTACTATTACACTAACAAGGAATAGTCAGCACTTTTTTTATTTTCGACTAAATTAAAATTATTAGTTCATAATATTAATATATAAACTGTAAGGCATGGTCAAAAATTGCACACAAAAGATAAAATATCGAAATAAAAATAAAAATAAATTAATATTTAACAACATTTATTTAATGTACGTAATTACTTAGTATTATATTGAAATATTACCATGAATGTAATTTTTTTTTTAATGTGGTAAAATTAATTTAAATTAATTTTTATTTTTTAATAGGTACAATGTATTATTATTCAATTTATATAATATTATATAAATAATATCAACACAATCTAACCGTATTAATGTTGGTATATTGTGCTCCTATAAAATATGACAAAGAATTATTTTAATTTTAAATTTAATTAAAAATAACATAACACCATGATAAATATATAGGATAAATCACTTTTAAATTTAAATTTGTTACAAAATAATTTTACATCGATTTAACTATATTATTATGTATTTTAAAATAATTTAGTAGGTATTTCATGGTTACTAGAAGAATCCCCTGAAATATATTCAAACTGTGGAACACAATAAACTATTTAGTTTTTAACTGAATGACGTCAATATGAAATAAAACGAAAATAAAATAAATATGCCTGACCAACTACACAAAATCCTGTGGGCTATACCACCAATCAAATCAACAAACAAAATAAATACTTTTTTTTAAACAAACTTATTTATAAAAACTAATGTTAAAAACAATAATTTGTAAAAATACAAAAAAAATATTAGTACTTAAAAAAAGAAATTGTAAGTATAGCTAATAACCACTATAGTTTAATCGAAGAAGAAAAAAAAATTAGTAACTTAAGGGTCCCGGTGCCAGTTTTTTAAATTTTCCGCAATTCTATACAATTTGAAAATTAAATTTTATATTATCAACCTTCACCATAATACTTTTCTACTAATCTATTGACTTTACAGGAATAATTATTAGGCCTTGCATAATTGTCAGATTTTGATAACTATTTTTTTACCTGAAAGAAGGAGACTTTTTACATGCTGCATCGTACTCCAATTTTTTATTTTACTACAAATAATGGTAAAATACGATTTATTAAAAAACGCTTAAAATTTTATTGTTTTTGAAGACATATTAGGTATTATGTTTGAGATTAAATTGTTGAAAAAAGGAGTTCGATGCGGCCTGTAAGATATTACCCTCTATTTGAAAAAAAAAATTATCAAATTTGGTCGATTCTACAAAACAGGATCATTATTCCCGTAGAACGTATTTTTGTGTACAAAATTACATTGGAACCGGGTGCATTAAGTTAATCTGATCCAGTGATGTTTGGAACATTCATAACATTTATTTTATTTCCTAGTTAAAATTTCTAGTTAATCGAAGGATTACAAAACACTTTTAGAGCATTTGCATTGGCCGAAAAAGTGTATTCCGAAAACAATTATACTGTAGTACACACAACATCGTAAAATAAAATATAGCTTTTGTTTTACGTCCTTCAGAGTTCAAATTCTAAAAACAACTAAATTCAGTTGTATTTTTAATTATAACAGAGATTTTTGATAGATAAAATGTAAGACTGCACTGGTAATTTATTGTTATAAATATTTTAATATCTCGTTCTTGAAATTGAGTAACGTTTATTAATAAAAAACAGATTATCATAATGTTATTTGTTATTAACAAAAATATTACTTTTTTTTTGCTTGTATAATACTTTTTTTCTTTAGTCATTGCGTATAATAACTATTTTAATATTAATTCAGATAACGTATACAATTTTATTTTTTTTCATTCTCTCTATTCATTTAATATTTAACTGTTAACTCGTGGTAGGTATTTTAAATTGTTTTATCTTTTGTTTTGATTTTACCTACCATCTAGTGAAATTAAATTACAAAAGTGTGTAGCATATACATATTAATAAAATTATATTTTATAACAAACCATAATTTTTGTTTTATGTTATTATATTTTAATATATTAGATATATTATTAATAAAATGTCTTAAAAGTTAAAAGGAATTCAAATAAATAAATATTACAAGTATGAATGCTAAATAGTTTAGGTCGTTTAGGATTATTTACTCACTATACATATACATAATATACATTATTACATGCTTCATTAAAAATAATTTCATGTTAGTATGTTACCGGTTCCCAGTAATATTGTTACACTGAAAACCAGTGGCCTCTCGAGCGAGGTAAATATTGACCCCGATAAATGTCAAAATTAATGAGTTTTTAAAAATTTTAAGTAGCTATAGTAAAAAATATTTATTTTTTTTAATTCAGATAATTTAGTAGTTATTAATATTAAGTTTATAGTATTAAACAGCATAATATAGTGCAAAAAAATATATGTATTGTGGAAAAATACATATTTTTCAAGTTGTGCACTATTATTTTTTATTTAAGTAGGTACAATCTTCGTTCATAGTGCATACGTAATGTTTCTATAGAACTCAGAAAAATACTAAACACATAAAAATAATTACAGCTATCAGCATTCGTGTATTTCACAGTTTGTGTACAATGATCGACTGGAGAAACAAACACCACAATAAAACCAAAAGTAGCTCGGAAAAGATTGTATACATATATTTAATTTCAGTTAGGTTACCAAAAGATCAAATGATATAAGCAAATTAGAAATACGATAACAATTAAACGTTCACGTTTAGTTTGAATGAGGTAAATTTGACTAGTGGTCACAAATTGGGAGTCATCATAATATTGTCCTCTTGAGTTTCCTGCTAATGTTCTAATATAGAAGCTTATGTTTTTGGAAAATATGAAAACATATATAGTATGATACAACGTTTTGCTTTAAAATTCTCTAATATTGGATAATACATTAAGATAGTGGCACAGTGCACTCATTATTATAGTTTGGTTTCACTCATTTATCATAAGCATTGCACAAATATACAATTTGTACCAACACGCAGAAATCGTTTACGTTACATAGGTAACTTTGAGAAGTTTGAGCATTGAGAACATGCAACCCAAAGTGCTTTACGACTAAAAAGCATCATTCATAGAGTGTATTTCTTATCGTACAACTCGTAAGAAAACGTCGCAAAAAACGGGTCCGCTCAACAAGCCACGCTGCGTTCGATAGATATAATATATAATACGTCTGATGTATCGTACGTAGCTAAAAGTCGGTCGTCAGGCCCACGTGTCCGAAACCCGATGAAAAATATTATTGTATTTTTTTTTAACTGTGACTCGCGGGACTTATCGCGTTATATATACATCTATGTTTGTGTGTATTATGTATATGTACTTTTATAATCCTCCAATATGGTTCATCGTCACGCGGACGCACGCTGTCCGCTGCCGCCGTTTTTTAAGCCAGTTTGTCATACACGCAAACACGTCCTCCACCCGGCGCTGTCACATTAATCATAGTCTGGACGCACAGCATCGTTTCTCTATAATACAGTCTATGCAATAGTATAATAATAATGATAATATGTTATCATTACAGTCTACTGTAACCAGCCGACCGACGGCCGTTGAACCAATTTATAATGTTTTCGTTTTGTAACATTTCCGATGTAAACCCTAAAGTCTTATCGTGCATTATACCGCGGTCGTGTGGCCACTGAGTTGTGTTCGTAGTGATAAGTCGACGAAACCGCAGAATAATAATATGTAGATTTTTATTACAGCGAAAATTGTTTTCTAATACCATATGAGTTATGACGTTTCTCACCCACACACACAAATACACGCGCACCAAAAAAAATGAAAATAATATATTCCTGAAGCATTTTACAGCAGCAGGCGTCTGTTTGTATCGGGTCTCTCGCAAAACGCCTATTGGTTAGAAGCGAAATACATTTTATAATAAACTATCACTTACTGCAAAGTATCAATGTACAATTGTGACGCTCTCTTTCATATTATTTTCACATTTTGTTTAACAAAGTTCGTTTTATATATACTCAGTTATTACTTATTATTATGTACATTCAACAGTAAAGACATATTTTTTTTTCAAAATATATATAATATTATTTTTATACTAGTATAAAAGAACACTATACATATTATTATCGAAACGTGCACCCGTAAATAATGCAATATACGGGTACTTCAAAAGGACCTCTGGCTGAAATAGTTCCTCGTCCGAGAAAGAAAGGGATTCTTTTTATGGGGATCGTAAAAAAACCCCCCGAACGACAGTGTAGCGACACTATCCGTGACAGACATTCAGTGGCGGTGGTGTCGTCGTGGTGTAGCGGTCCGAAATTAAATAAACAACTGGGGTCCTCTTGATTAACATTCTCGGTGCTCGGTCCTTCCAAATCAGATTATACGGAGAGCGCCCGCAGGGGATTGCCGGGAGGAAGGGGTGTGAAAAAAAGCCTGGTAAGATACTAAAATCATTTAAACCCCTCGATATTATATAAATATATATATATACTATACATGTATAAATAATACGACGTATCAACAAACCATAAGTCGGTCCGGGGGACACACCGCTGGTCGAGATGAGTCACGGCCGTGCACTGCGAAACCGTTTCAGAATAAGAGGGTATAAGGCATACCTTATTATTACTCGCGTGTACGGAAATCCTTTTGCTACACGAAAGTCGTAAAGTCGACGGCCGTTTACCGTCACGATAGTTATTATGCGTTATGATTTGTTATCATTTTATATGTTGCTGCATCGGTGCGCAGTTGCAGTTCTCCCGAACGAACTCGAGACATCTGTCGCCGCTACAGTATAATAATATTATATATATAGTACGTACGAATTACATAGATCGCAATCCGGCCCCGGGCGTACCGGACTGTGAAATTAAGACGGAAGAAAAAAAAAATTACAAACACCCCGAACATTATGTATTTGTAAGTTCGGCGGGCAGAAATAAGGGGTTTTCCGCTCCAGAGATCCGCGGCGACGCGATGTGATTTTTCTTACTCTACGCGTGGTGCACTTAACCGAATGCCCGTGACGTCATGTACACGAAATAATGGTTTACGGTATATACGTGCTACAATACGGTCCACGTGTTGAAACAATACGGTAAATGCCGAAGGGTGTATTATTGGGGGGTGAAGGGGAGGGGTAGTCGTAGATTTTTTAAAGGTCACGAATTCTGAATAAAAAGTCACAACGGAACGTTTCAACCCGAACGGGCGTACACCGTGTGGATCATACTACATATCTCGACGATCACTCGGGTTATTCAGCAGATCTAAAGGCACGTAGGTATGTGCTGCTGTAACGGTGAACGGTAAACGCAGTCGAAAACCGAGAAAAATGAATTCTAGTACGAGGACAATATTATGATTGTGTGTGGGATTATAGTCTTACAAATATTAAAAGATATCTACATTTCATAAAATACGTCCGGATTTATTTTTACCGCGGGCGAACGTTTTATTATTGTTGTATATAGTTATTTCGATAGCCGTTACTCACACGCCTGATTCTACATATTATGTTATATACATTTTATATATATATATATATATATTATATATACGTGTAATCGGAAAAAAGATTAATTTAACAACATTTAAAGTTGGATTCGAGTCGTTTATCAAAGCGGAGAGAGAGAAAAAAAAGGAGAGACGGAAGATAGCCTCTCTGGGGAGCCACCGTCGGGTGTAGTCACGCTAACCGGATTAGAAAAATTACCGCCAATGTACACAAATTGCCACCCACCTGCCAAAATGACGTAGAAATCACACGGAATGGTTTTCTGGTCTCTCTCTCTCCGCGTGGTACATATATATTCTGCTTGTGTTTTATTGTTGTGTATACCTATATAATTTATATGAGTGGCTACCGTATAACATAATGTATAAACACAAAAGGGCAACGTAGTTTTTGTGTTTTCCAGCCATAGATATATTGTACAATATGTATAGCTGTAGCACATTAAAATGGTTTGTTTCGAAACAATGTCTTCTTCCGAGCCCACTGATGGATAAGTATCGTGGTCGTTTAATGTTAACAGTTTACACTTATCGAGTTTAACTCGGAAGAATATCGCTCGAGTCGTATGACCTACAGACCTGATACATTATATAGAGCAGACCAAAAAGTCAATAATTCGTGTTCGATAGCTCCTTCCATCAAATTCGCAAATCTAATAATAATAATATAGTTTTAAGGTTGTATACTGTAATATATATAATATATTATAATATGTAGGTATACTGTATTCAAGCTTTTCCAAAAAATAAAAATGTTTGTGTTCACGAGTTTTTTTATACATATATTATTATGTTGAAAAATATCATATTATATCTTGTGTATAATAGTTACAAGATAAGGTAAAGTGACAGCCAACGCGTGGTGGACAGACTAAACGATTATTTGTTCAAAGCCACGTATTAAATCAGGTCATATATATATAGCTTACAGTGTACCTATATATTGTAAAAAATCGGTTTGACTGCGTGTATTCTCTTCGGTAGACGATACAAAAAAAACCAAAATTATGTCCAGTCGAGCATCACCCTTGTCGTGGTCACGTGAAACCCTCCTTTTTGGACGACGCGATTACAACCACCGACTCATTTCCCTCATCCCCAAATCCCTCACGCACTATTCCGCTGCGGTCCAGCACCTGTGACTCTGGACGCGGGTCAAGCTGCGTGTAAACCGCGTCCACCTGGGTCCTGGGACGCGTCACACTATAATAATCTGTGTATGCCAACTACATATTATAAGTATATTATACAAAACAAGTAGTGCGACCACTCCAACTCAATCACGGTCGTGTGTAACGGACCGTCGTCATCACATGCCCGAAATCACAGTACTTAATGAACCGGGAATAAAACAAATGTGAATATATAACGGACTGGATTACGTTATTAGTGGTTACCCTTCGACGTAAACTATTATATTGTATATACCTATTATGTATAAGTAAATGAGACCGTTCTAATGTACGCTAATTAAATGATTTCACGAAAGTATTTACCATTTTACCATAGTGTTATATATTATACCTATACGAACTACAAAGTGATCCATTTAAGTGTCTACACACATTAAATTAGGGACATTGAAGTTTTTACTTTTTTTCAATGACAACATACATTGTATGTAATGTAGTATATATTTCGCCGTATTTCGGAACATTAGTTGCGTTACAATGTATCAAATAAATTTACTAACATTGAAACTTACATCTACCTAGTATTCTCCTAATTATTTCTGCATGTACCTTATTCCCTTTAAACACAATTTAAGACAATTTTAGTACCTACCTACCTAATATAGGTAGTTTTAATCCTAACTTTGAAGATAATTTGAAAATTTATAACGTATTGTTGAAAATAATTTATGTATATTTTAAATCGATCTATATTGAAGTACAAAATCCGTACATTAGTCGTATGCAGCATAGGGTGTGCTATGCAACCATAACAATAATTTAGTAGTAGGGCAAGTGTCACTGTATTTCTATTTTCTATCAACCGCATCGACATGTTCATCACAACATTATAAGCTAAATTTAAACATTATTTCTCTTCCATAGGTATCAATTTTTCCTGTGTCAATTTCTCGACTTCTACAAACACGTGTAGGTCAAAAAATCATTTTAAATTTCATGCCGGTCTTATTGTTTGAACATAACACAACGGCGTTTGTTCGAACCACATTTACAATATCATACTCGACCGTACGTATATTATTTTGTTTATGTTTTTAGGCGATCGTCGGCGGCGGAGACGGATGAGGCGATAAATTATTCGATCCGTAAACCGTGCGCGTCGCCGGACGACGTGTAAACTTGTTACTTGTTAGTGGCACGGCGGTCGTCACGCGATACTTGTATATCATACCTTACAAGTTATTACGGTCCAGGATTTGCATGTGGGACCAGGACCGGGACGAAACGGCCTCCTGAGGAACACGCAATGCGAGAGCGTTCGCGCGAGACAACCGGTTGTAGTGGACGTGGCGCGCCTCTCCCGCTGCGCCGCGCGTTTCCTCTGATGGATGTGCGTTTATCACGTCATCGCAAGCCCGAACACACGTTCGAATGGGATCGAGATTTACATAACCGTATAACAATATCATATTAAATGTTTGTATAAAGTCCAAACGAGCATTAACAATATAATAATAACAACGACCTAAAAAGAGAAAAAAAACGATGATGATGATAATAATAATAATAATATATTATAATGTAATAATGAACGGAAAACGGATCGCGGTGGTTTATGGTCCTGCTGGTGAAAATAATAACGAGTTATTATGTTATAATATCGTAAAACCTAACCGTCGGACGTTATAACATTATGTAGCGTAGCCCTGACTCGTAAATCTATCAAACACACACCAGGACCAGACGACGGCGGATAATTGTTATTATTGATAAATCTCGTGTGTGTATAATAACGTAACCCGACCAACAAATATCTCACCCTCGTCCGAGCTCACTGGATCGCGTTTTTAAGGTTAGGTATTTGAATTTCGTGTACGTTTCGGTCTATAATAATATATATACCATACGGTATACCATCTTACTGCATTTATATTTTATACAAAAGTTACCCAACCTAAGTATACAACGCGTATACACATCGTTTAGCCGATGCGTGTAACACGCATTTACTTTGCTGCTGTGTTCTTTTTAATTTAATTTCACATTATAACTACTAATATAGTATATTCATAAATAGCGATCTTTCGTTTAATAGTACAATCTAGTATTTATTATTTAATTGCAGTTTTATATTTTATAATATATGCATATAACATAATAATTGTACTTAATTTAATTTTAATAACTTAAAAAAAAAATTGAAATTACCTTTAACAATGTAATACATTATATCAGTACTAATACTATTTAAGGATATAAAATAAGTACTCGATCATTTAAATTTTCCAATATGCAGGTTTAAGACTCTTAAGAATAGTATAGTACGAGTGTACGACAGAAATAAAGAAGTTATAATTTTATCAAAATAGTATTTAAAATGTAATAATTTTAAGACCTAAAAACAAATTAAATTTAATACGGAGAAGAAAATGAATCTAGTTGGTACTTTGGAAGGACAAAAGTTCCCAAAAGTTTTCAAAATCGTCAGGAAAAACAAACAAAAAGTTAAGGAAAAACTGAGATTTTTACGCAAGGTTTTAGAAAAAATTCGATTTTGTTTTTTAGTGTAACTTAAATGTGTCCCTCTTTTTTATTCTATAAATGTAAATACAATTTTATTTATTGGGTTAAAAAATTTTAAAATTGAATCAAGGTCCCTTAAAAGTTATTACAATAGCATTTGATAAATATTAAAGATTCGTAGGTACAATTTTTTAGTTATTTAAAAATAATATTCGTGGGTATATGAAAGTATATTATTATATTTTATAAGTCTGCACAATGACATTTTCAAATGCGATTTTTTGGCAAAAATGAATTTAACCTACTTTAGTAGATATCTACTAACGTCTAATACTAAAATTAATCACAATACTATCATAAAATATGCCTACTTAGTAATATTATATGCTGAAAGTCGGTCTTATATTAATTATTATACATTCACCTGATTAAAAATAACTATCATTATTATAATATTTTATTGATATATTTGATGCGTGACAAAAACATTGCTAGTAGGTAGTTAATAATTTGCATGGGCTTTCACGGGGGCATTTTCAGTGGAGCCCATTATTCTGTTGAAATAAATAAATATACAAATACACTCAAATACGTAAAAAAGAAACAATATTTTGTTTTAGTAAAGACAATTTTATCTCATTTTTTTTTATCATTTTTGAAATATAACAGTAGTATGATTTGGTATGTTCTGATGTATGATCCCTTGATCCCTTGAACCTGAGAGTCTTGATCATTGATTTATAAATTTAGATATTATACTTAACAACAACAAATTAAAATACCTATTAGTGAATAACACACACACAATGGAATCAGAACCTTTCCACGAAATTTAATTTTAGCTGTTAGTGAATAACACATTAATAATCGATCTATAGTGCAAAATATCTTAATCGCTTACACGAAAGACTCTTAGATAGCTCTATATTATATCTCCTACCAATTAATGGATCCATCCACACCCATATTGGTTCTGTAAGAGCCGACATTCATTCAGTCTGTTCCTGCTCTTACACAATTGTAATTCTCTTATACATTTCTATCAGTCTTATACATTTTTCTGATATACGCTCTGTGTTTTTAAAGTCTCCAAACAATTATTTTACCGTTTACATTTGTCTAATATTATTTTACATTTACCGCACAGTGTTTAATTTTAAAAATTATATTATATTTTTCGTTTATTCCTTAACTAACTTAATATGTTTAAATGCAATAAATGTTCTTCGGTTTTCACCGCGAAACATAATTTGAAAATCCATCAAAAAAAACATGGAGGTCTATGGTTCTTGTGTACTTTCTGCCCATCGACATTCTCTTATGGAACCGGTCTCAACAAACATAAAAAGAACTTTCATGGTATGCATTAATAAAATGTTATTTTTCTATTCATTCAATATTCATTTACATCTAATATATTTATTTTTCATAAGGTATCGTCAACGTATCCGCTCGTCAATCCGCTCAACCGATTGTTAGACCGAGCGTTATACAGTACGCGCCACCAGCTATTGTACCTCAGAGTAGTATCCAGATTGCACCTCAAATTTTCGTTCCTGATACACCAGCTAGTGGTTCGAATACATCGACTGACATTTCTCTATCTGACGATGATATTTGCATGGCAGTTATGAACGAATATGAAAATGAAGAAGGTTCGTTTTATTTTATAGATGGAATATAATTTTTAAAGATTCGTATAAATCACGAGTTTCATTTTATTTATTTTACAATATAAAGTTTCATTTTAAACTTATCAAGTGGTCTGTGAAACGATCAATGGTATAATAGTTGGAGTATTCCGGCATTATACCGATAATTTCACTTGTCGCATCCTATGGGGTAATAGTTGGAGTATTCCGGCATTGCACCGGTTGTCAGATCATTTGATAGATTTTATATGATATTTATTTTAATATACATAATACATAAGATTTTTATATTATCCCCCTATAATAATATAGGGAAATTAGTTTTTCTATATTTTCATTTTATTAGGGTTTTTATCACCGCCTGCATATCTTATGGAATCTACATCATATACATTAGACTTTACAGCACGTAAGTTTGTGCATATTGGTATCGATCCAACTGATGAATTTCAAACTGTTATACATTTAATCACTTCATCGAGACATATAAAATTAACAACAGATTTCCTAAGACGTATATTTGCTCTTATCGGTAATATATTATCATTTATATTAGACACACCACGAACAAATAAACGAATAACTTTTCTCGAGACTGATTTATTTCTAATATCGAGTATGGTGTACAAGGGTGAAAACAATCTAGTTGTTGAATGTAAAAATAAAAGCGAATGCAGAGTTTTATTGAATCGTGCAGATTTGATTGAGCTAAATAAATTAGAATGGTGTATTTCAAAAACTATCATTCAAAAATCAATCATCCAAACCATTCTTCTTAATCAAATCAAAGAGTATTGTGATTATCTAGAAGAAACTAGTTTACAAGATACCAAACCACCAAATACTGAACATGAAATGGAAGTATTCATAAAGTTGGGTACACCTTTAGAAAACACAACTACGTCTCCTAACCTGGCCTGCCAAATCCAGATGTATGCACCTATGCAGTTACTTAGAATTTGGATAGATCGTAGAAGGGCACGAAACACACCTGAGGTAATGTGAAAAATATATTATACCATTCGTAAAAATATTTATTGTATTTTATTATTTTATAGTTATTTACCGAATCCGAAATGAGGCTCATTTCACCTCCGAGATGTTCGAGCATGTCTCCAATGCATGAAGACCTTTCACAAGCAAGGGTAATTTATAATTTATAAATTAAAAAAAATGATACAATTAATAATTATAATAATTATTTAGGTAGCTGACGAGGAATGCGCTATCAATGCATTTTTAGCGCAAATCAACCCTACACCAGGGGACATGGACACCAATTCAGAAAACAATGGTAATTTAATTTTACACACATTTAATTTTTATGATAAATATATATTAACAAAATATTATTTGTATAGCCTACCAGTATATCCCCACCAACGGACATTAGACAATCGTTATAGACGTGATTCGGACAATTGTGCACAGTACCCTCCATGGTATAAATCACCTCGATACATCGAATCTCGACCAATGTCCCCTGCAGTTGATGAGAACGACGGTCCGACGTCTTTCAACCACCATCGGTCATCAATTGATTACAACCATCTATTCTCGACTTCACAAGCGGCAAACCCCCCAAAAATTAAATAAACGGGACGCTAAACGCAAACTGTCAACACCATCGCCATCGTTTTTTGACAAGCCCTCAGATATACCAAGTAAACGGGACGCTCAACACCTCACGCCATTAGACGGAGTAAAACGTAAAGTCTTTAAATATTTATAGAAATTAAAAAAAATTATGTGAAATAAATAAAACATGATATATAAAATTTGTATTTTCATTTATTAATATTAAGGTTTACAATAAATATTTACAAAGTTCTCACTTCTCTATTAAGTGGATTATAAGATACAATTCGATTATATAATATAATATCAAGCAATATGCACTCTGCCATAGTCGTGGTACCGTCGGGACAGCTAGCCACCGCCGTCGTCGTCGTCCACCGCTCCTGGTGTGACCGAAGCAGCCGAGTCAGCGCGCGACGCTGGCAACTGCGACTCGTCTTTCTGCGGTTGGTCGGAAAACGTATAGAGTGACTTACCGCCGGACACCGTAAAGTGCTCTTTCACGTACCAGTCCCCCCCGTCGCCGCCGTCTTGTCTGCCCACTGTGCAATTTATGTTTCATAACGTTGTGGGGACGTTATTATTGTCTTTTACTTTGTAACGTATTACGTGTGCACGATATCACTGGTTTGTTTTTGTGTGCTAAAAAAAGTTACAAATAGTGAAGTACCTCATGAAACGTACCATAGATGTTTTTGTGCGCTGTTATAAGTTATCAAAAATTAGATACATATGGAACGTACTTACGAACCGGCGGCGTTATCAAGGGGCTCTTGTTATGATTAGACGTGGTGCGTCGGTGTTGTTTTCCAATTTTTGGGTAATACCCTCATACCCCGTATGACCGTATGAAAGGTTCATAATAAATTGTGTATATATATATTATATTATTATCAACAATAATTAATTGACAATATATTATAATCGTCAATAACATTCATTATGTCCAGTACTCCTGACTCGTTCGTTTGTCTAGAGCTACATACGACCTACGGTACTACGCGTTTTCGGCTCTTATGCTCTTTATGCTCAGCGTTTGAACGTTCTATCTGCTGTATTAAACATTTATTCAATAATCGCATCAAGATTTATTATTTTATTATGGCCGATAATAAAAGAAAGGTATGTTTTACTCTAAAATATTTTTCATTATTTATTTATTAACCTGGTAAGTACCTACATATTGTAGTTACTATTATTCAGAGGATGGTAGCGCAATATTTTTCTCTCAGACCCGTGTACAGCTTAGATAAAACGCTTTCTCTTACTATCATTGTTTGATGATTTTTAGTTTGACATACTTGTCGGTTTTTTTATTATTTAACTCTGTATTCGACTTTCAAAATAAAAACAAAATTTTGTAAATTTAAATTGTTTTGAAACAATATTAAGACAAATCGTCAATCGAAATGTCTACCCTCAAAAATATTAATCAATATCATTTTTGTAATTGGTGATTTTGCTCTAAGATTACTCAAAAATATAAAATCAAATGATTCTGCATAAATGTGTTTTGTCTATGATGTGGTCAGACGGAAAAGAAAACGAACAGTACGCTGACATCCTCTGAAGTCAATATAATATAATATCTGGTATCTACTTGTATAGGTTTCTCCAAGGTGGGTTATTGTCTTATTTCCTGAGTACAATAAGGAGTATAGCGTTGTAACAATAAATTGGTTGACTCAAACCGATCCTCAGTTTTGCTACTGGCCACCTGGAATTGTTGACAGTGATGTCCTACAAATGGCAGAGGATCCTGAATATACATGAACTAAGTATAAAGTTAATGTTCATGGTGGGAACAAAACTTTTGGTAAGCAATTATGAAAACTTATTTAATAAATAGTTAGTATTCATTAATTGTAAATAGTTATAAAAATTGACTCTTAAAAAAATATTTGATTTATTTAACACATAATTTTAGAAAAGCATGGCATCAGCAGGTAGAGATTGAAAAATCAACTACGGAAACAGAAGTAGAAGAACATGAGGTCTTAAGCCATAAAAAAACTAAAAAGATGCCATCTTTGAAAAATAAGTCTGTATTTGATGTATCTGGTGAAAGCGATAATTCCAGAAATTCTGATGGTAATTGTTTAAATTTAAATTTCTTTTATCTGTAAATGTCATTGGTTTTAATTTAAATAATTGTATTTAGGTTGTTTTGATGTAATGGCTTCATCTACCAACCAACATTTAACAGTAACTGTTCCAGTTGCACCAATAGGCGTATTAGCTTCATCTAGTAGTTTTTCACCAACAGTTGGAGTAGAGTCTGCATATAGTCCAGATTACACTGAGTTGATGCCAAAAATATCAAATACAACGATACAAACTGTCTTGAGATTATAATGTTTTGTATGTTTATGTATCAATCTAAACATAGCATATAGATTTTCAACTAGTTCTTAATAACTACATTTTCCATAATTCACATAAATGTTTTAGCAAAGCAATTCAATAGACACATTAAGTGAGACGGTTCTTCAACAAAATAATGGTAATAATACTTTGTACTCAAATATTGAAGTGATGAAAAAATAATTTTTTTAAATTACTTTTGAATAATTAATACCAGTGGTACCTAATAATATAATAATGTTGTATTTAAAAAAAATAATACAATTTTTATCAATAAACATTTTAACAAAAATAAATCATAAAATATTTCATAGCTTAATACTTGAAATAACTATGTGTGAATCCAGATATTTTTTTTAATTAATAATTGAGTTATATTAATATATTTTATAACTTTAACTAAACTATATATTTGCTCTAAGTTTTTAACTGTTAACCATTAATTTATATCCAAGGTGGTGACGTAATAATTAGTTTATGAATTTTTTTTTTTGTGTTAAAGAAGTTATAAAAGAAAATTCCTAAAATAATATTACGAATTCTGACATTGAAGTGGAAATTACTGAATGGTTGAGGCGTGCTAACAAGAGCTCACAGGGAAAAACAAAATTAATAACCTCTATTACATAATTTTATTTTAATTTAATTTTTTTTTACAAAGGACTGTAAAATAAGTAATGTTAGAACTTGTCGGTTTTATCTTTATAGGATACATAATTTTGTTGTTGTTTAGATTACACATAAAAATATTAAATACATAAGTATAAATCTAAGTTTTTACTTATGGTTAATAAATTGTTATTATTTATTTATTTTTATAACAATAGAAAATCAGTAGGAAAAAAAATGTATTGGAGAAATGACAAATAGGTACTTCAGAAAAATGTTAAATGTGGAAAAACAGAAGTCTAACCATCCTAATAACAAATCTCTTCAATCAAATAACTCCTGCAATCTGACTACACCTCATATTACAGAGACTGGTACGAATACAATTGTAGAATTTAATCATAGTTTAAAACTGTCTATTCCCGAAAAAAGTAGTCATATTTTATCTGCATCATTCATTTGATAACAAATTATGTACTAATTATTTTAACGATAATATAAGAGATATTAATTGTAATATACATGATGATGTTGATTCTGATGATAATTCCTCTACGATCATAGAATCATTTAATATTGAAGATAAACTAAGATCTTGGGTATTAAGATTTAAAGTATCTCATAACAGTGCAAATTGTATACTTAGAATAATTAAATCTGCTGGTATTAATGTACCAAAAGATATTCGAACACTTATGAAAACTCCTACTACACATGTAATTTCTAATATTGATCAAGTGTCTTACATTCATTAGGGTCTGGAAAATATGATATCACCTATATTAAAAAAGTACAATTCATTAATATATATTCCGAATAAAGTTTTAAAGATAGGAATTAATTTGGATGGTCTTCCATTATCTAGAAGTTCAAAAAGTCAATTTTGGCCAATTTTAATTGAATTTACAAATTGTAATTTGTTATCAGAATATGTACTTCCAATAGGAATATTTCATGGAAATTCAAAACCAAAATCTATACTTGAATTTTTAAATCCTTTTTTTATCTGATCTTTTAACATTATTAAATTGTGGCCTAAACGTTAATGGAAATATTTATCAGTTTGAAGTAAAAAGTAAAAAGTTTTTTGCTAAATGTTAAATCTTTCAATGCATACTTTGGATGTACTTCATGCACTCAGGAAGGATCTTATATTAGTAATAGAATGGCATTTTTAGAAATAGAATTACCCCTGAGAACAGACGAATCCTTTAGATCTAAAACTCAAGAAAAATACCACAAAGGTAATAGCCCTCCTGAATTATTACCAATTGATATGATAAAGAATGTATGTTTAGACTATATGCATAATGTTTGTTTGAGTGTTACAAAACGTTTAATAGAGTTTTGGGTTAAAGGGAAGAAGGATGTTAGATTAACTGAGAAAAATAAAGTTAGAATATCTAATAATTTGTTAAACCTACAATCGTATGTGCCATCTGAACTAAGAATGTTTGTTGTTATACATTCTGGATTAATAGTTTTAAAAGGAAATTTAAGTAAACAAATGTATTCTCATTTTAAACTCTTTGTATGTGCATTAATAATTTTAATAACCCCTGATATCTGCCAAACTTTAAATAATTTAGCACAAAGCTTACTAAATGAGTTTGTAACTCAGTACTCATCTTTGTATGGGGCTCACTTTGTAACTTACAATGTACATAGTTTATTACATCTTCCAATGTATGTTAAAGTACATGACTGTTTTGATAATTTCAGTCGCTTTAAATATGAAAATTATTTGCAATACATAAAAAAAGTCAATAAAAAGTGCTAAATATCCTCTTCAGGAAGTTACTAACCGAATAATGGAAAAGCAAAACTATTTTATAGCAAATAATATAACACTCGATCCTATTGTTATTGTTAAAGAGATTAAAAACACAACATCTTCACCTTATTTTTGTCTAGCTGACAGATTATTCGAAAAAAATTTTATAAAAGATCTGAGAGTAACTATTAATATTAATAATAAACACGACAAATATATTATGTTAAAGAATAACGATATTGTGATTGTTAACAATATTGTTCAGCCACAAAATAAATTAGGCTTCAAGCTAATCGTTCAAAAATGTTTGGAGTCTTCCTCTCTTTTTACTGAGCCAATTGTATCTTCAATTATTGGCTTACATAGTGTAAATCCTATTGTTTCATCTGACAACTTTACAGTTAATATTTCTGATATAAAATATAAATGTTTTTTTATTTATCTATCAAATTATAAAGCTGTAATTTCTATATTAAACCATTCGTTTATTGATAATTCTTATTAATATGATTATTCTTAGATGACTAAATGCACATAAGTTTATGTTTATATAATTTCTTATTCTGTATTTGTAATTTTTATTTATTTTAATGCCTATATTATCAAAAAAGATTTATTTTTAACCAAAACCAAATTTTTTATAATTTTTTATTCTTGTTAGTGAATACGACGAAGTATGCTTTGAACTAAAATGACACATAATAATATAATGCCTATAGGAGTTTTGTTATAACTTGAAAGATTTATTTTGTTTTTTAAATATGTAAATTTGTATCAAATTATTTTTAAATTGAAATATAGCATACTGTATTTATTTTAGACTTTGTATTTAGTTTTCATAATATGTTAGTTATAATATTGTTTTTTTTTTTCATAAAATTTTTTGTTTTATATAATTATTGAAGTTAAACTTCTTTACGCAGGGTAGTGAGGAAAAAAAAAGCGAACGGGCGGCCGCCCGAACGTCGAACGCGTACATGTCCGTGTAAAAAAAATGGTTACCTGGTGAGTTAGGTTTGTATAATATTAAGTACTTGGCAACATAATAATATAAATATATTATACTGCTGCATAAATAATAATTTTGCAATTTTCATAATTGATCTTAAATCTGTTAAGTCCGTTTTCATTGATTTATGTGTATCAACTGAAGATTATAAGACTAGATTTTGCAGAACTAGTTAATACTCAATACCTACATAAATAACCACAAGTAAGATATATTTATTTGGTATATATTTCCATACAATTACAATATACTTAATAACAATGTTTTTTTATATTAAACGTATTTTATATTTTATGAAGAAAATTGTACTAAGTAGTAAAAATAGTAGGTATTTTTATTTTATCTAATGATTAAAATTTACAATATGATATTACCGAAATGTTAATTTTGCATCTTCTGATTCAGCACCACTCGTAATTTTATTGTGAGACAAATTCAGTTTGCAATTGAATAATGATCCTACAATATCGACTCCCAAATCAGGCACAACAATCAATGTAATTTTTTCGCTATATATCGATAATGTTCAGTCGCAAATGTACGTTTCCTATTTTAGTTATTATATGACAATCATAACTACTATACCGATTGAGCAAAATGATAATCAATCATTAGAATAAAAAAATAAAAATAGAAAAAAATGGAAAAAATATAATTTACATTGTTTCTTTTCTTTCTTTATTATCCTCATTACCCCAGTCTATCCATGCCTTTCTTTCTTTTTCACTCACTCACGTGTACCGTTCAAAAGAAGTTTCACTTCCCGCGCGCGTACTGGTAACATACACACACTTTTTAATATACATATTTTATTATAGGTGCATATATTATAATCTCAAATATCTAATAATATGTTCTTTATTATTATTAGCATAGCTACCTAAACAAAATACCAATATTTATGAAATATAAACAGTGTATTTATTAATTTATTATTATACTTCTTTTCAAAAACTCTGGGATCTATAGACTTAATTAATAATTTAAATATTGAATTATGTTCTCTATCCATATATTGTGAAGTTATTTCAACATTTATACTCTTAAAGGAAAAAAATAGTTTAATCAGCATTTCAGCCTTGTGATACTTGTTTTACCATGGAGTAAGTGGTATTACAGTTTGACAAATATACTATGGGGGGGGGGGACGAGGTGGCCGAGTGGTCAACGCGTCGACTTCGGCACAGCCGGTCCGGGTTCGATTCCCGGCCATCGGGCGGCATTTTTCTCCGGGCAAGTCACGGTGTCCGGAGAACAAGTGCCGCCATCCCCCTCCCGGGCAATGGCAGATACCTACGGGTGCCCACTAAAAAATTCTGCCCACGTGTTCCAAACAAACAAACCTACAGTTCCACCCCCCACAGTACCAAAGGCTAATGACCTAAGTTGTCGAAGCCTCAAAAATAAACAAAATAATAAAAAAAAAAAAAAAAAAAATGGTGCAGAACTTAAATTGTAAGCTGATACTACCATTGACAAAACAAAATGTTACCTATTGGAATATATAGTAAGAACACTCGTGAACCACACATTTTTATTTTTCTACCTACCTGTTTTAAACCCTATTTTGGGTATTGGGACTTGGTATACTCTATTCCACCTAAGAGTGAACCGCTTTCGCGCACGCAGACTGAGTCGCCGATCATTGTCTGACCCCCCTGGTGACGGCTAGGCGTTCTGTCATTGGTCGACAGTCATCGCTGGTCGTCGTTATAGCTGTTTTCGCGATTCATTACTGTACAACACGTATTTTGAATTTTCATCATAAATCAAACTGTATTATATACAAACTCATAATCATAAAATATTATAAATTAAATTGTTTTATTGCTTAAACAATAAATTTAATATAATAGGTATAATACAAATACAATTTTTTTAAGAATACGCACACTACGTAGGCAGCTGCAGTTTCGTGTCTGCCCTTTCACGCTCTACCTGCACGCTATCGCCGGCCTGCTGATCCAAGGGCCGGTAATACAGCTGAAGGCGCCGGTACTGCCGCTGCAGCGTCACCGCTGCCTTACTCGATCGCGATGCATTCGGCAACCGTATCGTATTCACCAAACAACCAAATAATGTCCAGTAGTATAACTTCATTGTCGTTATCGAGTATTTGCTCTAAATATTTAACTTCTGGTGTTAGTGATTCTTCTGTCGGCATGAACCTTTCAAAAACTCTGGGATCTATAGGCTTAATTAATAATTTAATACTTTAACTCACACGTAATCGTATGGATAGGTATTATTTTGAAATGTAACTGAAATAGTTTAAATAGAATATATATGCGATAGTCAACGGAAACATACAGATAATGTTTAATGGAAACATATATTCGACGTTTAATGATAACATTTATACAATGTTTAATAGAAACATACGCACGATGATTAAAAGTGATGTTTAGGTAATATTTGGATGAGACATATATGATATGAATATGATACAAGGAAACATAAGCATGATGATTAAAAGTGATGTTTAGGTAATATTTGGATGAGACATATATGGTATGAATATGATACATGGAAACATATGCGCGATGATTATAAGTAATTATGTATAGGTAATATTTGGATGAAACATAATTTATGATATGAATACGATACAAGGAAACACAGTGGCCGGTAAGGTATTTTCGTCTGGAGGGAGGGAAGGACTACACTGCAGACTTTAATCTCTCGGGCAACAACCACACAACAGCATACGCTTAGCGATCTTCCACGCGGTGGCTATAAACCGCCTTGCTCTACCACGTGTCTTGCTTTGAACTGCTGTTGTAGTGGTTGTCCCCGGTTCATTTTTCAATTTCAGATTAGTCGTGTAGTCCTTCCCTTCCTCCACAGACGGAGGCTCCGCCTGAACGCTATCTTGGGCCTGCTGCAGGACGTCGGCTGATCCCGCAAGGTCCGGTAATAACGCTCCAGCGTCACCGCTGCCATCCTCGATCGGGATGCATTCGACAACCGTATCGTCTTCATTAAACAACCAAATAATGTCCAGTAATACAGCATCGTCGTTATCGTGTAATGGCTGTTGTGAATCTTCTTCTTCTGTCGACATGATCCATGTGTCGACGCGTTCAACAACATTTATCATGACAATTTCTGCTGCGAATTCACTAGCGGTAGTCATTATGCTTTTTGTTGTTTTAAGGTTAGACATTTAATTGCAACTGAACTCGAAGTTCGACACAAAATCTGTTTACTCGAAAAACTCAAACATTTACCAGACGACGGGTTCACAGCGACGCGAGTATGGTAGTTGCGAAGTCGTTTGTTCTAATCAACGATCGTTAGGATTTCGGGCCCTTTTATTTTTCCAAGACCATTATTAATGATATATACACGTAGTTAAAATATATTAAACTATAATATTTGAACAAGGATTTGTGTTCTGATTCGTATTGCAGAACTGCAGTGCTCATTTTATACTTTCAGGTTAAGTCTTTTAGATTCTGAGTGAAACAATGAATGTATTGATTTTACAATGACGTGTGTTTTTTTGTATATGCGTAGAAGTTTTATAGTAAAAAAATGATTCAATCTTCAATTCTAAGGGACAAGGGTGATTTCTGATACGAAATTGTCTTTAGTTAGAGCCTATTGAGCAGGCCTTATTCTAAAGCGCAATTGGGCTTATTTTGCGCATATGGAAACGCTAGATGCGCACTTGATAATCAATTTTTGCGTAATTGATTTAAGTTAATTTATTGTTGTATTAATAAGACAAGACAAGCAAGATAGTAGTTCTATAATAAAAAAGTAGAAATTTTGGCTAGTTTTTTTGCAAGACCGCGTAGATATTTATGAATATTTTGTTAGTACTAATATTAAACCTGTTGCTAACCTTGATTGCAATGCTAACATCAGAAATGTATTTGACGTTTTGAGTAAGTATTTAGATTTAGCTGATCTAAATATGGAGTATACAGATTTAATGGAACATAATAGATTAGAAGAGTTACGACAAATGCCATTGCCTAAATTATTGGAATATTTATCTGGGTCCAACGAGTTTAAAAATATTAGTATTTTCCTGCTCGTGTTATCGCTGCAAAACCTCACGGCGCTGATGTTGAACAATTAATAAGTAAAAGCAATATTCTTAAATCAATAAATCGTCAAAGTTTGCATGTTGAAACGGAAAATTAATATCTTTTTATTCATTTTACCATGCCTGCTCTTCAAAAAATATTGACCCAAGACCAGCAATACAAATATGGTTAAATCAAAATTAACGCCGCATTAAAGACGCACCCAAAGCCAAAGAACAAGAATGGTTTAGTGGGATATTCATGGGAGCAACAAAAAGAAAAATAGAAGAGCAAACAAAAACTTAAAAAAAGAATGTTTTAAAGAGGACACTAATTAAAATATTTTTAACGTAAATGTTAACTTTATTTCTTTGTAATAGGTTAAATTTTAAATTATTCCACCTTAATGCTAAAAATTTTATTATTTTTAGCTATAATTAGATATTATATTTTGAGATTATTATAGTTCTATTTGTATAGTCTTATTTAAAAAAAAAATGCGAAGTTGATAAAAATCCTTAGAATAAGCCCTGCTATTGAGAGATCCATATTGAAAATTATTTTTACCTACCTGTCATCGTTTATCTATTATCTGCAGTTAAAACTTGGAATAGTTCCAATTGTTATATTCTGTGATAGATATTTATATTTTATAAATCTATGACAGATGAATTTATTAGATTTTAGGTTTCCAGTTAAATTTGTTTCGGTGACTAAAAATATAATAAAATTAGGTACCTAGTCCTTAAAGTACTGTGACGAACATCTATTGCAATATACTAACAGACAATAATAATTACAGACGCAGCACTCGGACCAGACCCAGACACCACCACACAAATTCTTAAATTCCTACCCAAAACTAAACTGTATAATAAAATTTAAAAAAAAATTGTAATTGTAAATTGTAACTAATGGCCATTGTAGCTGATGTTAGTTAAGAATAATAATAATAATAATAATAATAATAATTACGCATAGACTAATAATAAATAAAATTGATTTAGCTAAATAAATAAGTATAGGTACCTACATACAATGATAATATTATGATATAAATATATAATAAATAATAATAGTTATAATATGTTTGAAACTCTCCTTTAAACATAATGCTTCTGTTGGAAAATATATAAGTACCTACAATACTTATGTTTTAAGCTATAAGTGATATTTATAAAGAAAAATAAAACATTTGAACAAATGAAAATTTCATTAAAACTAATTAGGTATAATGGTTAATTTTTAACCTTCATGATTTTTTTTTATGTAGGTATATTTTTGAAAAATTTAGTTTTTTAGAAATGACAAATAAATATCTCATACATTGTTAAAATTATAAATATTGATATTAAGTTCTTTCAATATTAATAAATATTAATATAATAATATTTCTTCAATACTCAACCAGATCTTATTGAACTATTTATTTGTATAATCTATTTAAGGTTTATTTAAAAGTAAATTTTTTTGGGACAATAAACTTAGTGATTTTCGTTTATAATAAGTATCTATATTCTAATCTAATTTTACCAAATAATCATTATACAATACTTTCATATAGACACTGTTTTCTTACGTTATGCTGTATTAATTATTTCTTCTTTTGATTTTATAAAAAAAAAATTCAGATTCTTTCGTAGTTTTTTATTTAATCTTAGAAAAATTTAATTATTGCTTTCATGTTTCATTAATGCTGTATTCTAAAAATATCTTTTCTTATATTATTTTATAAATTAATATTATAATATTATATGTATTTATGAATAGGAAAAATTAATAATACAGTTTTAAATATTTTACAAACTTCAAAAAGCTTTATTCTTGAAAACATGTTTACACTCAAAGTCAATTTAGACTGGTTGTGAATTTTACAAACTATCTTAAAGCGATAGGTAAAAAATCGAATGACCAGCACATCATTATATTCTTGATTTATTCATTTATTTTATAGAACAATATTTTAGATTCTGTGTTAAGATATATGAAAAAATATCATAGCATCTTATATGGTCCATTTAAATGGCTATAACACCCAAATCCTCTACCCAGAGTTTAATATTATGTGATTATTTGGTGTAATATCATTATAATGTTACCAACATTATAAATTATGGTCATTAGTCAGCGAGAAAATTAAGTACGTATGTTTATATTATACGTAAAAAAATTTTTGCTAAAATTAAACCTTTAATTTTGGTAACAGTTTTTTTTTTAAATTTTGCTCAATGTATAATTTATGGAATATTACTTATTAGTTATTACTATAAATAAAATCGTGATGTATATTTTTGTTACATACATTTTTTAAATTTATTTTATTAAATACAATTATTATTTATTGTTTTTTCAACAAATATTTTGAAAACATGTCAATGGATAATTTAATCCATAATATTGTAAAATTAAAAATTAAATACTCCATTGATTAATGTAAGTAATTCTGATGATGAACAATCATAATTAAATAAAATACAGTATACACAATTATAAGGGATAGGTAGATTTTGAGTATTAATATGTCAATATGAATATTTAATTTAAAGGTACAAAGTACATATTTGAAATTTGAATAATGAATGAATTTTATCATTTATGTTATAGTAAAATGGTACTTGAATAATGATGAACGCATATATGCATCACATATATGATGGAGGATTAAACTTAATTAATCTGGATGTTTGTTTCAAAAATATAATAGAGTAAATAAATTAATATTATATTGTAGTTATAATGATATTTATTATTTATATATTCATGCTTTATTGAAAAATTAGTAATTGCGTTTTATTTTACATGTTTATAGCGCAAATTAATATTTTGTGGCTTTATCAGTTAAGACATTAATAAATTAAAATGATAGCTGAGTTAACAATAATTAAATTTCACAAATTATAATAATACTTAATTATTAAAAACAAACGCATTTCCATTTATTTGTTGACAAAACACAAATATTAAGAAATAAGCCATTTATGTTATCAATACAATTAAGTGCCAATATACTCCCTATAATATAAAAGAGGATAATTAGTATAAATTATTGTATGGTAGTATGACGATTTTTTGAAATTATTTATATATGCCAGAAGTTAAATATTACAATTGATTTACAAGCTATGATTATAAAAATATAAAAATTTTTCATCCCTTACAATTTTTTGAAACATTTTACGAGAAAAAATAAATTATATTGTTCAAATAGTCCAATTACCGAACTGGTATACCAGTATGTATTCTGTAATTTGTCGTTCCTATTAATGAGATTTAGGTACTAAATAGTACAAACAGTGTTTGTACTATAAATGAGGTAAAGGTAAAATGTGCGAATAACCTATAATGACTTTATGAGTATTCGATATTTCGATTACAAAATAAATCAAAAATATTTATAATTAAATGTAGTTACAAACAGCTAACATATTTAATAACAATTATAACATGCATATTAAAATATTATTACTTATTAGTACTCACATACACAAAATACATAGGTATTATATTATATAATAACATGTGCAATAACTTAATATGATTATATCCGCAGCCATAAGTATAAAAGATTTATGAGCTTGGGTTTTATGAATTTTATTATTGAAAATGAGCAAGCCGCACCTATAGGTATACCTGACATTTGATAAAAACATAAACAAGTCAAATATAAAATCTAGAGCATAATACTAAATATTCTGGTATCATATAAAGCAATACTAGTTTGAGAAATTCAACTTAAAGCGTATTATATATTTTATATAAGCTAATATTAACTGTTGATAAGTTTCACTTAAAAGTTTATACTTCACAAAACTTTTTAACACCAAATATGTGCAGCACAGTTTTTATATAAATAGCTACTTTATTTCTTTTTAGAGTGTTTTTTAAAATGTTAATACTATGTCAATTTTTATTTATTTATTTAAAATAATATACTATTTTTATTATTTACATATAGCCATATAGGTAATAAAAGGGAGTAAGAAATTTCTACTTTCATTGTATGATAGTTGTAAATTTGAGTAGAGAACGTATTAGTTTTTTTTTTAATAGTCACACCTCAATACTGTTTAATACCTCTTCTATAGTTCTATAGTTCTATATCCGTCGTTGAAATACAAATATCAATCGGTAACATTTCCGTGGGCTTCTACGTCAATGTCATTCCCAGCTTGAAGATAATATTTATTTATTTGTCTTATTAAGTTTAACGTAAATGTAATAATAAAATAGCAGTGGTGCAACCCGGATTTTTTTATATTATATGAGTTGGTGGCGGAGGTGGGTAGCAAATCAAGAAATAAATTTACATTTTATTTTTATTTTTTTTTATTAAAATGCATTTATACCATAATATAAATTTATAAAAAAAGCATACCTAATAAAAATAATAATTTATTATCTAGATTGGTAAAATAAAAAAATTAGTAATTGAAATTGTTTTAAGTATTAACAATATAGATATATTACCTATGTTGCTAGGGATCTGTCATCTGCGAGTGCTTTAATATTTTTACAAATGTTAGGGAGATTTTCAGTTCTTTATAAATTAAAACTACCTAACTAAACTACTAACCATTCTCTCAACATATCAATTTTATAATCAATAAGAACGGTACACGATATTAAGGATATGGAGGTACTTAATGAAGATTACGCGTGTGTTCTCATGATAAAAATAAATAAATTATTGAAAACATAATTTCATTCGATAAAATCGTAATTAAGCACGATTTCTGTGTAAAAAGCAAAACGTGATTCGAATGTTTATATTGTATTAATATTACTCAGGGCATGGTGATTACTCATTTAATTTACCTTTTTAGAGTTTCAGATAAAAAACAACAATGTAGACACGAGTACACGACAAAGTACTAAGTACTAATATACTGTTGACAAACACGACATGTTCAATTTATATCGTGATCATTAATTGAACTTATCGATTTTTAGAATGGTTATTGTTTCCTAGCACTAGGTATTAAAATATAATATAAAAGTATAAAATTTGTATCGTTTTATATTTATTTCTTATAAGGTTATGCATCAAACTTGAATAACAAATTAATTTTACGAACAGATTATTTTTATGAGACATTATTATTTGAAATTATATACGACTTAACATTTGATTTTTGGACACTTTACCCAGATTTTCATATTCAGCCTCTCCTCTTTTATTTGGCCAGGGTGTAAGAAAAATATGGTTTAAGATATGATATACATATGGGTTAAAAATTATGAATGATATAACTTATAATATACTGATTTAGTTCAATACATGTAATTTACCAAGATATTCTTCAACGAATTGGTAATTTAAAAAACTTAAAAATTGCTAGTTTTAATTAACTTAATGATTATAAACATTAAACCATTACAACATTATCCATATTACTATACCTGTTATTATATTGTAAACAAAAGAGCAAAAAATGTGTTTATAGTACTTCATTTTATCAATATTGCATTATTTTTTTTAATAGCAATTATTTATTTTAAATACCTAATATGTAAATATCCTTCACATTTAATACGTTTTTCAAATTGCAGTTTAATTGTCTTAAGTCTTAAACAGCTTGACTATTTAAATGATACCAGTACCAGTAATTGTGTAAGTACATCAGTACCTAATACCTATTAATCAATGTAAGTATATAACTCACTACAAATTATTAAATAATAAAACTGATTATAATAATCAATAAAATAAAATATATAGGTATAACTTTAAATAATTGACATAAAATTATAATTTTTACGAAAAATATTAAATAAATAACAGAAAAACAGCTTAAAAGTTATAATAACTATTAGTTTTCTACATTTTAATAAACTGTTGTCTTCTGAAGTCCTTGGTGTTTTTACATTATACGTTAAAATATTCCGGTTTATACTTTAAATCTCCAAATTAAAAAATTGTTCACTCTAAATAATATTTATTATTTAACTCTATATTGAATAATTAAAATATTTATGAATGTATAAAGCTAATAAAATGTACTAGCGTGATATTAATAAATAACAATATTGTATTGTTAGTAAATCATTTCGTAATAAATAAATCATCTCGTTATTTTAAATTATTGTTTTGGGGGATTTTTTTGCTTTCTTATGTTTTGGCAATAATTTTCTGATATATATACCTACTATTATAATAGTGCATTGCAGAACATAATTTATTCTAAAAGTCACCGGGTATAAGAATATAAGTAGGTATACATCATGATAATGGAGGAGCCAAACACTACGTGTATAAATAAATTAACTTTTATACCTTCATCCAAAAAAAAAAAAAAAACCTTAGGTAACGAAGGAGAAGCTTTACTGTAGTTTATAGACATGATATTTGATCTTAAAATAATACAAGGTTGGCCTATATATTATTGTGTAGAGTAAAATAATATATATTATGGTACCAATATATTATAATATACCTACATATAGTCTACACATAATTTTATAGGTATTGTACTCAATTTACTGTTATAATACCATATAATTTATCATGTAACTAATAATAAAATATGACATCCCGGTAAATGTATATTTTATTTTTGCTCTCTTGTATTTCTGTTTTCAATTACGAGTGTGTAACGAGGTGGGTATAATTACAGTTGGAATTCCAACGAAATGCGTAATATCGGAAACACGCCATTCCGGACCATTTAGTTTGGCGATATATTTTTTTTTTCATTTTCATACAACATACCATTGAGTCAAATATATTGTATAACGGTAATACCTGCAGCTAAATGTCTATAAATTAAACCTTTAATTAATCAATTGGCATATAGCAGTCACAAATATGTTTTCAAAGAAACAGGAAAATCAATCGGATACTGATTTCATTTAATATAATAATATATAATATAATATTTATATTCTTTTTTGACTTAACAAACGAATGAAAGTGGTTCCTTAAGGTCGTTTTCGGTTCTAGTGCATATTAAAAGTTTGAATTTTTACTTTTCCATCTAAAAATATACGACGGTTGGCAGTGTCATGAAGTAGTCGTTTAATATATTTTATTGAATTAACTCGGTCTCTTGAAAATCGTAATTTGTTCCATTTGGATTACATCATGTATTATGACCTAAGTCGGCGACAATGGGCCCCCGGTTCTTAGTGAGTTTTACACTCGATATATTGATCGAATAAATAAACAAGCAATATTCGTTTGATTCTCAGTACGTATGTCCTATTATATTATTTTTAAGTATTTAAAGATATAGCGGGTTCAAAGTCTGAAAAACTCAACTAATTTAGCTTAGGTCTTAAACGACTGAACTTTTAATTTTTGAACTTTTACCTTGAGATATATTTTTTACGATTTTCTTTTACACCTATATGTCAATTTAGTTTACCTGTATTTTAGTAAATTTACCTACAGTTACTTTTCAATTTTCCGGTCAAATGATTCGTAGTGAAATATGTACCAATATAATGTAATGATTAATAACTGTTTTCTAAATAAATGTCTTATTATCTAAAGAGACACGATTTTCTTTGGTCACGTACAAATCGTTATAACTTATAAGCAATCGACTTGTTTATTTAATCAAATTATATGAAATAAAGACATGCATGATCAGCAATCTCCTTAATGCATAATAGTACTTGAAAAATACGGTTTTTGCTGACTAATTTTTTAAGATCAAATTCTCCATAAATACTGAATAAGTATATAACATAAAATTTGTTCTTTCAATTTTTTTTAATTTTTAATTTCCATTAAACAAATAAGGATAAATGTTTCCACGTCTTCGCGCGGTCACGAAGTGGAGAAAACGATTAGTAAATTTTTTCGCGATATCCTAGTCCACGCACAAATACTGTGATACGGTTCGGGTGTGTATGTACAGCTTGTTGTGCTGTTGCTGCAGTTAAATAGTGTGTTTTCGCTAAATTTTGTGCGCCAGAAGTGCTTGCAGCCTGCCCCGTGTGTCCGTGCCACCCCGCACGTGCCCACTTTGTCCGTTCGAGTCTATCGGAAGTGTGGCGGGAATGGGCAAATTGACTGACACGTTAAGAGCTTAACTAGTGTACTATGCAAATGCCGGTCGTCAGTAAATCATCCGAACGTTGGTGGCTTAAGTGCCGCCGAGAGAGAGAGAGAGAGAGAGAGAGAGACAGAGAGAGATTCCACTACTCTACTCCACGCGTATATCAGGTTCCACGTGTGCGTTCATAAATCAATTTCCTTTTCCCCCCCGAAATAAATAATATTATAAAACCTCCGTCGAGAAAACTCCTATTAAAAACGATAATAAAACTTATAACGATAGTGGTTTTATTCGTACAAAACATATATAATATATACATTTTATTCATACAAAATGTATATATAATTTACGTGTGTACCTACACCATGTCGAGTGTGTTTGTGTGTGAGTGTAATTTGTGTCTTGGCGCCGCGAGTGCAAGCGATAGATAACGTGCTCGTCCGATAATTTAAGTACCTACGTGCTACACCTGTCTGACCGATTTCCATGAACTTTCGATGCTTTTTCCAGTGTTCAGACGATTATCAAATACCGATGGTATAATATGAAGCTTGTAGAGTGTATAGAAAGTAAGTTACCACTTACCAATACGTGTTACCTACCGCTAACCCACTACTGTGATCTTAGGATTTTTGGTTGATCTGACACACTTTTAACATTTTTAATCTATTTTAGAGAGTGCTATTATTTATAAAGTCTATTTTATAATTTATTTATATTACTATGGATAATTTATTTTTCGTAATACAGTAGATTGAGCTAATTTATGACAAAAACGTCGCATTATAATATATTTTAAAATATTATTTATATCATATTATTATTATTATATTATAGTTTTTAAATAATAATTAATTAATATAGGACAATACTGTTGTACAGTAGAACGTCGTAAAGAAGTTTGTGGTATAAACAGTTTAAAACTAGTCTAAATATTTTAATTTTTCATTGTGTTTTTGTTCGGCGAAAAGTTTCAAGACCCCAACGATATTATTTTTTGAATTACCTAGGTACTAAGATACAACATAATAACTAAAATCGTTAAATGAAAAAATTGTTATTGTTTGTTTAAATATCTAATTTCGTAAGATTATAACTTTAAACCTTATACCTATTATATCTTAAAGCCTCTGCAGCCATTAAAATGTAATATGTATTATGTTATGCATCATTAACTTCCCTGTCCTACAGAACAATATGCCAATTTTCATAATGTTTTCAAAGTTTATCAAAATTTGAATTTGAAATTCTTTAAAAAAATGTTACCCATGTATTTTCGATATTTTTAAATTGCTATAAGAACAACTTAACAGGGAACTTGAATGAAAACATTTTCAAGCTTTTAACGTTGAAGATATAAATTGCCTATAAATATCTTAAAGTTAGTACAAACATTTAGAAAATTGATTTTTGCAAAATTATAAATATAACATCCACATTTCTATTCTGTATGGTTATTCCATTTTTAATTAAAACAATCGATATTGTCTAAACTTGCCATCGCGTAAATATTCCCATTTTTAAATTTTTTTTTCTTTGATAGTATGTACCAACTAGATCCAATCTGCCACTACTTATAAAGTATAAATCATCCTCAAAGTTAAATATTGAAGAATAATCACTGCGTTAAAGCCTAAAGGTTATGTCAAAAAAAAAAATACAAAAACAAAAATCAAGAATTATTAAGAACAAAAATAATCACACTTAATTGTAAAACCAATACTTTCATATATAATCAAACATCTTAAATTATATCAGTATTAGTATTATGAATATTCGGTGAAAATTAACCATGGACAAAGTTTTTTGTATCTATACCTACTTTATTAGATTCTAAGCTTAGTGATGAATGTAATAATAATATGTGATTGATTGTGTTAAGATTCATAACGTATGACTTATTGACTACCTATATTGTTTTGACAATAATTTGACCTTTTATTTTACAGTTTGTACTTTGTATGCCAAAAATCTTTTATATAGAAGTTGGTTTCAAGTAGAAAATTATATTGTACTTTGAGGTGTAAAAAGTAAAAAATAACACAGTATTTTAAAAATAATCGGGAAAATAGAAAAAACTTTACTGAAAAATGGGAATGTTTATAAAAAACTAGTTTTGCCAAATTTGGATTTGTTATTTTGATATTATCCAAGAACTAATAATTCTATTTGTACTTATACGAAATTTTATTTAGTTTTTTTTACCTTAACATCATAACAAAAAATGTAATCGAAGACAATCTATATTCATATAATAGTGTAAAACAGGAGTTTTTGTCTCAAGAATATTTTAAGTATTTTATATAATTTCTGTAAAAAATAAAATTAAGAAAATACTTTATTTTTATGGCTATGGCTTTTAAGTTTTGTTGGTTTTTAATTTTTACATAAAATGTCAATAAAGGTATTTTTTCTCAGAAAAAAATATTTTATACCAACTGCACTCTCCAAATGTATAATTTTAGTGACAGTGCACAACCGATAATCATGGTAAACGCGTTATCAGTATAATTATTTATACAATCTATTTTATCCACTTAAACAGTGTTGTATACCTACTAACCATTGTTAACTGTATAAACCATAAAGTATTTGAGTAAAAAAAAAAAAAAAAAACATATTGAGTAAGTATTTAATATACTAAACACAAATTGTTAAAAATACAATTTTAAATTCACAACAAATTACGGTTAACATAATATTAGTGGGTGTAATTTGCTCTGGTGGTTTACGCGGTGTGTGTAGGTATATATTAACATATTATTAACATGCGTGCGTGTATTATCTGCAATCGCGCTTTTTGAACCGATGGAAATGGGGCGTGTGATTCACGGGCGTGCAGCCGCGCCGACAGAAGAGCATGGAAATACACGAAAGAGTATTAAGATGGAACCTGGCGATTGTTGTCGTTGTGGGCGAGCACGAGGAGCTCGCCGGAGAAGTTTCGGCCGGGTAAAATGGAAATGCCCTGGGTAGTGATAATGGATCGATGAAAGGGTTGCGAACATATCGCGATCGAGTGGTGGCAGTGGTGGAGAGTGCTATTTACGGTGTGATTTTAAGCGGAATGAAGGGAGTTTGGAGACCTCCTAACTGATATATAATAATAAGGTTTGAAAACAAGAAGCACCAGAGTTGCGGTGAGGAACATAAACCAGCGGGTATTGCAGTGTTGGTCTTCAGAAGTGAATGGTGAATTTGTTGTGTGCGTGTGTGTGTGTTCGAGAAGGGATGAATAAAATGTGATTATATTATACAGTATATAATTATGTACGATTGGCTGATACGGATCGGTGAGGGAATCGGGATTGATTGAACATGTGTGCGAAAACAGACTATTGAGGATATTGAAAAACGCAGACCATGTCATATAAACGAATCTCCTTGTAATGGCTAAATCGAGTTTATTCGGTTCTGCAGTACAATTAAATATATTAAACGTTTGAGTTATAGAAGATTAATTTATTTTTAACACAATAACATAATATAATATAATTTTTAAGTAACCTATGTAAATAATATATCATTACATAATATTTGCAAAAAATCTTAATATTTATCATTATTATCGTAGTAATATTTACAAGCATACTTATTACTAATGGCTTATTTTATTTATTATTAAAATATGTTAATCGTTATTTCAATTACTTCTCCAAAAGTATATCTATTATTCATAAATAATAAATTGAAGTTAAAAATAGTAAATTCGCTGGCAGTGAATATAGGTTGGTAAGGTAAATTAAAACTGTTCGTTCCCATACTTCACTTATACAAACTTAAAACCTAAGTCTTCAATATTTGATATAAAAATTTTACTCAATATTTTTTTAAGATATTATATTAAGCCTGATAGTACATAAGTAAAGGTAAACATATGGGTTCCTCGTATAAAAATTAAATAAATCACTGCCTATAATAGAATAGCAAACAGTTCAAAAGATACCTACTGTTGTAATGTCAAATAATATAAATATGTTTTATTTATTTTAAATACAAGAAACTATATAAGTAAGTACTACAATATGTCTTATTTGTTAAAATTAACAATTTAATGTACCTACGACATAAATTATTATAGTATAAATGTATAACGCTGTGTAATTGTTAACGAATTATATTTTTTTACGTTATTTTCTTTGATTATTGTATTGCCTTACCTGTGGACACCAGTAGTTGTAGCTTATGGGTGTGGTAATTACTAGTTTTGTTATCCTGTAATAAGCAGAAGAAAAGGTTGAAGCACTCGGGGATTGCCGTGGTAAAGCTATTGCATAACAATTTTGTAGCTATGTATCATGTAATTATAACTATTTATTTTTGTATGATATTAATTCAAGTTCACTTTTTGAGCGCGACGACCGAAAAGAAAATGACAAATTGTGGTTTTTTTTGATAATGATAGATAAACACCGTACGGAAATATTTTATTTGAGACTTTTTTTCTTTAGCAACTGGTTAGACTGTAAATAACAAAAATAATAATAACAAATTCACGCTTTTTCAGTCACCATGCCAGGCCTGCGATAAAAGCTATGCAATAGCTTAAAAATAATATCAACATAGGTACAGACTTCTCATAAATTAATAATACGCACAAGAACTCTATCGGCTATCATAAAAACGATTAATTATAAAAGAATAAAATACAAATGAACTATTTGTTTGCGAGTTTGTTTCATAGTACGGAAAATTGTATGATTTAAAAGCTTTCAACGTTAATTTACATTTAGATAGATTTAAATAACTCATTTGTCATTCTTAGTCAAATACATTAAAAACCATTAAAATAAAATGTCGAATTTAAATTTGTGTTTTGGTACATTGCTAAGTATGTTTGAAATTAATTTTATGAAATGATGGTTTAGATAATATAATATTATTGCACTCTTAATAATTTTAGATTCTGATTTTAATTTCAGAGCATTTACTTAATTTAAAAATGTTTTTATTTATACATACTTAAAAATATATAGAAAACACAAGACTTCATTTATTTTAAAATATAAAATAAAAATATACTTTTTTGAGTTTTTCTCCTCACACAGATAATCACATTTAAATTAAAAATATAGGGGCCTTTCAAAATTGGCGGACGTACAGTTTCCTTAACACTGAATGTTCGACTGATAATATAATGTCTCATAATTTACCAACAACTGTATTTATGTTAACTACTTATATTCCTCCTCACTCTCCTGCCTAAACTATAAACCTCGTACTTTCAAAACTAGTTGATTACTGAATGGTATTATCTAATTATTATCTAATATAATATTAAAATAAAACATTAATACGTTAAAAATAATAATAATAGGAAACACTTATTTTTATTTTGTGTTTATAGGTAAAACAAAAGTGGCTATTAATTATTATTATAATATTGTGACTGCCTAATACAGTAATAATTTTGCAAAATCATATTAAAAAAATATTTATTAAAATGAAAGTTATCGAAGATGGAAAACGCAGTGAAACTTCCTGAATATTGTAGTGTGAGGGATGTTGAAAACAATTGATGCCTCCGTGACCGAAGCAGTGGCGCATTATAGTGGGGTGGTAACTGTTGGCAGGGGGAGAGGGATAGGGGTAGGTTTTATGCGTTCGTTTCACGCCGCCCCTCGAGACTTACTGCTCTAAACAAAGGGGTCCGCCGATTCATTAAGAATGTTTACCCCGATTTTCACTTTTATTTCTTTTAATTTCGCGTACCGTTCGAGGATATCCAAAAGCCAAAGGCATTAAACGACGACCGCTGTATATACCGTACGCTATGTATTATTACATTATATTATAACGGCTGGTGCATTCTACGCCACAGGCCATAGGATTATTATTACACATTTTACAATACTGAATGGTTGGGATCGAAAAACAAAACGTCGCAGACCTCTTGTATCGTTGTGTTGTATCGTTTGGTGATCCGTTTCGCTTCTGCTACCGCTGTGTCAGAAATAATATACGGTACTATCGATGAGCCGAATTGATGAAGCTGCAAATACGTAAAATATTTTAGATTACACATTTTTCGGACAGTTAACCCTGTGGTATTGTGTTCTCCAAATTTAAAGACACTGTATTTTTTATATTTATGGTTGGCTTGTGTGGTATTTCATATAGGTAAACCTCTAACGGCTCTAACATTGGTATTTTATAGAAATTTCAAAAATATTGAGTACCTATATCGGCGACCTACTATGGTATTTCTGGTAGTGTATAATAATATTAATTATTTGCATCGTAAACTCAACGAAAATATTTAACTATCAAATGTTAACGCAGTTAGGATAATATATTATTATGTGTTAATAAGTGAATTACCATAGATTAAACATACAGATGGCGTTGCTAGACTTGTCTAAATAATATCACAGGGACTAGCTGGTAACAAATTAGCACTTACAAAAAGAGTCGGATACAAACTAAAATAAATATTCTCGGGTACAATGCTATGATATTATGTAGAAAACGTCTATCAGCGCCATATATTGTCACCAACAACATAGTTTTCAAATTCTACGTAGTCGTTGGCTATCTAAATATGTTTAATCTATAGACTTAGTCATAATTTCTACTCTATACAGGAAATACCGTGACGTATTTGCCATCGGTGGAATTTGGGGAGGGAGACAAGAAGGGAGCCCCTCAAAACGTACAGAAAAATTAGCCCCCCTTAATCATATAGTCACTGATCACTACTGTACATAATAAATATCTAGTACCTTTCAATTAAAATACATTTGGAACGCAAATAAAAATAAGTACAATTTTTAAAAAAAATCGATGACTATTAAGTAATAAAGCTTTCACCTACCATCTTTCTTATCTCCTCAAAATTAGAGTTCACAAATGCTAGTATAATACACGTACATATTTAATACTCGTAAAGAAGCGATGATGCGTGATATAGGATGTCTAAAATATATCATTTAGATTTTTGTTCGTGTTTAAGGTAAAATAATTTTTTTTTTGTAAGCATAAAGAGTCGCTTTGATAGGTAGTATATGGCTATAAAGTTTTATTAAATATCAGCGTAATCTAAAATTATTTCAAATGTCTGCCTATCTGCTCACGTAATGTAAATTATAATTAATATATAGAAGCTAAACTATTTATTTGTTATTTTTTAATTCAGTAACAGACCAGACATCTAAATACTTCTCCTTGGTTAATTTGAGACTTATATGCACGTACGATTTATACGTGATATATATATAATTTATATACTTTATATTATAAACAATTTATATTGCTTAATGTACATGGGTTTGACTACCTTTAGTGAGCACATATTATAATATAACGCTCATTAAAATGTGATCAAATATGTTGACATTTAATATATAACTTAACACTAATCATTTTATTAATGTAACTAGTCAATAATATTATGTTAAAGTGGACATGAATACCAGAGTTAAAATTCTAGAAGAGCGGTCGAAGTCTCGAATACCAGAATATCTAATGAATTTACAATCATCACTTTGACGATAACATATTGCACAGTTGACTGTAATTATCGTTTTCAATTTTCAATTTTCATTATAATATTCATTTATACAGACTCAGGATATTTAAAAAACGTTCAGCATGTACCTACAGGTGATTAAAAAATACTCGTGAAATTGATATTTTTACCATTTAGTCTTCAAAATGACGCAATAACCGTTTAGAATATACATAATATTACTAGCGTACAACTCAAAAAAAAAACTATTAGTTTCATGCTAATACCATAATACGAGAAGTCCATACATCCTTAATTATTCGAATGTAACATTTTAACTTTCTTAAACACAGCAATTTAAATATAGTATTAATGTATTATACTGGTCTATACAACCACGTTATCTATTGGTACATACTATACACTGCATGGTAATAATTTTTTTATATAAGTACACGAATTTGCAGATAGTTGAGACCGGGATACGCATGTGGATGTAACAATACAATACATATTAAATTCAAAAAATTCTTCGGAATAACTATAATATAATTTCAAACAGACTGAATAAATTAGATGGTACTATGTCATTATTATTATACGTCAAAGAAGAATTCGATTAGATCAGCAACGATATACGTACGACGAGCTATCATCGCACGAGCCATCGTCATCGGACAACCTGCGCCGCTCAAACACAAGGAAAAATTAATTAATATCTCTCTCTTTCTCTATAGTGATCCACGCGTTGTCTCAACGTGATTAATATATTATTTGGGGCCCGTCCCAACCAGAGTGATTGATACGTTAAATCCACAAACAGACCGCTATTTGTAGGTATAAATCTGGCCTAGACATCGTTATAATGTTGTATGCGTAGGAATATTTTAATAAAAATAATTGTTGGCGTCCGATAGAGGACGTTTTTTAACAACCGACCACCGCATAATCTACTAGTCGTTTGTATCACGGTGTTTATTACGTCGTAAGATAAACTGTATATATACTGTAAGGTATACGCATACTAAATGCATACTATGTGTTTGTTGTGACTAGGATTGCACACTGAACGTTCTTTCAGCACCACCAATCGTTTGTCATCTTGAAAATAAACCATGTAAACATGGTTTAAAAATGATGTTATAATTTGTAAAATTGTACCACCACTCCGAGTTTGGCTTACTATTAGATTGTAAATTTTAAACTGCATGAAACTAGTATAGGTACAGTATACTGTATAAGTAAATTATATTATAAATCGTATTTGCCAAGAATAATCACACAACATTTACATCTGGCGTCTGAGTTATCACAGTATTCTTTCAATTTTGTAAACAAAATATGTTTAAAAAAAATGAATGTCCAAAAGAAATATGTATTTCATTGTAATAATTACATTTAAATTGAACTATGTGGATTATACAGAAACTCAACCTTATTAAATAATTTATAAACTTATTTTATGTGTTTGAAAAACAAAAGCGTGACTTATTTATTAATTGTGTTAAGTCGGAGGGTAATTATATTAAAAGTTGGGTAGACACATAATGCAAAAGTTTATTTTTTTTATGAACGTATTAACTAGGTACTAAAAAAAAATATTGCTGTTTATTACTATTATTATTTTTACACTTGAATTAAGCACATCAGTTTAATTGTTAATTATGTAACTAACAGTTTATGTAAATTGACATGCGACAGCTATGGTGTTATATATTATAACACATATTTATAATTTGGTATATCATAAAACTGTGGTACGTTTGTTAAAATAAAAAATTTAAATAATATTAATATCTCACAAACAGTCCAGTTCCGAGTGATCAAACGAGAGAGTTTATTGCAAACGAAAACCGTCATAAAATATTATCGTAAAAGCTCGTAGGAGTATCCTTTAATGAAATTAGATAGCAGTGTCGGCAGATTAATGGTCCCAGTTATTAACCTATCATTAATTTTATGTTTTGGTTTTTTGACTTAATTATTGTGCTATTACAGAAGGAATCACTCATTCGTCGTGATGAAATATCGTGGGCTAGTGACTTGAATGTTCTACGGAATCATCAAGTATAACCTAAGGTTATTATTATTTTATTTTCATAATCATTCTAATAATAGTAAGCTACATTTCAACACAATATTCAAAGCCAAACTTACAAACGATGATTCAGAAAATTAATAATCTCATGTGGACGTGGATTCTTCATAGACATTAATATTATATTTAATTATGATTTATCATTTATGTGGACCTGTTATTACTTTGTACAAGGATAATACACAAGTTGGAGTAACCTCCTTAAAACTCGTTTAATCCTCACTAATTCGTTAGTAATCTGAGCTCTTCACTATAGAGTACATAATGGTATGTCCCATTTTGTATACCCTTTACTCGCATGCATCTATTACACGCATATTATGTCATTTTAATGAACGATTTAAATGACAAGAAAAAGATGTGACATTCGTGTGGAATAGATTGTGTTAAATAACCCGTTTGCTGATAATATATTGAATAATTTTGTATAGTCAGGTCTTTTTATATATAATGTTAACTGTTAAGTTATAAAATAGATACGAGCGTTTTGGTTTAAATTTTAAATACAAGTTCTAATTGCAAGCTAGATGCGTTTTGATTCTTTTTTTTTTATTTTTTATTTTTATATTATAAGTTCTAGAGTAATTTGGTAAAATTAAAATAAATGTTCATTTAAATTGTTATTATGATTTGAGTCATTATGTTCATTAAAAATGAGTTAATTTTTTACAATTAATTGTTATAATGTTCGTTCATAAGTTTTACAGTTTGCATTGAGTATTGAGTCTTAACAACCCTAGTGTATGATTACTACCTATATTAACCTTGATAACGTCATGATGAACTAAAAAAACATCAGTTGAGCTTACTAGTTCAGTGGAGGCCATGCGATGACTTCTCGGCGGATGGTTCGGACCTAAGGATTAATGAAGTGCACATTATTGCACGCGTATGTATATAAGGTATCCACCAAAGCTTTAAGTCAGTGTATTTTAATGACGACCGTCCAATCCCTATGTAATTATTTCTCCGGAGACACGTTTATCGCGATTATCTAGAACTTGGCTTGGTCGTTATAACCCTCAAACTCCTTCGTCGATGGAACCAAGCCAGTGGCAGAGATTCCCCTTGTCTATTCGCTCTAACAAAATGTCTTCCAAAGTCCTAAATCTGGCTTTAAGTTTGTATTCGTATATATGGAATGGCGTGGTGCGCGTGTGCGCTATTTACACACAAACTAATCACACTCACATTCACACACACACATACACACAAATGTACTTAAAAAGTCACGAAAGCCAGATGGGATTATTTTTGTTTAATTAACTATATAGCGTCCTTTTCACGCACTCGACCAAGTAATAAACAATAACAACAACCGCGTAATTTAGTAATATACATACATTTTTATATTTTTCTTTCCAATTCGATATTTTATCACTGTTTTATGTTGTTACATACGGTATTTTTAGGTATAATAATATATACTTTATTGTTACATTTCAAACTTGAAATCATAAATTTTTTGAAGTTATAAAACTTTGCAAGTTCTTATAAGAAATAATATTTACAAACAAAGTTCTGCTTTAAATTGTAAATTAAGTATTAGATATAGTTAGATTCTTGACTAAAACCTGCTACGGCTGGCTAACTTTAGACATATGATGTACAATTTTTTTTGTTATTTCACGTGTGAGGAGTAGCATATTATTATTATTATAGGTGTATAATAATATGCGCGCACGTAATTTTATTCGCAACTACATTAAAATGTTTTGTGGAATTCAATTTAACCCGTATGTCACGTGATGTGTGCATGTGGTGCGTATATATACGCGTCATACACATTGATAATTTATAGCGTATAATATTATACTACCCGTAACGATTTGATAAACGACCGGCAAAAAAACAGACGGAACGTAATCAAAAGGTACAAAACGAAGTGTGGTTACACTACGGACAGCGTCACCACGGTACAGTCGAACAGCTGCAACCACAGAACAAACAGAACCAAAATGATACAGAAATAATGCATTTAAGGCGTCAGATCACACGCATTGGATTTCTTGTGTTAAGAGTTAATACCAAAAATCAAATATCATCGCCCCGCGCACTGAACCGGCCAACAGAGGAAAATATTTCTACGTTTTCGTTATTAAGATAAATAATATTTCAGTATAATATTGACTAAACTCTATCCAATTTTTAAAATAAATATACCGTCGGAACTCAGTCATAATTCCTTATATTTTTCCTACATTAAAACTTGATCATTTTAATTTTTAACCAATATATAAGTAATTTCAAATGTTGTTGATATTGATAATACTTATACATATTTAAAAAAAAAATCATTACTATAATACAGTAGGTACCTACCTACCTACCTACCTATACACAAAAAATATATTTGAATTGCAATAACTTGTTACTTAACGGTTTTTTATTGCAGATATATTTTAACGAGTTTATTAATTAGAATAAAAGTCAGAATTATAAAGTGCGTTGAACGCAAAACTTGTAACTCTCTATTGCTTGGATATGATCACAATGCGTTCCCATATACCACGTGGACAAAAATAATTATTATTTGTCTTGTAGTTATTACGAGGAGGTGCTTGCGCGACATCCGCCCTAGACAATTACCGATATTTTTATTTTTATTTCGGTAATCGGTATTCAGTATACCTTTTGCTGCTGAAATCAGGTTGGCGCTCACTTCACATGGGAATAACGCATGACGTAGGCCTTATAAAATATGATTGCTCTGCACTAACATTCGCGTATTATATTTCGATCTCGTTTTTGAACAAAGGGTTTCAATGTGGCACTCAACGACCGAGTCGAATGTCACATTAACGTCGTTCAATTTTACGATCCAGACACTTATCAGACACCCCGCGCCACCATCGTTCTGACGTTTGCAGGGCCTTTCTCGACAAAACTTCCTATTGCATTGACCTATTGGTATATCGCAGTTGACACTTTCTACTTTTTTGTTTTACTTGGACGCGTGAGACGGTGTTTATTATTCTCACAAGTTTCGCCAACATAAATGTTAAAACTGTCAATTGAATTACTAGAGGAAAAAGTTTATTATTAGAGAAAAAACATTCTAGTTGAGAACATATTATATATATATATATATATATTATACAGTATAAACGAAACCCGCGCGTGTTGCTATAATTCAATATAAATACCCGTCTAAACACGGGTAAATTAAATTTCCAACTTTTGTTATAAGATCTTCGAGTCTTAACTATAACTATTTACCGTAAGGAAAATACAACTGTAGGTAGCTTTTTGACCGATCCTACCAATAAATGTACTTGTCATGAAGTATTTACCTGTCATTATAGTTTAAAAACACATTTGAATTGCGCGTGTAGACATAGAGTATTAGGTATAAGGTATAGTGTATATATTATACAAACAATAAGAAGCCTAACCGTTGTTTTTGTACATATTAAACTATGGTCCGGTACTAGAATTTAAATGTTAAAAATATAATATATACAAATACTTGAATATCGGAAGAAATGAATAATACGCATGTCGTTTACTGTTTTTTTTTTTTTTATCGTCGTTTCAAATATTATGCTTGTTTATATTATGATTTATAACGTATAAATAAAATAATTGCACACTGTTCACTTGCCGACCGAATAGTGTGTGCAATGCAAAAAGGGCTTGTATACAAGCAAAGGAAAATATTTAAGAAACAAATTCCATGAGTGAATTAAAATCACTATAATATTATGTTTACCTACCGTAAAAGAACGAACCTGAAATATATTATTATATTATTTCGTCCGAGAATTCACTGGGGAGTTCATTAAATATTACGAAATAAAATTGCAGCGAAGCCGTCTGTTTCTTTTTTAATACCTGAACAACCAGGCTATACAACAACACAGAATCACAATTTTATAAAGGGTTTTTTTTCAAAATATTATATTTCTAGTAGGTACACGTGGGTTCTTTTCAATACGAATTTAACATTTTTTTTTCCGTGTCAATAACCACGCGTAGAGTACAAAAGAAACTCCGTGTACGCCGGGTATTGGTTTTTATTTTATACTATATATATTTTAAGATCCGTATAAATTGAAATCGCTAGTGGTACACGCCACCACACTATGCCTTTATAATATACCACTACCGCTGTAGATCGGTAATAGGGTTTTTTTTTTTTTTTATTACTCAAAGGTCTCCGCATACGACTATAATAATAATATATACAGTGCAATATTGCCTTTTATCCACGAACAGTGCGATGGACTGCAAAACGCTATTATTATTATTATTATTATATTAAAAGACGATTTCGATCAATGGTCATAGTACGTTTTTATTCGCGAATATTTGCAGCGGCATTAATATTATTATTACCATCATTATTATAATGTCCGTCTGCCTTTATAAACAAATAATTTACAATTGCGTCGTAATTACTTCGTGTTTTTAATGAAATGCGCCAACTACAACAATATTATAAACTTTCGACGGATATTCGTTTTTATTATATTTTGTTTAGCTGTGTTTCATTTGTTCTGACGCCGAAATAACGATATCATTGTTATTTGTTTCGAGTAATATAAACATTGTACGTTTTTTACGTTAAACAGTTTTTAAAATTAATATCGGACGAATAATTTTTGAAAAGTAATTTCAAAGTGGCGCACGTGATTGAAGTTTGTCGGAATATTAAAATTGAAATTTAATATAATATGCTACGCGCACTTTGTTAGAACAATACGCGCGTAATAAAGAATAATGAATGTTATTATTTATATTTTGAACTAAGTTTTGAGTGTAACAATAAGAGAAGCGGCTTTGGCTGCAACGCGGCAAATATTCACTTTGTAAATTAACCGATATTGTGTTTTCATAATATCGGATAGCGAACAGAGAATAATATTATAGTAGGGACTGAAATAAAGAAGTATACTAGTTTTAGATACTGGGCGAAGCAGGAGTAATAGAATGTATTAATTTAACAATTACAAGTGTTAAATGGGCACTTTTACTTACCTAAAAAAAATATATATTGACCCATTGAAATATTTTACAGACGAACGGTACACACTCATATTATTTTATCTTCTTCAATACATAATTGTCTCTCTAAAATACTGCAGCTGTCATAGATTATAGAGACATAGTTCTTTACAAAAACACAACTCTATCAATATTAAATTATATCTAATTAATATTGATATTTGTATAAGACATTTCAAGTATTAAACTTATTTTTTTTAACAATCACAAGATAATCTTTGTATTATAATTTATTATTATATTGATTACAATAGTTTGTTTCTATTATACGTGTATTGCTGTTAGTGTTGTATTACTTAATTATTGGGTTTCTATTACCAAATTTTTAAGACATAATGTTATATATTTATATTACAATATACATTTTTAGTCGGTTTCGAGTGTTTCGACTGTAACTATTTATTTTTTTAGTAGAAGGAGCAGGTGTTCTAAAAATGAATATGATTAGTTTTATCTAGTTGGTATCTATCTAATTTATAAAGGTAATTTGAATACATTTATTGATATTAGATCAAACAACCGCAGTGCATGCATTAAAAAGTTAATTTTATATTTATGCTCAAGAAAATATAAGTCAGTACCTATTAAGGCTTACCGGTTAACCTTTTCTTTTTGATAGAAGTACAAAAACTTGATGGGAACCTTCTATTAAAATTTCCTATTTTAACTATAAAAAAAACTTTTATGAATTTCCAACTAAAAAATAGTTTACAAAATTTAAAATATATCTTATAGCTCAAAAAAGCTCAAAAATAGTTTTAAATTGTTAGAAAATATTATCATGTATGGAAAATAATCATTTTAACATTTGGTGAAAATTTCAAGTATCTAGGATTATTCGATTTTGAATTACAAAAAAATATCAAAAACGAATAGAAGAAAATTCGTGAATATACCGACAAAAATCTAAGATCGTAAACATTTTAAATGCAAACGCTCATAAAAATTAATGTTACTTCCCACTAAACATTTTCTTGTTTTTGATAGGATTATGATAGGATCATTTGTGGGGAGTCTTCTATCAACATTTCTAATGCTGCGGATATTAGTTTTTGAGTTACACCAAAAAAATAAAATCGATTTTTTTTAAAATTAGTTTTGCATAAAAACTACCACTTTTTTTGTTTTTCATGACGCTTTCTAAAATTACTAGGAATTTTCAATTTTGACCACCCAGAAGTACCAACTAGATTCACTTTTCTATTAGAAAGGATGCTGAATTCAAAAATCCAAGCATTTTTACCATCCAAAATGTTGCTGATGGACAGAAAAAGATTAATTAATTAAAAATTTAAAAAAAAAAACACACAATATTGTAAAATCAATACATTCTTTTGCTCCATTCAAAATATAAAAAAACATTATTAATTGTTATTTTAATACATTGTTACTTATCACTAAATTCAATAAATTTTCAAAATATTTAAACACTTAATATCTACATAGATAGCTATATACATTTTTACATAGTCATAAGATAATCTTAGACTTCAGCATAATTGGCCAATACACTACTATCCTACACTGAAATAAATCTTGTGGCAAATTGTGTGCTGTCCGACTTTTTGTTTTAAACGTGTATCATAACTTCTTCTGGTTTACACCAAGCCGACAAAACAAAAAACAAAACAAGAACAAAGACAATTTGTAAATTTAGCGACAAATAAGAAACTGCGACAAAACAGCAACTTTCTGTTTACACCAAAAAATGGAAATGGAAACATTTACTAAGAAAAATGTTTGTTTTGTTTTTGTTTTTTTGGTGTTCACACTGCATAGACAAACAGAAACAAAAATCGTGTTTTTATCAATCATTAATTTATAATCAGTAAACAATTATCTGTTATCATATTGATAATAATAATATAATATTTTTATTATTTAATAATTCAATAATTAATTTTACCTTGCACTAATATAAGTGATTAGTTATTGTAATTTGTAACAACTATCACAATTCATAATATATTATCATAATTATTTGACGAGCGATAATGTCTCAAAGTGATGATTCAAGCGAAGACGACATGCTTATGATGGTTGCTGCATATGTATTTTTGGATAAAGAAAAGAGAAAGAAAAGACGTTACTGGGTCAAAAAAACATTAAAACAGCGTAATACAATAGGTGGAATTCAAATATTAAAAGATTTATTGAATGATGATATAGTGCTAAATGGTGAAATTCGTTCAAGTTTTCAAAAATTTTTAAGACTGTCAAGTTCCACATTTGAAGTTTTAATCAATTTGATTGGTCCAACTAAATCAAGGAAACAACAAATTTCCGTCAACCAATTTCTGTACAAGATCGCTTAGCAATAACTCTGAGATTTCTGGCTACTGGTGACTCTTACCACAGTTTGATGTACTTGTTCAAAGTTTCAGTTGCAGCCATTTCTCTTTTAATACATGCAGTATGTGATGCTTTAATATTTGCGCTGAAGGATAATATAAAAGTAAGTACCGAGTACTACCTACCTATCTTATAGTTAATTACTTATATTTAAAAAATGTTTGGAACCTATAAGATTATACAATTTTTAGAGTTTATCATATCATGTAAATAGGTACTCTGGTACTTATACCTTGCTAAATAGTATTACAGTTATGAGCTTTATTTTATTTTAATGTAAGTTACAAAACATTTACTTATAATAGACCACTTAATTTTGGTAGGTAGGTAGTACCTAAAAATACATTATGTAACAGTCCAACCTTTGATGAATTTGGGAGTTATACAATTATATGAATTGCAACTTCCTTAATATTGTCTTAAGTGAAATTTTTAAAAAAGTTTTTTAATTAAATTTTATATATCAAGTCCTAAATTATGATTTTTGTTTCTTAATTTGTGATTATTGATAATTTATCAAATAAGAAGTGTAGGTATAAACTATAAAATATATATTATAAAAATTGTAAGAAATAATCAAGCTCTATTGACAATATACAAAATTAAATACCTTAAGGCTTAAATCAGCTAAATAATAACTGCAAGTTTATATTATAATATAATAATATAAATAATATAATTTATAATAACTGCATAAAATTTAATAAACAAAAAACAATACCTAAACATTTTAATTTTCAATAAATAATACAAATACAAAATATATATTTTAATCATACTTTTGATTATAATATTAACAACAAATTAAAAATATGGTACTTTAAGTAGCTAGCTGCTATATAATGATTTCAGCTTTATCAGTCGCTTCTTAGCGAATTAGAGAACAATATGTGAATACATTTTAAATATTATAAAACAAAGTTACAAAGTATACTTCCTTGAAAATCAAGTCTTAATTTTGAAAATACTTTACTTAAACATAATATAGTTGTACTTATTTAAAACATAATAATAAATATATAACTAGTATCTACTGACTCCAATATCTGAGAATCGAAGGAATATTATTTTCATCTTGATTTTCTTGATTGCTATTGAGTTCAGGTGCGCTATTATTCATATCTAAGATATTTGTTTCATAGGTTAGATGGTTAGGTTGGGGTTTGTACAGTGTATCAGTTAAGCTGGGTGGAATGTAACTGGTAATTTTGCTTCATACATGATATTATTAATTAAATGTTGTATGATTGACTGAGCGTGATAAGTTGCTAAACTGCGTAATTGCTTCTCAATCATATCTCCAAACGAATCAAATTCATCCAATTGTTTTTTTTTTCGTTATCTCGTTTTTCACACCTGGATTTTTTATCATTGTGCATTGATTCTAAAATACTAAAAACTTTTGATGACCGTTTCTCATGTCTATAAACTTTTTTGATACAGGGTGATGTAACTGTTTCAATATTACTGGCTGATGGTTTTTCAAAATTAATACTTTGAAGGTTAATAGTTTTTTCTGTGTTTTCTATTGAAACAGATGTATTTTTATCATGATGTTCATCATATGCCACTGAAATAACATTATCCTCTTCACTTTCGATCTCATTTTCCCATATTAACATTTAATATATTAAGATTATTCATAACCAAAATCTACTAAATATACCTAAATAGCTACTTTACTACTAAACTAAATTAATATTAAAAACTAAATTGTTTTTTTTTATTAAGACTCCAACCTATGAAGGAGAATGGAAAGCATTGGCAGATAACTTTGAGTTGAAGTGGAATTTTCCATTATGTGTTGGTTCCATGGATGGAAAACATGTGGTTATACAAGCTCCTAATCATAGTTCTAGTGAATTTTATAACTACAAAGGGACATTTAGCATTGTGCTTTTTTCAATAGTCGACGCAACATATAATTTCATATATGTAAATATTGGATGTCAAGGTCACATATCTGATGGTGGAGTTTTTAAAGGAACTGCATTTCAAAAATTTTTGGAAAATTCCACATAAAATTTACCAAAGAGACACATTTTGCCTGGAATAGAAAATCTGATATCACATGTGTTTGTTGCTGATGATGCTTTTCCTCTATGCCCTAATAATATGAAGTTTTAAAGCGGGCATCAGCAAAAAGGATCATCAAAAAGAATTTATAACTGCAGCCGTGCAAGAAGAATTGTGGAAAATGTATTTGGCATATTTTGTTCTACTTTTAGAGTTTTCAGAAAGCCGTTGTTACTTCAGCCTGAAAAAGTAGAAAAAATAGTAATGGTGTGTGCTTTACTACATAATTATCTACGTAGTAATACACTAGGACAAATTACATTTCTTCAGGGACATACGACATAGAAGACTTGGACAGTGGCAGAATAATTAAAGGAACGTGGAGAAAGGACCAGGGAAGTATGCAATCTCTATTATCTATTCAATGTGTTGCTCGAAAACCTTCATTAGAGGCAGCAGAAGTGCGTGATGAACTTTGTAAGTACTTTGTATCTGACCAAGGAAAAGTATCATGGCAAGAAAAGTATACTTAAAGTTTAATAATAAATATTATATTTGATAAATTGATTTGTTTTCTGCTATAAAATTGTGTCTACCTAATAAGACATATGCAATGTATAATGTATGCTAATAAATTCTTTCTAATAACTATGTACATAAACTAGGTTTATAATTTATAAATATAGTTGTTATAAATAAACCATATAATTATTTAATATTTACCTGTATTCCACCTTCAATAGTCTTCTTGATTTGTTTTTATCTCTAAGAAATTTCATCAAGTTAAATCCAAACCATTTTGAATGGAATTCTTTTTCTGCTCCAGACTTCGTTAACTTTTCATGTAATCGTTTTTCTCTTGCATATTGAGATTTAATATTTTTTATTTTCTTGTCTATTTTGTCAGGAGTTGTTGACAAAGCTTGTGCAAGTTCAAGTAATGCATCTGCTTTTTTGTATCTATTCTTATAACCTTCAACACGTGTGTCCCAAAACACAAGTGATTCTCTGTACAATTCTATTAACTTACATGTGTCGGATGTAGACCACAGTTTATTTACCAATTCCATTGTTAAGGCAATTACTTTATAGCATTTACCACGAGGCAGAGGGACGCACCGTTAAAAACTTGAAATTTGTAAATTGTAAATAAAGCATTAATGATTAATGAATAATGATTATCATTAGACTGAAGTATGGTTATAATAAAATTATGGATTTATGTGTGATAATGCGAACGCTGACCATGGTTAATCTATATAAATAATATTTTATTATCTATGGTTGAACTAATTATTCACTGATAATGCATTTTTAACGATAATGAGTTGATGTATTTTATTATAATTTAAAAAATTCTCATTGGCCTGATAAATGCAATATGATTATAAATAGGTTATAAATATTATTAACATTATGAATTGATTTTACAATGATGTGTTTTTTAATTTATTGTGTCTATTATTAGTTATTACCTTTTGGGATAGAAGAAATACTTCGATTCTTTACTTCAGCATCTTTTCTGGTAGGAAATTGAATCTAGTTGGTACATTGGGTTTTGAGGGGGAGTTGGTCAAAATTCAAAATTTAATATATTTTTCAAAAAATTATATAAACAATCACTATTTGTCGGATACTGCACACCCGTTTACACCAAATAGACTTATGTTGCCAAAAACAGGAACAAAACAGAAACCCTATGATATTTACCGCTTTTGAGCGGACACAGATATTATGTCTCCAGAAACACGAACATTGTGTCGCCAGAATCACTTTTGTCGCGGAAATGTTTCCATTTTTTTCGCCGATTTGTCGCGAGACAGAGAGTCGCTGTTTTGTCGGCTTGGTGTAAACCCGGCATAAGAATATTTACAATCTGTATATAGTATAATATACCTAATAAGTAATACATTTAATAAAGACAGGACGACTTTGGCGGAGTTTGTGTCCATTGATACCTACTACTTCTATCCAATAACTTGGACAAAACAAAAAAAAACGGGTTTTCTCAACAAAAGGTATTTTTTTACTATCGCTCACGTACCAACTGCGGCAATGATTGCGATATTAGGTAGGTAATGGCGCAGTAATGCGTATAGTGGTTTGCGCATGATTCGTCTGGTATATACATTCGCACAAATAAACCGCGAACGAGAGCTAGTCGGACGCATTGCGTAAACCCGAACGCAATATAAATAATAATAGATCAAAATATTCGATTTATATTCAACGTTTAATGAGTTATCGTATATTATACGATAACGAACGGATTCTCGCGCGAACCGTGCGCTATATTGTGAATAAATACAACAAAAAACTTTGTAGTTGTATTATTATTTATGAGGTTTAGAAGAAACGCGAAGGAATTTTAAAATAAATTTAGTATCTTAAGTAGAAACTATGCATAAAAAATGAAAAATTCTCTACGTTTCTATCAAAAAAAAAATTGGCTACAAAAGTCTATCCTACAATATCTCGGGATGTAATACAGATCCGGCTCGACGGTACTTTTCATAAAGGACAATAATATAAACGCTATAACGGTGACATTTCGAGAAAATAAAATTATACTATACGTCAGGGGTTTCCAAACTTTTTTGGTTCGCGGAGTCCTATTTGAACCAATTTTTTCTCAGGGCACCCTTACCAATCATATCACGGCTAATCATAAAAAGTAGAAAAATTAAATAAAAACCAAGTAAGGATTGTGGTGGGTTATATGAAAATATTTATTTTATTTAGATTATACGTAATTTACATCTTTTTATTTACATAATCGTAATTATTTCCGTCGCAGCCATGGTTGGGTTTTCAAATTTATTTTTGGATCATAATTTATAAAATTCTTTGGCAGAGCGGTGACCCTGTAAAAACATAACGGTGCACCAGGGCTCCGCGGCGCACACTTTGGGAACCGCTGATTTACGTCAAAACCGACAAATGTTTTATGAATAATGCGATAATCATATTAAAATATATCATACTGATAAAATATATATTATTGTGCGTCACACGTGCAGCTGTGCTATGCAGTGGGAGAGAATAATTGTTCGCTAAACCTATTCCATTAAATTCGTATACATTTTCGAGACGAATAACGCACCAGTCAAATAATATTATAATATGGTCTTCTATAAAAGTTGGCCCATTTGAAAAAAAAAATGAAAAATGTTTTTGATTCATCAAAAGAAAAAAAAGTACTGACATTTTATTGTTTTTAACATTTGAATCATTTAATACATTACATATTATAGTACTGTTATAATATAATATATATTGACATATGCCTAGGTATCATCACAATTATATTATTGAAATACACTTACAAAATAATAAATATCATATTTATATATTTTTTATTAGTTACAGTAAAATAAACGCACGACAATGGTGGTGTATCCGATTGACTATCCATAACGCCGTGTGATCATGGTTGTATTATTAAAATATGTTGGAATTATAATAATATTAGCATACTAATTTATCAATGGAAAACTTAAAAAGAAGGGTGATAAGTAGTATATTTTAAGTATGTTGGCTGTTTCTTTGACTTCCAAAATGCAGTTGCTTTTTACAAAAAATGAACTAGGTAATTTCATCGAAATTCTGGAAATACTAATTCTAAGAACTTACAGTTTTCATCGATTTAAGTATTTTCTAGTGCTGATATATTATTTTAAAAACACATAAATATTTAGAATAGATTGCAGTGTGAAAGCAACAACATCTATACATAAATATATTAAATAATCAATTTATTTCATAACAAGAACAAATACTAATCCTCTTGTCTGGCTTATTTTGCAGATTATAAATTATAATAATTGTGTACATATTACAATTTATTGCGATAAGTTAATCATACGTATAATAGCTCTAATATTATACCCTTTATGTTTTCACCAACCACCATAACAAATAACGTTTCACGAGAAAATGAAGCAAAACCATAAGTACACCTATATAGTCTAAACGTCAAGACGCTTACGCGTTTATGTATAGAAATTATTAGGTACCGACCAAATTATTTATAAAGGCAGGTGCCAGTAAGACTATATTAAGGTTATTGTGCCCATACTATAGCACTGTTTTATTTTACTTTTTTATAATATTCATTTACCATAATATATTAATAAATACTTTGTATGTCAAGTCGTGTCAGCCAAATTTATGTTAGCAATTATACACGAAACCCCTTTCATACGTTACCGTTTCACCCTCTTACAATAATAATAATATATTAATATGTTCATGGTGTGCAAATCGTGAACGAGTCCAATTATGATAACTCGGTATTAATCATTCTCCGGGAACACATTTTTGGTAAGTATTATTAGTCAAATACACGCACGCGGGACACGAGGTTTTATATTAGTACCTATTCAACTATTGTATTTAAATGCATTGCTGATGACGTGTAATTATTTATGTGAATACATTCTTTAAACGATTGTCTCAAAAGTCAAAACCTTAGGGTGGTTTAAATCAATTTATGGAGTGGTTTACTTTTAGACTGAATGCTTGATTCAGACAATTTTTGAACTTTTATAATTAATATCTATAGGTGCCGTTTAGTGCTCACACATCTATTGTTATCATGGGTTCTCGTATAAATATATAATATTTTATATTTGATTATAAACTAGTAACCAAGGACAAATCGACCAATACTTATAGGCTTATAAGTTATAATTTATATATAATCTATTCATGTTTTTGAGTTATCCTAACACTAAGCATTATGTTTAAATACAATTATGTAAGATCCTAAAACTCGTGAAAATATGAAGATTTGATTTAAATCAATAAAAAACCATACTATGTGTTTAAATTAACATAATATTTTTATGCCACCCGACAGATTAAATTAAGAGATCTCTAGGCCAGTACCTACAAAATATTATAGTACATTATTTACCTACCAGATAGATACCAACTAAATACCTAGAGTAATTTGATTCAACTTTTACCATAATGTTCAATGACATTTTTTTTTAGTTTGCTGGCTTAATATTTGCAATTTCTTACCCGCTGCTATTTCACTTATTAATAACCAGCTTATACCTATTGGCTGTAATCCTGTATCAACTGTATAAGGTGTTCTAAAAATTCCACATTTTTAAATATATAACCAATTTGTGCAATCAATTCCCCACTATTCTAATACGGCATACTTGCATTTTATTTTTTATTCAATATTATGTTCTACTAATTATGTTGGTGAAATTGGCCTCTTCGACTACGCTACACCTTTAACTTAAATAGTTAATAAATTCTTGTTGTTTTAATTATCATTTTAAGAAAGTGTGTAATTATTTTATAATATATTAATAAATTATTTTGATGTTCATGTTGATTAATATTGTACCATATAGTGTACTTACTAAAATTGAAAATATATTTTAATTATCTACAACTTAATATTTAACGATCACATATCAGAGTTATCAACAGGTTTAACATGTAAATATTAATAATAAACAGACTTATCCATTTAGCGATAAATCTAAACAAATAATAATACTGAGTTATTAAAAAAAAAGTAACGTACATACAGGCTACAACTTATATTTTGATTTCATTATCATAAGAATATTTAAATATAATATCGCATATCGCGTGATTGAAAAACAAAAAATATAATTAAACTTATTACGAGTAGTTAGTTTTGCTATTACATAGAACTATGTAGTATGTACATATAAGACATAAGTAAAATATGCACGAAGGGCCATTTTCATGTCATCTCCTTATTTAATTTTCCGGTTGAAAAGTACGTAAAAGTGTATAACTGCAATCGAATATTTAATTCGTTTTGTGCAGGTATACACTATACATGAACCCGTACCAGTATATAAAAATACTGGTTATAATGCATCGTTGAGTAAAATAATTAAACTTGCCGTCTTTCTAATAACAATAAATAGACACGTTTTAAACTCGAATTAAAAAAATGAATACATAACCAATTAGTTATAATAAATATAAATATATAATGGTGTATAGTGAAACCAAGTAGTCAGTCCCAAACCATAATAATAATCATGAATAATCATTTGTATATATAAATTGTCATTGATTTAATCATGCTTTATTATCGACAGCATACTATACATGATACAATGGCCACCAGATCGTCGGAAATTAATCGATTTGGTTCGACAATTTTCATCGAAACCTAACTGTACGGTGCCCGCAGCCGTCAAAGGATATACCTGCACTATAATGTCCCTTGACAGAGAATATGAATGCAGGCGAGATATCCGACGCTTTGACCTCCCCTTCCCCCGGAAGTGTAAGTGAATGACGGCCGTCCCCTTCGTCGTTAAACAAATATTTGAAAAAAAAAAGGGTACCGAAAAAACGGTTTTCTAAAGTAGGGCTGCCGCGGTTGTCCTACAAAGGATCATATTATATTATCGTTCGTTCGCGCGGCGTACAGACAACATAATAATATAATATAATAATAATATAGACTATCCGGGTAAGCGCAAAAACGAAAAACAAAGAAAAATATTTTAGAAAATAGAAGAGAAAAAAATGAGCCGCAAACGACGAAACAATACACGACGCGTCCGTGTGTGGCACGACTACACTAAAAACGCGTTATACATATATTATATCAAACCATCGGTGGGGTGGTCCACGCGGGGACCGGTATAGGTATATATAGCTAACCAAACGGCGGAGGCCTGTGTAAGTGTGAGTGCGTGTGTGCGTGGCAGTGCTCGTTGTTTTATCGATTAGAAAGACTTTTGTGCGTGCTATGTGCACGTGGTGAGGTGGTACGAGGGTCGGTCGCTGGTCGAGGAAGGAGCCAGTGGCGTTTTGTAGGAGCGTAATCGCTAGGGCTTACCGTTCCAACACCTGAGACACGCCGAAATTACACGGACTATACCCGACGACGACGACAATAGTTATAACAATTATTATGTTCTTCAAATCGATTAAAAAAAAAAAAAACGTTTGACCGCTTTCCGGTTCAATTATCGACGACATTAGCACCGGAAACGAGTTTTTCACATGAATCTATGTGTGTGTGTGTGCTTGCGTTTGTGTGTGTGTGTGTGTGTGTGTGTGTACGCACGCGAGTATGGTGCTGACTGTTACGACCACCTACTGCTGTATGGTCACATTTATAAACTAATTGAAAAAACATTCTTCAGGTTTCTTTTAAACAACTTACTGTACACGTACAAAATACATAATATTATATTCATATGTCACTTGTCACTCAGTCGTGACTCTCTTGTTGCTATCGTTGCTGTGATAGTTACCAACTTTGATGTTTTTATTGATCTAATAAAATTAAAAAAAGATTAAGTAATTTATGGATATTTTCCGTATTACTGTATAGTATAATATGCAATTGTAGGAAAAATAACTCTAATCGTAGCTATTTTCTACCTACAGATGAATGAAGCGCGGTACGATGTTAAAATACACACCAAAGTATATAAATGCCATTGTAATTTATTTATATTTATATACTTTTGATTGTTGATTGTTTCATTTTTAAAGTAACTATAATTTATAGATCACTAATAACTAAGATTAAAACCAATTAGAGGCAACAAAATATTATTTAATAATAATATTATATAGGTACAATATGTACATTATACATAAATCATTTTACATATTTCATACACTATATCTTTGTATCAATATTATTTTTGTGATATGCTCATTTTCTATAGTAAAATAAATCGTAAACAGGTAGTGGTTTGGTTAGTATCGAAGTACGGATTGTGTTTGCGCACTACAAACATTGAGAGTAGCATGATACATAATATCAACGATAATATAATATTGTAGTGAAATCGAATTAATTAAACCTTCATCCACCATTATTTCGTATATCTTAGAATTAATAATAATATAATTTAGCCTACTAAATATTTCATTTACTGACAACAGTCAGTATTTGTCAAAGTCAATTTATTGAAATCGGCCCACTTTGGCTTTTGCACATATGCAAATTTGATTAGGTCATATATATATATATCATAATGATTAAATTTAATTAATTTTAAAACAAAAAATCGCAGTATGGAAATAAAAAAAGTTTGATGTATTGATTATTATTATGTTGGTTGTGTGTGCTTTTATTTACCTTATTTTTAATTACTGTACTAATTTGTATTGAACTGAAAGACGTATTAACAATAATGATTGTTGACTCAATAATATCGATACTTAATAGAAATATTTTTTTTACATTGATTGTTAATCGTTACTTCTAGCTTCTGGGTTTTATTCAACGTAACTATGATACGTAAAATATATTAAATGAACAAAATTCATGAGAAAAAATTACTCAAAATATATGGTTTTAGTTAAAATGTATGTTACCATATTTTTATTATATTATAAAATCAATGATGTTACTCATTCTAAAAAATTAAAAGACGTTATAATAATATTCTTGTAGCGGGTATACTTAACAATAGGTATGTAAATATTATGTTCCAAAAATAATTGTTACAATTAAATTCAATATAAAACATTGTGTAGTAAAAGTTCATAATATAATAGTAATAATATACAATATCATAGTTTTGATAATACAATTATTTATAAAACATTTTGTCATAAAAGTTAATATAATGATAATAATAATACAGAATATAATTTTGATAAGACAGTAAATAATTCCAGTTATGCGTTATTATTAAACAGTACATTATTTAATTATACGTACAGCTTTGAAAACAATTATACTCGGAATTATTCGGAAGATAATAATATTATTATGTATAATTTCAAGTGAAAATGTTTAAAACAAAAAATGGGTCACACGACTTAAACAGATGTTAAAAACCAGTAAAGTACCTATACCATACATTATAATGAACTATTCAGGTATAATGGCTAGGTATATGGTAAGGAGTGAAGCAGCAGTGGAGTATTTAAGAATCTTACGAACGGAATTATGTCGGCGGATGACTCGCGCTGGTCTAGACACACGAGTATACACACAAAGTCTAAATACACAGGGCGGTGGCTGTGGAGGTATTTTTTCATCAGCTTCATCATTTATATCATAAGTTATGAAGCTATATGTGGAGATAACACTGCAACTCACTCTGTATATTGTATTATTGTATTCCGATTGAATACACAGCGCGTGTACCGGACAACTACGAAATTCGATTGAAGCGTTCAGTATTCACACTCGCAAGTCGTATAATTTAATAATTTTCCTGTATTATCATATTATAATATAGGTAATACAGGTCCGATGAGATTTTCACTCCGGTGTATAAGTTTAACGGGACTCCGAGAATTGTAAAGACAATAATATACTGTCGCACAGGGTACCGTGAAACATCAAAAAATAATATAGGTTTTAATATTAGGTAAAAATTTTAAATAATTAATGTATCTAAACACGTAATTTTTTTTAAAAATTTATTTGTAAGCAAACCGCGTGTTTGTAAATTATACCCACTATTGAAGTGAACTTGATCTATCTCTATCGACTATTATTATTGATTTAAAAAAAATATATCTATTTAGTATATTATATTTCGAGTCGTACACGCCTGTAATTTTCTCACTCCACTGCCAAGTTTAATCGCTACACTGACGACCGGTAAGCCTGCCGCATACTTAAAAACGAATGAATATAATTTTTTATTTTTGTGAACGATAAGAATACAAACTGTTTTAGGAAGACTGTTACGTAAAAAAAAACCCAATTATAACAATATCTGGACATGGTGGCCTTACCGATCATATCTATTGGTGTGACCAGAAGCAATCGACGTTAGGTCTAACGGTGGCGGCGGCGCGTACGAAGAAACCGCTCACCAACTCCCTTGCGCGTTTCCACAGAGTTTTCCGGACGGGTCGCTTGTGGTCTGAAAATTCCGAGGCCCAACTGCCCAACGGTGGTCGAGTCGGTGGTGGCGGCGGAGGAGGTGGTCGACGCGGTGGTGACGGCTCTGTTCGGCCTGGACGGGACAGCGGATGGTCGTACTGCGCCCGCTGCGGACGATCAGTGTCGTGCAGCAGTGGCGTCATCGACGCGGACGACCAGTCGTATCTGTCCAACAGCCGGTCGATGGGCCTGACCTTGGACTGCGGCACGGCCAAGTCGAGTATGTCGATGACGTTGTTGTTGGTCTTGGAACCTTTACCGATGTGGTTATGACTGCCGCCGCGGTTGTTGTTGTTACGGTTACCGTTGGAATATTTCCGCGGCAAGATATGTGCCGGCCCGGCCTCGGATGCACCGGTGGCGTAGGCGTAGTCGTCCGACCCGGTGGTTTCGATTTTGGCTTCCATCGCCATACGTGTGAAAAAACGAATATTTTGGTCGGGCGAAACGTTAAGTCGCGGTGAAAAGAAATCGCAACGGTCGCGAGTGTCACCGGTGACTTCGACAAATCTGCAAGAGACCGAACAACTTACGAGAACGAATTTAATATATTAGGAATGATTAACGAATATATATATAATATATCTAATATTTTTTTATTGGCGAGTGACGAGACGATATGTTTCGTCCGTACTGCCCGTGTGCCGGTCGAAGCGAAACAATAATATAAATATTATAACCAGTGCGCGGCGGAGCGTCTTCTCTCTTCGCGCACAGCGGAAATGTTCCCAAATGTCAGTCTTAAGCCAATAAACGTATATTATAAATGTTATCGCGATTATTAATGTGGCAATTATTTTATCACGAAGAAATAATGAAAATCGATTTTTTTTCTTATATAGTTTTCGTTTCGTTTCCGTTGTAGATAACTTCTGAGAAGAGATAACTATTTTAATAATTTATTAGTTTGACAGCAGATTATTATTTTAATATTGTATATCGTACTGCTACAAAAGACGGCACTAAAAATTACATTAATTTATCTTTAATAATCAAAATTGCTAGTTATTATGGTTTTGTAAGCTAGTTCTTATTGTATTCAAAATGTAAATGCTATATTGTAGTTATTATAATGATCAATGATGACAGAGTAGACATTAGGCTATTAGAGAAAACGAATAAGTTGGGATAATTATTTAAGATATATTATTGCCTTAAAAAGAAAATAATTGATACATTAATACGGTATCATTAGTCTCAAATATCATTAAATGTTAATAATAAAATATATTATCACGATCAGTAAAGTAAGTAGCAACATTGAAGAAATAATGAAAATCGATTTCTTTAATGTAGTTTAATGTAGTATTATGATAATAGTTTGACAGAATATTATTATTATTATTATTATTTTATAATGTGATACACTGGTACAATACTAATGGCACCGTTATATTTTATCTTTTAAAAATAGATTAACAAATGGTTTCTACATTATTAGAGCATTTTAATTTTACTAAAGGACACATTAGTAACAAATAAAGGGAAACGAAATGTCAATCAATCAATTATTCGAAGCCGTATTTAGTAAAAAAAAAAAATATATGTTACAACAGTTATTAGTATAATAAATGAAGTATATTATATTATTTCCATTATTTAATATTTTTATACCAGATAAAAAAATGTTATATTTTCTTATGTGTTTATCAAATATTGTATCTTGAATAGTTTTAAACTTATTTCAATAATAATAAATATTATACAATATTCACTGTTTCCCTATGCTGTGATAATAGTAAGTTGATGACAATCAAAAATAGTATCAATGTTATTTCTTCACTGTCACGGAGATGGGAAATTTAATTTGACAAAATCAAAAAATTAGGTGGATTGGTAAATTAAAAATTAAAATAAACACATCAAGACTACTGCAAAATCAACGAAAAACAAAAACTCAATTTTTGAGAATAGAAGACGTGTTGGTTTATTAGGGACCGTTTACACCAAAGAAAAATTGAAAAACAATTATTATAATTACTAAGGGTTAGATAAATGATATTATTTCCAACCTTATTTGAAGGATACTTATGCAAAATATATAATCAACTTCATCAGAATTAATATCCGTAATTTATATGCATATTTGATGTTTCGGTTTCAGGTAAGGTTATCATATACGATTGCGTGGGCGCAGTTTCAGTTTTTACTTTGGAGGGGCTTTACATATTTTAATGAAACAGACAAGTGAGGAGCTCTGCCCCCCCCCTCACGGCTCCACACCCTCTGATCAAATTCCTTTAAAATATATTACTTTATGTAATATAACATAATATATTTATCATTTTATTTCTCACTCACTTTCCTACATTTTATAATATATATTATAATGTATCGCTACCTATTGCTAGAATGAAACATATTTTCATTAAAACTAATTACAATATTTAGGTACTTCATGCATAATATCATAATTATTATTGTAACTGTCGATTTGAAATTTCCAAAATAACCACTTCTATCGAGTATTGACTATTATACTAAACAAATTGAAATGTTATCTGTAATACCGCCTATATTTTAATTAGTAATTACTTATTTGTAATACTATTATTATGCGATATCCACTATAGAAAACACACAAATAATGAATCGTTGTTCAAACATTAAAAAATAATTTCTTCAAACAACGTTTACTGGATTATGTAGATTAGAATATTAGATATCTACTAATGAAGGATTTAATACTTAAATTAAAATACAAATTTTTGGAGGGGCTATTTCCCTATAATTCCCTTTTTAATTCAATCTATGGATGTAACTAAAAAAAAAAAAAAAAATAACCATATAAATACTTGGAATTTACACTAAATATTTATGTTAACATTTTCTGTACACGATAAATATTTTCGAGTTATAATAATATTATAGACATTCAACTTTTCGAATTTTTTTTCCTTTAAATATAGTCATGATTTTCTCAATTTGCATAAATTAATATTCCACTAGCGTGTTAAAAAAATATACCCGGCTCAATCGAATATCACCAAATCTAGTTGTAGCCGTTACAAAAGTTGGAAAAAAACGTTACACTTATAGATTATAAGATTGTTGCACTGCGAATTCTATTATAATTTACACAAATAAATGTTTTGACCCACATAATTGGTTTTTATTTGATATTATTTTATCAATGATTATTAATTATTATTAATATAGTTTATTAAACAAAAACCAATTATATAGGTAACATGTCAAAACTTTTACTTGTGTAAATTATAATAGAATTCGCAGTACAACAATCTTATAATCTACAAGTATAACGTTTTTTTTCCAACTTTTGCAACGGCTACAACTAGATCTGGTGATACCCGATTGAGCCGGGCCCGTTTCTTTTAGGGGGTTTATATCTACATCAAGCGAACGAAACAAGCGTCGGACAAATCGCTTAGTCCGTTTCCACATCGACCGGCGCTTATGGGTTCGACCACAGCGGTTACCGGGTCTGTCCCATCACATCGACGGCTTATTGCAAGCTCCTGCGGCAAACTCACGTGCACTTCTATCTGCATGAGTCCGGCTGTTTTCATGTGAGGTCGAACGTCTCGATCGAAACTCATGCCGGGACGTTCTCGATAGAAGTGAACCGAACTGCGATGTTCGGCATCGAACTAGAACGGCGTCTCGGTAGATCCGCGAGATCGTGCACTGCCGGCCGGCCGAACCTACGGCGACGACGAGACGGGCGGCGTCTCGATCTCGACTTCGGTGGCCACGTGCGCAATATAGTTATTGTTGCCGTGTTGACCATCGAAATATAATAACAGAACTCTGTACTGTTATGGTTTGCCATGACCACTTCGGTCGGGCCACTTAAACGTCTCGACCGAAACCGTTCGCGTCGAATCACCGACAGACGGTGAATCGATCGGTACCGGATCCTGCGTCGAGGCGGCAGACGGCTACAACCCGATATCGGACGCATCACCCGCAGAAGCCGTCTGCGCCGCGATGTCCGGCATTGAACTCGTATCGCCCGGTTAGACGCCTGGTAACGATGAATGATCACTTACCAACACGATTTTACAGATCGGACCGTTTCTTCGCTCGTCGAAAACTCGGTACATCGCGATCGATTCGGCGGATGGTGAGCGAATCTCGACTTCGGATGATGTATTCTGTACGGCAAGTGTACCGATATTTCGCACGATCATCTGGTATACACTATATTAATATTAAATTATTGTATATGTGTGAGGAAAGTGCGTTATAACTTTAGGGCCGTTCATCTCCGGTTAGCGTTAACCAACACTTTACCGGACATTGTAAGAATGTAATGAATTATTCATTTTAGTTGTAACAATTGTATAGTTATAATGTTGCAATGTGGCGCATAAACGAATAATATACGTACGTTACCCCAGCACCTCAAATACGATTTTCATAATTGTTTTGCGAATATTTTAGTATGCAATTAGTATTAATGTGTACATTATTATTTATATATTTTGGTAAGTACCTATTTGCTTGGTATTGACCAGAATTGATTTACTTTGAACAACACAACCGTTATAAAAACTTAGTAAGTAGATAAATACAAGCAATAGTACCTCCGGACAATAAATATATACCTTAATACCACAACAATCATAGCTATTAACTGGTAACAAACAGACGGAAAAACACGACTATATTATGTTTTATGGGTGGATCCGATATCTACTCCAAAAACACATGAATAATGAATCGTTGTTTAAATTTTAGAAAATTATTTCTTCAATCAACATTTGCTGAATTAAATAGATCAGATAACTAATATATACATTTAATACTTCAATTTAAATACAAATTTTTGGAGGAGCTAATTTTAATATTGGAGGGGCTAAGCTCCCCCAAGTCCCACCCCTTAAATTATGCCTATATAATGCGAGAAAAATACTAAAAAATTATACTAAGCAGTGATTAATACAATGTTAGTAATATATTATAAGCTACTAGTAATTACTTATGTGCATACGCTTAGATTATATTGCCTATGCTGAGCTCCTTAAAACATTTACTACCAATCGTATGGACAAAACTTATGTACAAAATAAAAATCTTAAATTATATAAAAATTCCAATTATAAAATGTAAATTAATGTCACTTTAAATAATCCTAATTACATAATATTTTAACCTTATCTAGTTTTTAAATAATTTTATAAAATAAAAATAGACAACATTGTAAACCCCATACCAATTATTGCAGTTCACCGTAAGCTCAATGCATATTTCATCCTACCGTTAAAATTAAAAATAACCTATGGCCTATAGGTTTTAGCCTATGAGCGATAACTAATAGTAATGAGTGACAAATAGTTATGAGATTTTGAGTACTCGGAGGAAAAAACACTGGTAAGTACGTCGTCAAAAGACACGAATAACGTTGACACCAGGTATGCCCCTCGGGAAATATTTTTCGTGTCGAAATTTGATGAGCGTTGCGGCAATAGTACGCACAATAATTATTTTATGGGACACACCGTGAACATACGTGCAATAAGTACGGAAAAATATATCAGAAATTGATTAATTATCTCGTGACGGTAGTCACCGATGAAATTGATCCAACAATAATGTCTCGTTAGCATAATATACAATATAAAGTATACACGGATATCGGAATGAATAATAATATTATAGAGCTGATCGGGATATTATAACTATGTCAGGTCGTAATTTAGCTCCGACTACATTTCACCGACTATCCTTATAACAATTAAATAATTGTGGTGTCATAAATAGTAATATTCTAGTTTCTTCAATAGTCTCACATCATCGCTATAATTCTAATCGTGAAAATATTGTAGATAATTTGCAATTCTGCACACCTACTTAATGGATTACGTGATAGATACTTAGGTACATTGTTATACATATACACATTTTTCCCCAGTGGTTGTATATGCGAATCTATGTTCTTTAAGATACACTAAGCAATTCCAAACTATAATGTATTTTTAATATTATACTCAGGACAACGGCAAGTTTCGCACGATGGAAATTTGCATATTTAACTGAAGTACAGGATCATTATGTTCAATATTATGTACACACTTGCAACAATATTGCAAATACATTTATCTGTGGCGAATAGCGACTTATTAGTATTATTACAGCCGATTATTTTTACTACCCACGAAAATGTCATTATGATACAATCCGTGTTGCTGAACGATGTAACAAATATATTATCTAGTTTAAGATGAAAGATAGTTATAATATAAATTATTGTCTAAGTTATAGATAATCTCAACTTATCTAGTTAAAAAAATCTATTTTAGATTTAAATAAATAAAATTTAATATTTTTAAAACAAAAACTATGAATAGCAACACATAACAGTTTATAAACTGTATAACTATTCAGTAATTACTGTAAGCACTGGGCATAATTGTATAAAGGGTAAAAAAAATCATTAAAATTTAAAATATAAAATTGAAGTAACTATAATTGTTGCGCTTCGAGATAAGTATGTGGAATACGTAAAATGTTACAACTGTTTGTGATAACTTTTATAAATCATATAAAATTACAAATCTTAAGCGATATTATATAAAATGGAACATAATTATTTATTTAAGTGTCATATAATCTATAAATAATTGTCATCATATTAAAATAAACCAACCAACGACAAGGAGAATAAGTCGCTTCTTAAATAATTAAACAACCAATGTATTAAAGAGTGCAATGTTTGAATTGACAGAATCGTTTTCTCATTTTTTTTTTTATTTCGAACTTAGGCAAAACAAAAAATATATATACGACAACAAAACTGTATAAAACCACAAGAAACCCAAAAATACTGTTGATAAAAAATGCTTATTTTATATTATTTATACTATGCCATACCAGACTTAAAATATGGTTAAAGCGTATAACAACTTTTCATATTTTGAAATACTTTTTCGTTTCATGACTGAGTATAAACTATAAAATATTAAAGAAACAATGATATTGGTAAGATAAAAACAAATAATTTAAACATGGAAATATATTTGAAAATACATTAAAATATTTCGTCTATTATAAATACGCTGCCAAAGGAATTTCAAAAAGCCAAGCCATTTGATGACGGAATTCAATGTTCAACGGAACTAAAACAGAACTGCTACGTGTAAAATTTCAACAAAGGGTCTTGCAATGAAACAACCATAAGATCGAGAAGTTGTTATAACTTGTAGCATTCACGTTTACTTTTTTTTTTCAATTTCTTATCCATCTCATTTAAATGCCTCGTGCCGTGGACGATTACATTTTATAGAAATGTTCAATGTTTGTTCGATAGTCTTGTGATGTTCACAAAATCCAAGCATGAAAATTAGAGTTTTAAGTTAGTACAAAATCGTGCCATAGAAATCGTGTAGGTTAATTACGTTGATAAACCCACACGAACAACATTATTATTACTTCATATTTTGTCCTATGGCTCCCGTAGAAAACATTTTAAGTACTTTACATTTATTTATCTGGAAATATTAGATAAGATAACACATAATTATAATAATGTGTCCAAGATAATTCATCAGATTTTTTTAAATTATCTAGTTACCTAGATAAGATAATATTATACAGTATGATTTATTATTGATCCAGACAAATTATTCCTCGCTGATAATGACATATTATTATGCACAGTATAAAATATTATGTCTACTCAAATTTTAGCCGACGGTGTGGGAGACTGCAACGCCGTGTACCGCGTACTATGCACATCCGTGGTAAGTGGTAACATAATAAATCAAAATAAATAAAACCAAAACCGCGCGGGGTCCGTCGAAAACCGCATCGCTTTTGATGATGACTATAATAATAATAATAATAAGGCATTAATGGTCGCGCGTAGTGCTCTTTACCTACAAATAAATTGATTTACCACCCGTTCCTTTGATGTGACCGGCGGCGCTCGGGGAACGACACAAACGCACAACGCGTATAATGGGACTTAATGGATTGTACCTATACACCTTATACGATGTTATAATATTATGTGCATTTATATATATATATATATATATATAGGTACTAATAATTTTCACCTTTGAACGGCGGCCGACGCGACACGTCTCGCGCGATGGTGCAACGATAATAGTAGTAATAATATAAATTAATAATGCGCATTTTACATTAATATTTGACTGTAAACGCGTGAAATATTATATATTGTACATCGTATCGTATAGTTATTTTTCTAGAAAAAATAAGTTTTCTTTTTGTCTTCTTTTTTTTAATAATATAATATGATGCTACTTTTATTATCCGACGATAAATTACGATTCAAATTACGCGTCGTCGTCGTCGTCCGGGCGGGCTCGCCCGAAAATATTATTACGAGGGCCGTGGCCGTGTTTCTTTTCAACGCGAGCCGTATTCTTTTCGGCGGTGCGACCCCCTCGCGACTTTTTAATTTCTCGTGGTTTTTTATTATTTCCTTACGGTGGCGGAGGCCGTTCAACACGTTTTTTATTATTACATATAGTTTAGCGTGGCTCCGACATTAATAATTAATATTACGCTTTGCCGCCACCGCGCCGCTGAAGACAAGACGCGTGCGGCGAACGGCGCGCCGAAAATAATATATTATTATTGTTAACGGGAAAAAAAAAAAATTCCACCGAAAACAAAACGGTGGAACGCGCGGTTAACGCGTACGTTATATACACATAATGTTTTGTATATATATAAAAATTAAGTATAGCGGTTGCCAATGGTGTGCAGCCGTAGAGTCCCCGGAAAATCTGTTTTTCGTTCATTCATCAGCCGTTTTGTGTGTGTATAATGTGTACGCGTGGAACAACGGCGAACAATACAATGACGACGACGACGACGGGCGCGCGGCAGATTTAATGAAAAATTAACTTTTGAACTTTTGCACGACCGAAATGGGGGTGATAAATAAATGCAGCGATGGTGTTGTGTGATATAATACCGGAAGTGTGTGTGTGTGTGTGTATGTGAGTGGTGATGGGACATGGTTCTCAATATAATAATATAGTATAAAACGGGCTTAAAGGATTATAGAATGAAAAAGTAAAAACTACACACAAATCGTGGTATATCGTGGTATTCTCGAAAACTTTTTCAAATTCGTACTCCATAACATAATATTATACAATATTAGTTTTATTAATAAATAATAAGGCAAATAGTAATATTTTTTGCGCCTATGCCGATGTTCAGACTATTTTAGAGTGAAGACGTGACATAAACAAGGATGATAATAATATTGTCTCCAATAATTTCTACATTTGACTGATAAAACAGAAAAATACCGATATAATGATATAACATTTTTTGCTAAATAATAAGAATACTTACAAGTTAAAACCTACATATAATTTCTCTTATATTGTATATTTTATATTATTCAGAAAGAAGTAATTAAGTATTAGAATTATAACTATGAAAATTTACTTCAATAAATAATAATAATAATCTTTATTTTACGGAATAAAATTCCAATTTCCATTTAAATATACAGTGTAAATATACATAATTATAATATTTTATACATAGATTTACAATCAATAGTTTAAATTAAAATATAATATACTAATGTATAAAGATAATTTATGAATTAAGTGTAAGAATATAATATATATATTTCTTATGAATAAATATAATTATAATGCACTATTGTCTATTATACTACATTAACAGTTTTAAGCAATTATAAATTATAATTGAGAAGACAATTTTTTAAGAGACAAATTGAAAAAATCGAGATCTTTCCTACTATTATCTAGGGACATTAATAATATGTTACACGGAAAATTCGATAAGTAATTTTTTGTACTATTTTTCAGATAGAACAAAGATTTATTGATCCAATTTTATTTATTTTAAAATGAATAAGTTCTAATAATTCAAGGCAGTCAATTATGTTGTTTAATAATATTTGAATAGACATTTCAATTCATTTTTTTAAATGCAATTTTAAGTTTCTTATAAGATAATAAATAAAAAATCCATCGACACCTATATACCTTAGTCACTAATGATGTATACATGACATTTAAATGATAGAAATCAAAGGACATTATTTTGAATTTCATCCAGTGTATGTAAATGTATTGACAATGATTTTGAAACCTATATGAGAGATCCATATTCTAGTTGTGAGAAAACTAATGAGCAATATAATAATTTAAGAGACGTCGCATATTATCTACATGTCCGTTTTAATAAGCCTAATTTGTGAAACGATTTTTTTCGGAGTCAATATGGTAGATAACGATAATTTCGAGTCAAATTTTATACCGAGATCATTACAATATTAACTCTATTAATTCATTTGTCATTACATTTATAATGAACTATGATAGGATTTTTTTTTATCGAGAACGACATTTTTAAGCAGTTACTTAGGTTCAGGAATAAATTATTTCTTATGTACCAATCTTGGAAATATATAAGTATATAACTAAAAATAAAGCCCAGTCAACTGAAAATTATTATTCCTACCTAATTATATTGTTATTTGCTTGAACATGAATCATTGAACTTTGACTTACCGACAATGTGTTGATGACTAGAAAAAAAATAGGTACGGCAATATTGACAATAAGTCAAAACAGTATAATAAATTGAATAAACAATTTAATTTTAGCAAATTTTATTACGCAACCTAACCTATATAATATATATATATATATCACGAAAAGGTTAAAATATGCAATGAAAAAACTTTCTCGCGCATACCACAACGCTTTTATTTTAAAATAGCATATTATATTGTACATCCGGTCGTAAATCAAAACAAGAAAACTATTGCTAGAAATTCCTTTAAATTCTACAAATGTCTAAAGAGTGTTCACATTGGCTATACACCACGTATAACTACCGTAGTTGTTCGTCTCAACTGCAGCCAGAAGAGACGGAATTACAAAACAACACTGCAGTGTTGTCTTCGTGTACTTTTTTGGTCTCTCCGTGCTGAGCTATAATTAGTACAATTCATTAAGTACGTATATAATAATATATTCGTTTTAGCTATTATTTGTGTTCCAATAGCGAAATTCCGAAATTAATTGCTATACATTGTATACGAATAGATTAAAATAAACCGTTTAAACTATGCGCAAGCAGTATAGAACATAATGTATTTCACTACGGATTTTAATTAAGTTTTTTTAGAGCGGATAGTATCATAACATATTATACTATAGTAGTATAGTATTTACGATTATTATCATGGAGTATATAAATAATTCTATAGATATTATCTCCGTGAAAAATGTCTACGACGCTTGTTTCGGATACAAAATCGGAATAACCAGCACATAATGTAATCTTATAATGTTACCATACATTATCATAGTATTGTATTTTATAGTACGAGCATAAATTATATTGTGATCTATATGAAAAAAAAGGGTCGGACACGATATTATAATGATTTTACATCCCAAATGAACACAATATTATACTATTTTCTCGGATATTGCCTCACTATAGAATTATTTTATACTCAAGACATTATGATGTGTACAAACGCACATATAGTTGAATTTAATTTTCGATATTTATAACTTATAGCTTGCAAATTTAAAAGCAATGGAAATAATATTATGTGAGTGTAAGATAAGACGAATGTAAAGTGGTGAGACACTGAGACTTTACAAAACATAATATGTATTATACAGGGTGAATCACCAGCATTTATACATGAGTAAACGACCGTACGATAAAAGTGCATTTTTTACCTTTAATTAGAAAATAATAATTATTTTGTTATACGAGTAGTACATAGTATATTACTATATTTATACATATACATTATTATATAATATATACATGTTATTATGTATATTGCGCTCACAATGCGATATTAACATATTATTGTTCTATGAAATTATATACCAGAAACATTATACCTGTTTTATAAAAGGCGGAAATCTACGATCAATACGAACAAAATGTTTAATAAATAATATATAATACGCGCTTATAATATATTTTTAAAACCCTCATAAATTGGGTACCACATCCATAAGTCAGAAAAGACACAGCATATGAAACATACCAAATACATTTGTTATTAATTTGTTGCACATAGTTGATAATTTGTTGAAAATTGTTGACAGTTTGTCGGACATTGTTAAAATAGTCTCCAATTTTGTTAGCCTTTATTTTCGTCAATAAAGTTTTTTTAAGTTCAACGCGCTGCCAATTTCACTCCAACAGCACAGCGCACGACTTTTTATTAGTTCATTTTTGACGAGTAAAAATGTCAATCTCGTGTTGTTACCTACTCATCTATAGTATACTTTTACAATCACATAATATATTACATAAAACAAAATAAGAATTGTAATAAAATAAAACGATAACTTCTTCAGTTAATTATTGATACAGGTGCTGATACAGAAGGGGGCTTTAGGAGCTAGCCCCCCCCCCCCCACAAATCTTAAACGCTATGTGTGCCTATTATTATTGATATAATAGTGATTGGATATTTTGTAAAACATACCTATTTTAATAAAGCATAAGAGATAAAAATTAATATATTCATCCGTCGTCGCAACGCTCAGAATCTTGTGAAAGAAAAATGTGTTTTGTGTAGTTTTATAATGTCTATTAGAGAGAATTTTCGTATTTATTCCGAGTAAGATTTGATGATTCTATAGGTGTACCTATATAACGCTAAAAAGAGTAGAAATTATAAATTATATGCAGGTACGTATACTTAATAGTTTACATACGTCGCATTATACAATTGTTGAAAATGAGACGTATAATATGAGAACAGACTACCGTATAGATGTTACCTGTTTACATTGTACGGTTAATTACTATTAACATTTAACCAGTGTTTCCGAATTCAGTGCGAGAAAAAATAGTAATATAAATATTCAGTTTGCTTTCTGCGATGTGTTATTGTTGTCTATTGTCGTGTTTTCAACTAGAATTTCTTTCACAAAATAAAAATAGTAATAATACATAATCTGACGTAAAAAGCAATTATTAACTCTAAGTCAGCTGTAATGGAACGATGCAGAGTAAGTGTACGCCGATTCGTGAATATTATTTTGGCCTTTATACCGGTAAAATTCCCCGGCGGTGTAGACGATTGGAATTTTTTGTACTACCGAAAATTAACAAACTTTCGTGAATAAACGGTTTTATACATAAACTTCGTTGATGTATACACAAATATATACTTGGGTTCTCAGGAAAATATTTATTTGTGTTTGTGGGGGGTGGGTGGGTGTAGGCGGACGAATACACGTTTTCCAAAGAAATGTCAAGGCTCTTTGGGTTTACCAAACCATAATTAATTTCTTTTTAGGTCAACCCACCGCCACCGTCGGTCGTCTGTAAAAACAATATTTCTTATTTTCTTTTCGTATCGCTTTGGCATCGGCCGAATATCCCGGAATACCACGGCCACAGCAATTGATCAAAACATCCGCGCACACTAACACACGCGTGAACAAGCGCGGTCGGTCCTTAATAAATCGTAATTTCAACTCCACACACAAAAAACGGCACTAGCAGACCGGAAGTAATTACAATGAAGATAATAACGTAATTCACGTGTGTGTGTGTGTTTGTGTATATTCATTATGTAAACGGTACAATATGTGTGTATAATAATAATAATAATAATAATGAAATATAATATAAAGAATACACGGGTCCCTGCATCACCGCACCGAGTCGTCTTTGATGTCATCGCCAAGCACACTACAGTCGACGTTGAAAGTTTTTATCGCTGGAACGTATACTGCAGCTGAGAGTACGTAAATTGCTCTGGATTATCACGATATCAGAGTATTATTATAAATGGTTGTACTTATTAATTTATTTATCAAAAATCGTGGAGCGCACGATGCGGGTCCCATTCCGTCCACAGTAATAATAATTGTCGTTATTATTTTCTCTCAAATGTCGGGTTATGCATACGACTAGAAACCGTCGGAATAAGTTGGCATAATTTAGCCTATATATGCTAAATACAACGTTACACAACATATGCCATAATATTGTTGTAATAACCCTAGGAGTTGGTTTTTTTTTTTTTTTATATTTATTTGAAAAGCATATTACAATCTATACAATTTGTACAATAGGTAAATTTGAGACACGAGTAAAACTTGAATGTCTTGTGGGGGGAAATCCGTCCATCAACAGTACCTCCTATTTATTTTATGGGTTCATATATTATATGGAAACCGTTTTTTTTTCTTTTTTTTTTTTAAAAAAAGTTGGCTTTCAAAATATTAGTTACGATTTCCCTTATACCTAGACATTTTGTAATAAATCTAGAGAGAAAAACTAGTTGTTTGTGTGAATTTTAATATTATTTTCTCGTACGAGATCATAACAATAATTGATACGTTTCAATCATATTATTACATTATCGATAATTGCCATTGGCGCCAAAAATATATGCACTTAAAAAACTAGCAGTAATTAATTATTATATTAACAATTTTGGACAGAAATCATGGATAAAATGACTATAATAATTATATACGTATACTTTTAATAACATCAATTGAATTTGCATAATATATAGGTACTCACTACAAAGCATCACTATTCATAGACCATCATAGTATCAAATACGACGACTACGCGTAAATAAGCTGCAGCTATATTTGAAAACTCACCCAATATAAATATATATTATTTTGTGGTATATATACATTAAATATTGTCTACATGTAATATACATACATATTGCATACTTACTTTTCCCTTGTGATGTGTAAGATATTTTATTGTTTTTTTTCTTACAGTATTGGACAATATTAAACGCAGTATGTGCTATATACTTATAGCATATGATATACCGTATACATTTTAAAACGAAGTTTCAAGTCAATATATTTCGGTGGTTTGTTTTTTCGTTATTCCCACCACAATATAGTGTATAGTAGGTATTATGAAATAACGAAAAAAATCGACCAAGCGACCGGAAGACACTAAATCCTCGATTTTCAGTATACCTATACCTCACATCGCGCAATTTCTGCATCCAGCACTCGTCTTTATAATTTACTGCGAATGAGGGGGTTAGTGAAGTGGCGTATAATAAAATGAACAATAATATTTCCAACCTAGTTGTGGCGATACTGTCATAATTAATAATAATATTATAATTATAATAAATACCTAGTGTTCGGGTACGGCTATTTGTTTCAGTTTGTGCGAATGACGTTGATATTTCATTACCACGCAGTAAAATTAACTGCTGCACCCAGATAATAAGAATAATATATTATTAGAAAATATCGTATTAGAAAAAGTTTTTGTCCTTCAACTTTTCATTTTAAATTTTTTCGCCATTTTATCAAAATATTTTATAATATAATGTGTACAAATATTGAAATATAAATGTATATTATAATAAACAGCCGACCATCTAAAACATATAAATATCAATTTAACATTTTCATATATTTTGCATTATACTATTAGCCACCCTAATTTTGAGGGTAAAAAAATAAAGATAATATAATATTGTATTATGTCGACTTATTCTGCAATATACCTACACTGCCGATTTTTGATATTATATTTCGTCTGTTTTCGAATAATCACCAAATACCAATTAAATAATATTATATACAAATCAATGTACAAACCAGGATGAATACTTAAAATTAAAACTATATAATTTGTAACGAATTAATTTAATTGAAATAAAAATCAAACCAACTCAACTCGATAATATGTAACCATAATCACTAAATACTAATTAATAATTATCATTGATGTTCGTTGCTAAACGCAAAATGTAAAATAATATAATATTAAAATACATCCACTATATAGAGGTATTCAAATTTAACTAATGACATATTTACCGTGTTTAAATACAATATTTCAAAGTATTTTAATAACTAAAATGACGTAAAACGTATAACGCGTAGAATTATAAATAAAACTTTTTATGCTTAAGAAGTATTTTAAAAACCGCGTTATTTAAAATATGCTGAATGCTACATATTTTTTTGTGTTTTGGTGCTTTTAATATCTTTATTCCTTTTCAATTTATTAATTAAGTTGGACTACTCCGTATAAAAATATTTTTTTATACCCTTTATGAGCGCAATAATCATAATTAATGTCTTTTCACCGTCACACTCAACCTCTAACTCCATTTCACTGCCACTATGTTACCTGTATATGCCTCTTATAATGTGTAATTTAAAAATTATTCTCATAATACATAATATTATTATGATTGTATTTTATACATTTCACGGTTCTCAATTTTAAATTTTTACGAATAGATATTTTAACTTTAATAATTTTATTTTAACTTTTTTCCATACAACTTGAACACGGGCTCTCCTATTATAATAAATTCATATACGACTACAATGAAATTCCCACGAAATCGAAATAAATTTCGTTCCATAAAATCATTGTATCTCTTTTGTAACACACTGGGAGTTTTATTCCGTACATATAATAACGTATAATGGAGTAGAACCGTCTTCCAAGAAATCGAATAGATGGTCGTATAGTGTGGGGGGGGGAGAATTTTTGTTTGTAATCTGGATAAGCGGCGTGTTTATGATACGACACCCGATGCTGAGAAACGGTCAGAAAAATAAATAAAAAAATAACGTCACGGAAAATGGTTACAGCATGCGACACGATTAATATAATATCTTTTATCATATTTTTATACGAAAAAAAAAATTCGGAAGAATATTTTTCGGTACCTAATCGTATTATAACACAATAATAACAACAATAAAAACGTATATAAAGAGTTTTTTTTTACTATAGATCCATTACACGCTGATCACCGCGCCGAGGGAGGTTTTCGTACGTTTTTTTCATACCGTGAATCCCACCCCGAATTATTATTATTATTATTATTATTATTGTTTCTCTACACATGGGGAGCACATCGGTCGGGCTTCTGTAAACCGTCGCGCTTTAAGGGGGTGGAAGTCTCGCACGTATACGACGTATAAATATAGATGATATATAATAACAGAAGGTTCTCCTCGCACAATGCTATCGATTCTCTGGGAGTCGTGTGGTGGCCGTTATTGCGCGTATACGATTTTGAATAATAAAAAAAAGGCACCGGGACGAGCCAACACGCGACTCGTCCAGTGTGTGTGTTCCCGCAGTCGAAACCGTGAAATCGATTAATTGCGCCGTCGCGTTGTGCTGGAATAGGACGACGGACGCTGCCATATAGGAAAAGGACCTCGGGGCAGAAGGAAAAAAATAAATAAAAAAAGACCCGAAACGAAAAGAACACCGCGACATTATGCCATCCGTAAACCATTCATATAGTAGGTGCCATTGTACTGCTGCAGACCCTGCAATGGTCGAATGGAAAAAAAGTCACCGGGGTTCCCATTTTAGACGCTCTAACCCTTTTCGTGTAGTCGCGCACGCAGTGCACCGCTATATTATAATACTATTATTGTTATCATAATATATATATGCACTGTGAGTTGCACCGTCTGACCGACCGACCCACATTTTTGTCCGTTTTGACGACGACGACATCGTCCGTGTCGTGTAACGGCATTTGTATTGTGCAAATGTCGTATTTATTGAGGTCCTATAAATTAAAAATAATATGTATAATGACGTACATATTGTCGGAGGTTATAGTATTATTTGTGTGGCGATACAAAATACGACCGCTGCACACTGACCGACGAACATTTATCCCGTGCCCAATGGCCGACACCGTGGCACGTCGTGCCCAGGAATTCGTTATTTTATAAAATATATAAGATATAACAACGCGGGGTGTCCTGTGTACCCATTCCTTTTCCCCAAAAAACGCGTTTAAGGCGTATATTTTTATTGTTATAAGTTTTGTGAAATTCGGAAAATACACCATCCAACCGGGACACGACATGCGTGCGTTAAGCCGATTACAATACGGTATTTTCTAATTTAATCACCGTGATCCTTGCATGTTTGTCTACAACAACGCTATAATAATACCACGTACTTCTCTGTACATGGTAATATATTATAAAGAATCGTTCACGAAATTTCTAGTCCACATATTTCATCTACAAATTATAACCACCGATCCTTGTATCGTCCGCGTGTTTGCTGTCACAATACTATTATTATTAACGAAATTTATTTCCAAGTTACACTTGCTGGAGGGCTCATCTTGTACAGCTATAGTATACTACTATTATAATATATTACACAGCATACAATTGTAATCGACGACGATAATGTAAAATATGCGAACGTGTCGGTGGCACGGAACAGTCGGAACCAAATGGTTCAAATTTAAAGTTATTATTTTTACATGAAATAGAATCCATCGCTTGTTCAAACTAATTCAATTTTTGTAAATCACGTTAGGTTGTTATTATTATAATACGAATTTAGACGGGTAAAGTAGAAAAGTGATTTGTATAATAGGTATACATTACTTAATACAAGTTTCATTTATTTACAACTGAAGGCTTATAAAATAATAATCTAAGAAAATTATGTCCGGAACCAGAAGGTACATACGTCAATACCGATGAGTTATTGATTTGTTTGTGATTGTATTTTATTTTTACTATAGTTAACACATTTTTGTTCTGAATTGTATTTACGCCAATCTTGAAATGACAAATAACTGATTATAATATTATTACTTATTATTTATTATAATATGACATTATCATTATTGTACAAAATTATTTTATGTTGGTGGTCAGTGTTAGTTTAAATACAATATATTACAATATATATTATGCGGATATGTTTAATTGTAACTTGTAGGTGTTCAATACTTCAATAACATATTTAGCATTGTACTTTATTTAAAAGTTTCTATTTAGATTGCGCTAAAATAACATATTAAAGTATTTAAAGTATAATGGGAATTATTTAGATGGTTTTTTGGTTCCTTAGATTCAAGGCTTAGAGTAATCTTTTAAAGTATATTCGAAAATAATTTCTATCAGTGTCAAATTTAATATTGAAATAAACATTTTTAAAGTACATAAAAAATACGGGTTGGAAAAATTGCAGTGAATAAACATGCTGTGACGATAAAATGTATAACCACGCCAGTTTTTAACAAAATATTGACAATTTTAGGGTATAAGATTTATATGCTCAGCTGAAAATCGTTTTTCGAGTACAATAATGTATCATTGCTTTCATATTTTAAAGACAATCCCGACCCAGCGGCACACCCAATTTCTGTATCTTGCCTGAAACTATTGATTTCGGTCTCTACTGCGACGCGATAGTTATATAATACGAATTATTATATTATCCACAAAGTTAAGATTTAGGGAAGGGCTCGTGTTGTTGTATAGTGTAGACTATTATACTGATGTTTGGTTTGTAAAATACGCTATAGTTATTTTTTAGTTTTCATTGAACTCCGTAACGCTTGGTGTATAGTTATATATATAAATATATTTTTAGGGGTCCCGAACCGTCAACTGGGCTCGATTATCTGAGCCACTATCGTTAAACCGATTTTAAATATTAGCGCATCAAAGACCCTTTGCAACGATCCAATCAGGCATAAACAAAGCGAGACATTAACTTATTAGAGTGTAAAGTTTAAAAGTAAATTAGACCATTAGCTCTTAATGTAATCAGTTTCGAATTGAATGATGTATAATATATTAGTTTAGCGTGGGGATTACTTTAAACTATCTCGTATTACAGCATATTGTGTCCATACATTGAGAACTTACTATATAGGTTAACTATTTAACAGTTTTCACAACAATATATTGTTTGATAAGTTTTTTTTTAAATTATTAATCTTTTAATATTTTCGAATGATTCGAGACTCGAGTGTCCATTTATTAATCTAAATGGTTGACTGATGACTCTGTATAATTTATATAATATTATTGATTTTTGTAAAACGTGTATGTTCTCACTTTTAAATTTTTATCCATTTAAACAGAACAAATTGGCAAGACTACATAGTTATAATAATATATTATTGTCAAACGAAATGCAATATACCTCCTAATACATTATTCTTGTGAAACTCTCAGAGATTATAACCCAAAAATATTATAGTTTGTTACCTACCTACCGACGTAAAATTTTGTTCTAAGTCTTATCGCCGATTTGAATACACTATCAACTAGACCAGGGGTCGGCAACCTTTTTGGTGTCAAGGGCCAAAAAATAAAAATAAATTTTTTCACGGGCCATAATTTGAATACACCTTATTTTATTTAAACGAAATATTGTAGTAATTTAAAATTTAATTTATTTAAGTACATCACTGTACCATAGAGTTACACGTACAAAAATTTGAAACACAGAATTGAGACGATTACACTTCACTAGAAAATCAATCAGTAATACTAAGTCGTATTTCGTTTTGTATAATAAATTATTATCGATGTTTAACGAAACGTAGATAACGTGTACAATGTTTCTATACATAATATCTATTTTTGTTCAATAATTGTATAACTAACTTCTCGTGAGAAATCCCAATTTTTATCAGCAAAGATAACGTGTTGTATAATATTTTTAAACTAACTATAAATTATTATCGCGGGCCGCATAAAATTGCTACGCGGGTCGCATGCGGCCCATGGGCCGCGGGTTGCCGACCCCTGGACTAGACCACGCCGTAATAATAATAATATTTGTCCAGCATCTTGTTTAATATTTATTTTTAATTCACGTCGTAGTTGAGTAGTACCACTCCGCGATCCGCACCCTTTTCACGTGGCTATTCTTTCGCCCGTCCGATCGAGGCGCTATTTAGTTTAATTTCATCGACGATTCATAAATAGTGATAGTGAGTAGTAGCTGCGGGTCGCGGTCGTTTGTCCCGCACGACGACGACATCATGTCATCGCAATGGTTCAGCTTCCGTTCACATAATAATAATAATATGTATATATAGTATGTAGTACATTAAGTATATATATATTTTATGTGTATATATAATAGGAGTAGATATATACATAGGTAGCTTCAGGGTGTATAGGCAGATAGGAATTATATATAAATATATGTATAATATATATATATACATTATACATATACTTCAGTGACAGCCGACAGGCTAAGACGTCAAACGCAGTCTGCGCCCGGTCTGAAGTCGGCTACCCGCAGCTTACATCGCATATACATTATATGTATTTAGGTTTATTAATATAGGTGTATAATGTGCAGCAGTTCGAGGACGAGCTCGATCGCAGTGTAATGCACTAGCCCCTAAAGCCGACACGGCAAAAACATTCGGTGACCTCACTGTTCTAACATTACAGTGTTCCGATGGAAACTGCGACGACTACTTGATGCGCGGGGGTCGCCAATCTTGATCGCGAGTGGATGACAAAAGTGTGAATTAAGGGTCCGAGTTCCGCCCACCCGCACTGCCACTTTATCAGAGATACACGTTTTCTCGTTTAATAATTTATTTGTAAAAAGGTGTAATATGTAACTGCGAGTGTTTAATTTATATTAATTATACGACTCTTGTTTTGCGTCCATAGACCCGTCGCTTTTCTAAATTCTGTTCCAGATTCGATATATACGGGTAAACAAGCGAAACAAACTCACCAAAGACTTTCGAATTGGACGGCGTGGGCGCTTCGCACGACGAAATTATAATATGCTGCGGATAAATGTTATCGTCAGTCTCACGGTTTAAGCAACGAGCGTGATTTATTCCTTATAGGTATAGGTACATATACAGCGCCGCGTGATGGCTACACGTACCGCGGTCGCAACATGGTATACCAATTATTATTATTATCACTATCGTCGTTATACGTGATATACGCGTACCGTCGGATTTAAATAATAATATGTAAATTTTTATTTTCTACGTCACTCCAATTAGCCGGATTATTCTTAATAACAATATAATAATATAATATAATATATGCGTAGAACGCGCGTGGACACGGGAATCCGCTCCTCCGTCTTATTTGTCTCTTATTATTATTATTCATCGGGCCGGAGATGATAATCTGTTTGGATCATTAGCGCGCGTGGTGCTTACGAATATGCAATATCGTTCTATTTATGGGCAGGCATTATAATATATAGGCAGGTACTGCACCGGTTTATTTGGTCCAAAACGACCAAAAAATAATAATAATAATAAATAAAAAAAACGAGTGTTCGAATGCCAACGACAGAATTAATAATTATATTTTGACCCGACAATTAATTTTAATTGATGTATATTATATTTTTACGAACAAAACTTTTTTTTATTGCTACGATTTCTCATTCGTATTAAATGTGTATGGTATAGGTAGGCGCACACATAATTATTTCACTCCATATAATATTATAAACGTTTAGAAAACGATTTTTCTTCTCTAAAAAACACATTCGGAACAGCTATTCAATTTTTAACTATGCCATATTTCAATTCATATTCCATACCAATTACCAACGATATATTATAATGATACATTGCAGATATATAGATGAAAAATTCAAATCCACGAAGTCATAAATAAAATCAGTAAAATTGTTATACATTACAATATTATTATTATTCAGTCGTTAAATATTTTAATCACTTTTAAAAATAACTGCAAAGGAATATATTATACTTTTTTAAAAAATGACACGAATTCATCATTCGCAAAATATTTTAAATTTAGTAATGTTGGTTTGAAGTATTCTTAAAATGATAGTTCCAATAGTGGCAACAGTTATAGATATAGGGAATGTGAATGCACCATGGCCTGAAAATCCAATTAATATTAATACTACTCACGAAAAACTTTTCTGACATTGTGACTTGTGGTTCTGTGAGCATGAAAATCAATATAAACATTGCAACTCACAGCTTAAAAAACATTACATTAGCATAGATACCTTTTACGTATTATACTGCAGTTTATACCTACCTACGCCGCATCGCGTGGGTCATATTACCAAATAACTTTTTTAGTTTTTTTTGAACTATTTTACTAATAAAATCGTGTACGTTATATTATAATAATATTATATCGTCGTATATAGTATAGTTTCATAGTTTTGTTGTTGAATTATTAAAATAAAAAAAAACATAAAATAAAATTACATCTTAATAAAATTTAAATTTAGGTTGCATGTATATAATTAAATTATAAACATTTCTTTGATTATACGCCGACGGGCGCTAATGTATCTCAAATCCCACAACATTATTACCATTAGGTTCGCTAAAAGTATACAAAATTGAATGATAGATAAAATCTTTGGATACAACCAAACGCTGTATTCGTGTGTTTTATACACTTTTTGTTTATTTTACGGGCGACATTAAACGTAACTAGCCAAATTACTGAAGGTTTTCTTTTTATACGAGATAATGGTGCAGTTATATTTTATTTCGTCGAATCAGCGCGATCGCTCCGAAATCCTTTTTACTACCTGTGTCCCGGCATACGTATTTTATAATTCTGTGGGATTATTATTAAAAAGGTTAGCCCCGTTAGGCATTCAAATATTGATATTTGAATATTCGCTATTCTAGCGGCGTTGGTGGGTATACTTAGTACTTACCCACCCGTGTTTCGGACGACGCTATAAAAACCACACATGCTGCAGATACAATTTATAATAATAAATATTCTAAATCTCATTGACTCTGCCCTACACAGCCGAACAGGCATACCTGCCTATAAACCTATACGTTAATAAATTATCATAACGAATAATATAAATATTAATAATTATTTATTTTATAGTGTATTGTTATAGTGCGTGTCAATCATCATTGTAAGTACCAACATTTTTGTTGATTTCACCATCCAAAATTCCAAAAATATTGAAAATTAAATTAATATTTAATGTCGATTAATATATCAATATATTAGTGTGTCCCATAATGTCGAATTAATGTGGACAATTTGATATAATTTGATAAGTTAAATATGTTTTAATCTAAAATATAAGCTTTTGTGGGATGCACAATGCAGTCGCAAATTACAACGGCTTACAATTTTTGTTGGCTGTACTCGCATAGCACTTATTATTACGGTCCTTTTTGTTGGCCACCCCCGTAGGTATAATAATATTGTACGATATTATAATATTATGATTTATACATATCGTTTGCACGGCGTAAGTATTATGGAATAATGCTCATACAGGTATACCTAAAGCCACCATGGATAATTAAATTAATACGACGAATGGGTACCACCGCAACAGGATTTCCACAGATAATAATATTATTATTATTATGCTGCGCATAAACGGGAATCGGTATTTTGTGCACACCTAAGCTATAATTTCAATTAAACATCACACACACGCATGCGGCATGTTTACACAATTATTGTGTGTAATAATATAATATATTGATCGTAATATACCTTTTAACACGACCGCGTGTTTGTAGGTACTATATATAATTTACAGTGGTGTATTTACACGTATGGCGTGGGTGTTGTAGGGACTTACCACTTACGCTGCAGAAAGTAAATTAAAAGCCTAATTTACATGCGTTTTGTTTTTCCAACCCTATTACTTTGTAATACTATTTTTTTTTTTATGCAAACCTATACTTACCTACTATCTCTAACTAACGAAAAAACAAACATTTAACAGTTTGTAAAAATATGTAAGCCACCGTTTACTGTCCGACTAAAATCATTTAATATTAGATAATATAATATAATATTCATGATTCCATTATATTATCATACAAATACAACCACAATTTATTACAATAATATACGATACGAAACTATATTATATCATTTTAAAGTGTGGATTTCGGCGCAAAATACATTTATCCCTGATAGTAGTGAGTATATACAATATAACGCGTGCAAAGATTCAAACAATTCATTATTGTTTTATAATTTAAAGTTTTAATTAGTTTGAGATAAGGCCAATTTTTAAAATTAATTTAATTCAATTTAAACATCAAAAATATTCTCCGAGACTCGCTAAGATTTTAAGCTGACATAGAAGTTATTACAATAACAATGTGCACGCTTTTTAGTATTGCCACGCTGTTGAAATAGTTTGTTTATAAAGTAAAACACACATTTCTTGAAAAAAAAAATTGTATTTTAATGCAACCCGTCTTTATAAAGTACCTATTTAATAGCCATTCGTTAATACTACAAATGACAATGAATTGTGTTATGACTTATAACGTACCTATATGGCTATATCCCTAGCTTTTTTTTCTCAATTTTCCCACATTTTGAACTTCTTTAATTATTAAAACACGACCTAAAAGATAAAATATGTTTTATAATCCACATCTCATCAAATTGGCGCTCCACCTCTACAGTAAAATAACAATTTATTTTAAAGCCTGCTGGGTAGATATATTTCCTTCGGCGTTATCTGATTGTCTCCAACGTCTCGCAGTCGATTAGCAGTCGCTTGCACACATAGTCTGAAATAGCGGAAACGGCTATAGTGGACCCGGGAGTTTGGAACGATGGTTTTTTATTTTTTTTTTATCTCGGAACCGGATCGAAAATTACGAGATTTGCGTACGGCATGCGCGCACCGATGCAGCAACGAGACACGCGCACGTGCTCTCTTCGAGCGCGCAAAACAAATTTCTATACTGCAGCGACAATGATAATAATTCAGCCGGGCGGCGTGTGCGTGCTTACGAAAACGAAATAAATGAAAACAAAAAAAATACCCTAAATTTAAATCGCCGCCGAACCGTCCGTGTCGTGGAGTAATAACTCGTCACGATGGGACGCGCGGGAGGGTATTGCTATGCGGCGGGTGGGGAGGGCACGGGGACTTTTCCCGACCGCCGCTTTTCGTTTGCGGGGAGGGGATTGCGGGGGGCCACGGGATGGAAGATGGGCGAGCGCGACAAACGCCCGGCCGGAAATTGGCAAAACCCGCTTGCGTCCAAAGTGGTTGCATCGAAAAACATATTACGATATAATATATTATTATATAATAATATTATTTATGGCATAACGCGGCGCACTGAACATACATTGCCATCGGTCATGCACACGCCGCCACCGGATATACGCCACCGAAACGACTATAATATAATATCATATATATTATGCATGTGTGTGTGTGTGGGGGGGGGGGGGGTACGAGTAAATCGAATACAATATTAAAATGTATACGCGATACACCGTATGTGAAATAATACTGCAAGACGTGTGTGTATATAATATATATTTGTATGCATATGAGTGTATTATGACCATTGAATCGTGTCTAATGATATGGCGTTTAGGGGTGAGGCGGTGGCGAGCGATCGAATTAAAATGCATAACCAAATCGATATACCAGTATTATAATATCGGATAACAAGCTGCAGCTTATACTATTCTATTATGTTGATGTTATATGTACCTACATGTTATAATCCCTTATGGTATACGAGCGTTTTGCAACATCGCGCGATGTTTAAGAAAACGCTATACACGTCCATTTTTGTTGTCTTACAAGTGCGTAACATACCGAATTCACGCTCAGCAGATCATGTTTAATTCAATTGGTTTGAAAATTAGAGTGAATCGACCTATTCTGAAACTTGATGGTAAGTACATTATCTGTATTTTTATATGTGGTTTTTTTACGATAGTTCAATTTTTTAGTAAGTTATGCGTATATAATATAGCATAAATTAAAAATGGGGGACGGAGTGGTCGAGTGGTCTAAGGCGTCGGTTGCGACGCAGCCGATGCCGGCTCGATTCCTTGGTCACGGGCGGCATTTTTCTTCGGGCAAGTCACGGTGTCCTCTCTCTGCTAAACCCAACGCACACGTGTTCCCCCCCCCTACCAACATTAAAACGTACAAAACCAATACAGCTAATGGCCATATAGATGCCGGGCTTAAGATCAAAAAAAAAAATTAAAAATGTTCTTGTAAGACGGAGACAACAAATATTTATGTAGCATCCCCTTAACTGATATTTGATAATATTATATAATACTATTATACATTGATGATTGTCCACAAATAGTACACGCGTGTACTATATACAGGACATGAGTGTTTATAGGGGTTTTTTTTACGATTGTTTCAAAATGGTAGATATTATATTATTATGTATGCACTGGACAACAAATTTAAAATTAAAAACACGGTGGTGGATAACCGGTGAATAATAATAAATATTTTAAAATGGAAACGCCATGCCACGGGCAAAAAATCGCTCACATCAAAGAATATTTTAATTTAATTTGTTTGAATCGGCATGCGTTACGTTTATATTGACTCTTCCCCGATGCAGAGAGTTCAGTAAAATAAATAATCAACGCATTCATTTAAAACATTTTTAATAAATGAAAAAAATTATGTTTTGAATGATACTATTCCGCATGAGGCTCTGAAAAAGTATATCATAATTATTACATATTCAGCAATGTATGTACTATTGTTTATTAGGTATAGCGAATGAGCGTAATTTCTGTTTACGCATATATGTATAGCCATGACGTGTATTGAATGTACTTACGCTAACCTTTAAAAACATTTCACTGTCGAACATTTTTTAAATATCAGTACGGTATAGAACCTATTGTGGACTCACTTTACACCTTTTATATGACTCGGACGACCTTCTGAAATTTCTCACAGACGCTTTCCGTTATTATTCTTGGGGGAGATATTTTTACCGTAATGCCGAGTAAAGAATTCGTACCCGGCGTGCGTATATATACGTGTCACATGAATAGGTGTTACAGTTTATATTCAGTTTAGGTAGGCATATGAAGAAACATTTTATATTATACACATAATATAATATTATATTATATAATACATTTTTATATTGTTATAATATAGGTAATAATGTAATATATGTCTGTAATGGTACCGATTAGGGGAGAGCGATCGAATCGTAACTATACGTTGCCCTGGTGGCAGTCGATATATTATATTAAAAATATGTTAAAGCTTAAAGTACCTCTACATAAGAATATTATATATGAGTACCTTGTGGGATATTATAATATTATATATCATGATATAACGCTGCAGCAATGACTTTGATGTACCTCCGTGCGTTTTACTACACGTTTTCAGAACACATACTCCGGACGAAAAGTCTGTTCTTATCGTATAAAGTTAGTTCCGGTTGGCGATGATGAGAATTTGCTTACAACGTTTTATCTCGGTTGTCTAGAACTCTGGAAGTTCAGGGAAGTTATCATTCATTTTTTTTTCTAAGACTCCGCTATCGTAGAATAATATTCTTACATTTTGCTCTCTCTTACAACCTGCTACCTATATCGATTTATTTTTTTATAATATTCAACTAGATTTTTATATCGTTTACAGTATTATATGACTCGATGTTTAGCAGAAAACATAATAAGACATATAACACGTATAATATAACACGTATAACGGATAGCAACAGTAAATATTTCAGAAAATATGATGTTCAAAAACAAGTACCTAACGAAAATTATCGTTTGCATATAGGTACATATAGGTATTTCATTATTAATTACATTGATTACATTTTTCAGTTGAATTATATAATATATACTACCTATATACAGCTAATACTTGTTTCCAAAACACTAAAACACATCCATCGATTATTTTAATAACTGACATTTTACAAGGTTTTATTTTTATAAGCCCTACGCATTTTATACTTCGGGTCTTATACAATTTAGATGGACTGTAAGCGGAGCGATAACTAGAGCGTAACAGAGAATATGACTAATGATTTTACAATGATATGTGTTTTTTGTACAATCCGTTATCACCCTTTGGAGCAATGAAAATGCATAGATTTTCAACTGAAATATCTTTTCTGGTATAGGTGAATACTTTGGGGCTCCCATTAGTTTTCTTAATAACTGGGAGGATGAAAATAGGCAAAAACGAAAATTATTACGCAAACCAAGTTTTTGAGAAAATATTTTTCTTATTTTGTGGTATTTTGTGGTTAAAAAACTAATAGATAACCGTAGGTACATACTTACTTTATTTAAATGTTCACCAAAAATTTATATTATCATTTTGTATACATGATAGGTGTACTTTTCAAAATAGGTTGGCTCTGTATGAGCTATTCATAGGCAGATCAAATTTTTAAGTATTTTTTTAGTTTTGAAACGAAGTATTTTTATGGTACGATGCGGAGTTAGCCGTAAAAAAACGTTCCCGACGAAATACTATAATTTATAATGTATTAAACAGTTATTTTAGTAAAAACATCCAATTTTTATTCCATCTTACTGATCGATCTAGTAATGCGATAATACTTTTTAAAACAGATGATTTGAATTCGTTATTATGTCTACTTGAGATTGGTCAGTCCACTTTTCCCAATTTCACCCCCCCCCCAACCTCCAAAAATGCAGCTTGAATATTTTGAAATTTCGGAATTTTCAAACGTTGATTATTCGGGATTTATTTGGAATTTTAAACAGAAATCTTAAAATGTGGACAGACCGATCTCAAGATCAGTTTTCTGAAATATTATCGCATTATTAGATCGATTGGTAGGATAGAACTAAAAAAAACGGGAGTGGTAAGTTGTGGTGACGGTTCGCGATAGATTTTATAATTTATAAATATCTTGCGTTTATTGATATTATATCACTACACTACGTATATTATGCAATTAATATAATATATAATTAATAAGTATATATAAGTATTGAATTATTGTGGGTAATATATTTTTGTCACGCCTGCATAGAAAATTTGGTTTTCGACCGCGGTTGAAGCGTTAGAAAGCAACCTTTTTCCGTCCAGCAAGCAGTAAAGTGGAAATCCTCAAAAGTTCTGGGCGCGCGTATCACGTATTCCTTGCACAACCAGACACTGAAATCTATACCACGGTTCTTACAAAACATAAACTATTGGTTACATCTTTTATAGGTACATATTATAACCTACTTGCATGATGCGTAAACATTTAAATTTCATGAAATTGTTTTCGTAGAAGAATCTGATTGTTGCATAATATATCCCTGCATAGTGCATTGCCTTAGCTGTAATTACATTTTTTTTGTGCGTAACGTTTGGTATAGACTAGGTAATAAAAAACGGTATAACGCGAGAATTTAAAACAGCCTAATTAAGTCTGAATATTATGCATTTATAATTATTATAATTTATAAATTATAACAATTTGGTGATGACTTTAACAACAATTTTAATGATAAGAAATCGGAGACATTTAAAACTTTCCTTATGGGCACATTCAATTTACATTTGATAAACAATTCAGCAGAATCTACAACGAGATGACACCACTATTGATGCAGTATTTTCGAGATATTTGGAAAAAATTACATCGCAAACATACATATCATATTTCATTTATCACAGGTCTTTAATTTCGATTATTGAATATGATTAATATAATAGTAATAATAATAATTTTCATTTTTATTCATTTTTCACATTTACTTAAATTCATTAAATACTTAAATACTCGTACATTTACTTAATGATATTTACTTTTTTTTAATGGTTCCACTAAAATGTATTTGTAATTTATAATATTTGTTGGAAAAGAAACTTCGTTTCAACCGGTTGTCCCACGATACCACTCACATTTTTTTATTTACAATAATTGTTGAAAAAAATATTTTTATTATTCCACGCATATTTATGACATAATAATTAAAAATTGGAATTTGAATATAATATATATTTACCGCAAGTAGTGTATTATATTACTTTATTATATTTTATGAAAAAAATCACTATAATACCTATACTGCATTCAATATGTAAAAATATGTTAGTATCTACAGATTTCCCAAGTATACAATTAAATTTTCAAACGTGTTTATGTAAGTCAGTGTTTCTTAAACTTTTTATCCGTGGAACCCTTTTTTAAGTCCACTTTTATCATGAATCCCCTACTTTTTTAGAACTTTTTATTTAGCTTTCAACAATAAGTTATTACTTATTAGGTACAGCTCGATAATTAAAACCCCTACTTTTTTTTAATAGTCATTTTCAGCGTCATTTTATGTAGGGATTATTGGCAGTAGAAATTATAATAATTTCATATAATAATAAAGTGTACTTATACTGTATTTAATTCAAAAAATATTTTAAATAACAGACAAACAGGACTTTTATATTGTAATTTTAATGAGAGCTTCGCGGTACCCTGAAGTGATCTCACAGTTTAAAAAACGCTTATATAGTTTATAGTAGCCAGTAGGTACCTATACCTATATTTTTTTGCGTATTTTAGTCTTTAAAAACTGCTTATATATAGCTAATCTATATACAGCTGATTCCGATACGTGGTCAAGAAAAAACCGGGTTAAAACAAAGGATTTCCTGACAAATATCAGTGTCGCCATGTTGCAATAATAATAATAATAATAATATAATGCACGCTAGCCGTGTTGTGGTTGGCGGTCGCCACTAAAGACAATATTTTTCTTTCGCTGTACTTGCCACGGGACGAGCTTTGTAATCCTCTGTGGTGGCGATGGCGGTCGGAGAGCACGTCAAACTCGCGTTAAAGAACTCAGTAGTGCGTAAACGGGTAACGTGGTCTCGGGGTTTCGGATTCCAACACTGCACCACACGCCAAAGGGTTCGCAATTACTCCGATTAACGACTACGTACCTACACACTCATGCTTTTTGTATCTGTGTATAATACAGGAGTTGCAGTAAGGGCGGGGAACGGGTGCTTTTAGTCGGACTTAGTTGGTCCATCGTTGTGGTGGCGTGTGCTAAGTATAGGTATATAACGAAATTATTTTGCTCGACGTGGCCCACGGAATACCAATTGGATTGATTACGACGGAGTAGCGGAACAGTTACTGCAAGCGAAACATTAATGGTGGGAGGAGGGGGGAGAGGAAGGGAGAGGAAGGGAGAGAGAGAGTGGGGGGCGGAGAGTGAGAGAGGGACGGACACAGACAGAGAGATAGAGAGAAAGAGAGACATATACAGAGAGATGGTTATTAGTTATATAATTTGATTTCAAAAATGTCTGAAGACGACCGCCACCAACACTATACGACCGACCGACGACCCAGTGATAAAACGGACACAGTGGGTAAAAGAATAAAGAATAAATATACTGGAAAAAACTACCACCCTGTAATAGGAATTAGAAGATACGTTTCACTGGGCTTTATTATTTTTTGTGAGGACACTGTATAGTGAATTGCATAGGTTGTTTGGTAAAAATTAAATTTATTAAAAACATAAGGTCTTTGCGCACGACGAGAAGCGCAGACATTTGACTACATAGCGTGTGACGCGATTTTTCTCTCGTGCCACTTGTCATAGATACGTAATGGCATGATTACATATAATATAATATTTAGTATTCACTAATAGTGACGAATGTGACTCGAATAATGAGAATCACTTCGTTATGGTGGAACTCAAGATGCTCGGATCACACGAATCTTACACCAATAGCGTTGTATGATATTTATTGCTTTTAAAATTAACCTTACCTCTTCTCTAGGATATTCATATTATGTTTAGTTTAACATCGATAACATAAATAATTTTAAATGACTCTAGTCCTTTTAATTTTCAATTAGGTATTTAAGTATCTAATTTAGTTTTAATATTTTCAAAAAAAGTTAACATCCGATAATGGAAAAATAGCAATCGGACACCAGCGAGAAAATGATATCAAATGATAGCCATTTAATATACCCATTTCCTTCCAAAAGATAAGATACTGTAATCATACAAAGTTAATTTTCTTTCAAAAAAAACCCTCAAACCAAACAAATCTAGACTATTGTCCTCCTGCATATTATCGAAATAAAAAAATTATTACATTCTCATTATTTTGAAAAGGCACCTATCATTTTTTGACACGAACATTGTTCTATATATCTTTATAAAAAGGTAAACATCAAATATGAAATAAATTAAAAATCATTGTGATAAAATATCGTAAAAGGTTCATTTTTATAATAATTTAGAACTACAATAACTTCAAATTAAAATGCAATATACAAATTATCGTCAATTTCAAAATTACTTTCATGTTATTAATATTAATAGTGTAGAGTGTTATATAAGTGCTTCTATCAAATAATTTGTCTCATATAATTTCATATGAAAAATGTCTAAAACAAGTAAAATATACAATTTTAATATTCAAACAATTATTAATATATTATTTTAATTTTTGAAGGAAAATATAAACACTATTTATAATCGACGAACAATACATTATATATACATATATGTAGGTATCTTGTATATACGTATATGAATGGATATTGATCACGATTGTAGAAATAACATTGATAAGGGAGAACGATTGTACAATTAATCTATCACAGGACGTAGTCAAATTTTTAGTTCAGTAGTTTTGAACCTGTACGATCGAAAGTATCCGTGTAAAAATAAAACGAGGAAAACTAAACGATTTAGAGTTTTCGAGCTCTGCAGCTTCTGGTCGCATAATAATAACAGCCTCCAGCGACGAATGCGTATATTAAATTGTATTATTTGGAACGTAAACATTTGGACGCGGCCACTAGGAACCATCGCGTATAGCAGTAAAAATATAATATTCTCGAAACTGTAATAACCCCAAAAGGTAAACATTTTTGTTTAAACTTTTTTACGTTTTTGGAATTTTTTTATCGGAGTAATTCGTATTATTTATACTCGGATGTTTTACGACTGTATACATTGCTGTACATAATACAGCGTAATGATATATTATATATATATATATAATATGTGTATATGAATACACGAGTATAATATATAAAGATACATTTGTTTTATACTACAGATAAAACAACAAACATTTGTTCATCTGATTTTAATTAAAATATCGAACTTTTCAAATGGACCTAACGGACACGGGCAAGCGTGTGCTGCAGCTTGTTCAAACACGAATATCTGAATTTTAAAATTCCGAGAACTATTTTTAATATAAAATATGGACGAAAATAATCATTGTACATCGGAGATTAGATATTTAGTTTATTTAATACTTTCAACCGTGTTGCATATCACATACTTGTATACCGAAATCATAACATAGGTGGCAGGTAGTTCAGTTTGTGATTGACAATCTAGGAATACACATTAGGCTTACAGCTGGATAATATAATACATAATATTATACACTGGTTTTCAATTTTTTTTTCCAGACTTTGCAACTAAATACACATTTATTAATTATCAGTAATAATACTATGTATGTTATAAGTTATTACATCCAACTCGTTCCGTGATGATGTTTCCGTTGTACTTACAATGTCTTGTAATAGATCCACGTTTTCGTTTTCATAATGCACTTCCGTTGGTGTGGCATAACGTCAATTAATGAGACAAACGTTTTATTTGTGTGATACCATAATATTCTATCTTGTCTTCACTCTTACAGTGTTACAGAATAAAACGAGTTTATCATTTTTATATTTTTTAACAAATTTCTATGGAATTTAGTTCGTTCTATATGTGTCTTTCCCCAAAATTTGAGACACTATTATTTTTTTACCCGTCATAATGTTCAAAGTTCGAACAGCGTTCTTTTTAAAATTATATTTATAACAAACCATATTTTGTTTAATATATTATATTGTATAATTATATTAATTATTAAGTCCAGAAATTGTAATATTAAGTTAACTTAAACTCGATTCATCAAGTAATTAATTTATGTCAAAACACATTTTTTTTTTAATTTTACAAATAGTCGTCCTACGTTGTAACTTGATCTTTTGATTTTAGTCGCATAATGATTATTCACATCACTAAATAATATACGGGAATTACAATAATTTTGTTTCGTGTGGAAAAAATGAACAAGATATTATTACTACCGTAATACACTAATACATTTAAATTTAAATAATACTACTTAGCTTCATTGGACTGAATGACGAGAAATTATAAACAACCGGAGATATGTACATAGGTCTTATAGGATATTTATTCAAAATGAAACGTTTTAAAAAGACAAAGTATAATATTGTAATATTATAAAATTATGTATTTATAATCGATGGTATATTTTCCACGTTGTAATTGTGCATTTTATTTTTCATTTGACCTACATTCACCAAGTGACCTTTTGAACGATTAGTAAGTACTTATACCGAGTAGGTATTGACATATTATTTTGAAATAATTTATATTGTAATATTATAGAGCGTATAACGAGTTATAGATGTAAATTATTTTAGAAATGTTGAGCCAAATTATTTTTAGTTATCATAATCAAAATAGATATTAATAATTATACTATAAATTCACGGTTCTAAGTTTTTTTTAACTTCTAAATAATTACCATTTCAAATAAATAAATAATACTAACTATATCACGGTTCTGTTTAACTTGAATTTATAACGGTATCTCCGGTTGACAAGCTCCGTCGATTAGACAAATAAATTATAAAATTAATACTTAATTAGCATTTCAAGCAGAAACGGACGTATAGTATTATAAATCTTACACCACGAAACATTATCAAGAGTAAATAAATAAAAATGCACAAAAAAATCAACAATTTTATTTATAATTTATATACGGCATACATAATGACATAAATACATATGTAGGCAGCACATCTATAAAACCTTAAAAACTTAAAATAATATTTTAAGGTTTTTAATCGAATATTTTACATTTAAATCTCGAAGAGACAGAAAAATGCTTTGTTAAAATTAATTTTTTTTTCTTTACCCTGAAATGTATTTGTTTATTTAACATCTTCTAATTTGTATTATTCCTCAAACATTTTCTGGAAAAGTTAAACGAAGACATATTTTTTCTGATAAATAAAATTACACAATTCTTATATTTTGATTGTTATTTCATTATTATAATAATTGAAAGAAGACAATACAATGTAAATTATTTAAAAAAAAAGTATTATAGTTTACTGTGGAAGTTAAAGCGCGGAATTGATAATTGAAACGTTTCGCTAAATAAATAATATCAACATATTATATATTTTAAATGTTTGTTTATAATAAATTTTACCTGAAATCGATGGTGTTGTGGTACATTTGCAGAGAGACTGAACTAATAGCAAAACATTTATGAATACAAAAAATTATCGAGTAATTCTTTCCTAAAAATAAATTCTGTTGTTTGGTAACTTAAAATTATGTTTTGTTATTATATATTATTATGTACACGCAGCGAAGTTTCTATAGTAAACATTAATACTGGGTTTTATGTCATTTCTTAACGGAACAAATGAGTCTGAAAACTTCCATTGAGCACGTACGCATATATTGTATATATTATAATATTATGACTGGTTATGAATGTCTAGACTTGCACACATTTTTATCAATACAAGAACTCGTCCGTCAAATATAATATTGCAAAACCAGTTTTTTTTTTAAATTTATCTGCGAGAAAATAATAGTCATTAATAGTTTTAAAAGGTAAAATTATTTGTTCGAACAGAACTTCATGTTATTTTAACTAAACTAAATTTAAACTTGGTGAAAAAATATGTAGTCCACTAAATAAAACACAGGATAGTTATGATAAAATCCAGAAAATTATCAAATGCCAACGACGAAAGAGTATTTAACATTAAATCTGACTTATATATTCGGGTATATGAACTGAGAGAGTATCTCCACCAAAATGTATATAAATTCAATAACATTTTGATTAGATCGTCTTATCATGATGCCTGCGATGGTCATGATGGCACATAATAAATGAAGAAAAATTAAATAAAATAAGAAAAAAAAAAAAAAGAACAATTACATCAATTTAATAAATTAAGCATACAATATAATATAATATAGTTGTGACATATTTTATTGCACAATCGTGTTTAATGATATTGATTTTAATTATTTTGATGTAGGTAATTCACAAAACTGAAATAATTAGTGCTAATATGTTTATGCAGTATAAAATATTCATTTAATTTTCTTTAGACATGCTAAAAAGGGCAATATAAATTTGAAAAGCTGTGCATAAAATGTTGATGAAATAAATAATACAAATAAACTATAAAATCTAAAAATATGTTATTTAAATTTACAAAAATAATGATCTCTCTTATCATAATATACTGTTTTTATATTTACTGAAATCACAGTAATATACGATATTACAGTAATAGGTATCCTGTTAAAGGTTCATAATTAAATTTGTTGAAATCTCTAGATATATAAAAATAAATAAATAAATGAATAAATTCTTTATCCGTATTGTCACCATTTAATTATTACCACGCGCAGTGGCATATCCAGTGTGTCTGGGAGAAGGGGTTACGGCGTTGTACCCCCTCCTGAAAATTGTTAAGTAATAAAAACATTTTATTTTATCAATGAATCATTTTCAGATAAAATTCGTCAACATTTAGTTTTCAACCTAATATTAATTTGTTATTTTCAGTTGTATACAAATTATCATTTAATGAAAGTGAAGCATTTTTTAATTTTAAAATACATTGAGTTAAAAATCCTAAATTCTGTTTAATGTACCTAAGCTAAATAAGTTTTGATATTCCAATTGTAAAATAAATCTACAACATTTTTTTAGATCAATTTAGTACTATAGTTTGATACAAAGACAAAAGTCCTACATTTATGGATATACAATTATTATTATCGTAATAAGATAAAGCTTCTAGCTAAGTACCCCATCGCGTTAATATAGGTTGCGGAGGTAAGATACATGCGGAGGTTAATCTAGTGATAAATAATAGTTCTCAATACTTTTACTAAACTTTAAGCTTTTTTTACCCGAGCATTATAGATTCACTTATTACACAAGCCATACAAAAATCGAACGCATCATATTTGGAAATAACATTGTTTTAACCATGTCCTGACGACGTTCGTTAAAAACTAAAAATGCTTGGTCGTGTTTAATTCCAAATTCCTCTAGTATTTTTAAAACGTCGTTGAATAATTTCCCTACAGTTTTATAATTAAATTTTGTTAGTTCTTCTTGAGTTAATAAAGATGACTTCAAACATTCGTCTTTGTGAAAAATATCAATTGAAATATTTATAAGCACGTACCTTTCATTAGCGTCATCTATATAGTTAACGTCAATTAAAATAAAATGGTTTCTACTCAAATTTTTTTTTTACGTTTATGTTTATTTTTCAATGTAGAGAACTGAATGCATATTTTACAAATAGTTGATTGATTCGGAATACTTTTGTTGGTATACTTATCAAATGTTTGTTTCCGTGGAAAGTTTATTTCCACAAAGGAACATCAGAAGCTTGATAGAAATAGAGTGAAAATTCTGAATTCTGGTCGTAAAATGGATCTTTTCTTCATTCTTTCCTTTTCTAGTTAATTTAGTGAGATGTTAAGTAGTACTTATATCATAAAATCGTTAATTTATGTTGAATTACGTGAAACTGTTTATTTTATGTTCTTTTTAGTCACAAATAACACAAAATAAAACTTTTCCATCAGTCATAAAATAATCAAAAACAATATAGACACTTTATACTTTTAGGATTACTTTGAATAAAATGCACAGACAACGTTGATGTATACATAACACACGGATACGATGTCATAACACATACTGAATTTTATGTTACAGTTATGCAATAATATTATCCTATACTCGCTATAGAAATTCAAAAAAGGTTCTTGATTATTAATTTCCTGATTGTACTATAGATAATTAATCTAATGCAATTTCTATGGCTGTAAAAATGCTGCTATATTTAGATAAGATATAAATAAAATATAATCCATATCAATCAACGTTTTTTTTTCGTTACCCATAGCGTTTTGGTAAAACCTATTTATAAGAACATTTTACTAGATAATTATAAAAAAATTTTATACAATTAAATTACGTTACACTATATCATACAACATGCAATTTCCATGTTATCAGCTAAAATAATATGCAAAAAAAACTACATTGATTTCAGTATTAAGAGAATTGTGGACATACCTAATTCAAATTATTGTAATCGGATGTTCCAAAAATTAAACCAAAGCTTCCTAGGAATATATAATATTAACCATATTATATAGAAAAAACTATTTGATGTTATTAATTGTTTAATTAATCATATTATGTACCTACCTTACGATTATCATTGCAAGACACAAATATAGTATCCTATAAAGATGCCGAACCTATGCGTAAGAATAAACACATAAAAGCTTATTAAATAAATTATATGGAGTACAATTTTGGAAAACAAAATAATATATGGGTAGACAACCCTAATAATATTAAGGAAACTTGGAAATAAACCGGAAGAAAACCATTCAATAAACAAAATATTGAAAGGTAAATTTAATTTAAATTAATAGCTTAAAGTATAGACTATCGGAAAAGCATTGAATCATTAAACTAATATCCATACGAATTGAAAAAAATAAAATGTTTTATATTTTCGTATAGGCATGTTTGAGAAATATCTATAATATGGAATATTAATACTTACAATATAAATTGTTACTTTTAAATTTTAATGCCCAGACAAAGGAATAGGGTAGGGCGTTTATATTATAGTACTTACATCTCATTAATATATTATACTGTTATATATTCTTCGGTGTATTACCTAAAATGAATAAATCTCAAAAATCTTTCGTCAAACTTTTTTTCAAGAGTTTAATTTTTAATTATGTACGGTAATAAAATGTATTTATAATTTTTATAAATATTATTAAATTGTCTTTTTTTATTCTTATTTTATTCTTGTTTTCTCGTAAAATTATAGAATTTTAATTACTTTTTTGTTGTTTATTTAACTACCAGAAATTTAAAATTCCTGTATTCTGTTTTATTTTTTTAGGACATTAAATTAAATACTCACGCACTGTCACTCGTCATGGATATGCGTATACTGCGTTAGGTATAGGTACCTTGATATGATGAAATGATATACGATATTATAAATTATACCCAAAGTACAAGCATTGGTCTACATAAATCAAAACACGTTAAGAACGTTTTAAACCCTATATCATTGGTGTATATACTGTAGGATTGGCCAAGTTCAACGGGTCCGATAAATCGGCTATATTATCCAATGTGAACCGTTGTTTCACTTTCGAAGTGTAGGTATAGAGTGTAAATAACCTATACTATAGTATACGGTTTACAGAGTCGCGGTAATAAGATTTAATCGATAAAAAACCGTTTCAAACCGAATACGATTATTATGCAGTTGTTGGAACGAGTACTGCAGTGTGTATGGAATACGCCTAATATAACCGTCCAAATTAATGAAATAAAATACGACGATGTAGGTGTATAGGTACGAATGCATAATATATAGGATAATAATTGGTCAATTTTCTAGTAAAATATTATCTATAATAAAATATATTATAGTATGATCGTTGGACATAAAACTATTCATTTAACGGTTTGTATTTATTGTTATCATTACTTTTTTTTTTTTAAATACAACGCTCTCACCGACGTTAATCAGATTCAAATAGTGATATTTGGATAGCATTTGAGGTTTTTTTTTTTTTTAATAACACTCCATCACGAACATTCTTATTCCTCTTTTTTCCCCCAACTGTCATTCATTGGTACTCGATGATGATATCTCTTCACCCCATCAAACCACATTTTTTATTAGTCTGTTTCCGGCGACGTAGTAAACTTTTATCGTCTACTCGTATATTATATACTACCTATATGTTTATATTATATGTATTATTAAATGTATGTCTATATACATATACGCACAGAATCAACATACCTGGAACTAGCGGTAGGTATTTAAGTTACCGTGCCTTTTGTTTTGTCAACGATTGCATATTCATTAGTCTGCGGAGAAGCAAATCCAAATACACATTTCTAGATATTTACGACTTCCCCCGGTGCGTAATAAAATACCACTGCAATAGTTTTGATTTATTTCGGGGATTTTCTATCATTTCATACCTATTTGTGTCTAGAAATTTTAATACTACAGTGTAGGCTAGGTTGGTTAAGCTAGGTCTACTTTGTATATTATACACATTTATATATAGGTACCTACTGTACGATATCTTATTGTTTTTTGTGAATATTAGCAATGCCTAAGACTATATTAATTGATCTTCAGATTTAGATATTTTTTTGAAACACGAATTGCTGACGGCACACTGACAGCTAATAAACAATTCTTTACTAAATAATATTATTTATAACGCATGCGTGTACGTATGATATGTGAAAAGTTTCAATGACCCACGTCAGTAAATTTTAATAAAAACTGTATGCGACACACACCTAAATATTTAAATCGTATATGTACGTCAGTCATAATGAATAAATATACCTATATACTACTTCCGAGAAACAAAGTTTGAAACACAGGCCATGAATTTTACCTTATCTCATTAAACGCAGTACTATAACGCGCGTGAGTACCTATATATAAATAAGATAGAGATAGATATATAGAGAGGGGATAAGGGAAAGAGAGAGAGAGAGAGTAACCTGAAACAAAGGTCTGAGAAGGATTATAGTTCGTTTGGCACGTGTGTTTGAAGTACAAGTACGCGCGGTGTTTCTCCATAGTTTTGTACACAACAAGAAGAAAACTTTACTATCAACTAATCCGTCAACATTGCCGGGTAATCTCCGACGAAGATTTTAATATCAATAACGACAAGACATCTGAACCGTAAAAACAGTCACTATTCATTAATTAATATTGTACATGGTAATATAATATATTATTATTATAGTACACATCACTTGTTATCAGTGCTTGGAAAGTCCCGTTAAAAAGGAACTATGTAGCTCGCGTTCACATGCATGTCGTAGAAAAAGGGACTAGCTAAAACTAGTTCCTTTCCTCGTTCCTAAATGAATAACATTTTTAGTTCCTCAGTAATTTAGAAATTGTTTAAATATAATTTGTAGTAATAAATTCTATAATTTTGTAGTTATTTTGTTCTTAAAATGTTTAATTTGTTGATTTCATACAAGTTAAGACCGAGAATACCGTCAGTCAACTTTACATTTAGTAAACATTGTTAATATTATCGTGTATTGTCTTATATAGGCTTAAACAATTATATAGTTCATTAAATTAAAAAAAAAAAAAATTAAAATATAAAAACTTTTCTTCTAAAAATGTTTGGTATAACACGACCCAGCATGTTTTGCGTTGTGCTTTCGTGTTGGAGACTATAGTTGGGCATATAGGCTGTAAAGCCTGATTGGATGAAACGTCGTTCTCTTAAAGACTGCTACCTGTTTCAACCGGAATACTATGCATATACAATGTGATGAGCTACAAGTAAGTTTGATGCAAACATATATATTATTATTATTATATAATATAACATCGTGTTATGTATGTTTCAGTTAGCAATAAGAGTAGGTATAACACTGCTGTTATTCCTCTTGCGGTCCGCAGACCAAAGCATATTATTATTTATCATCGACTGCAACGACTAGGTAAAACGGTATATCGATACAAAACCCGATACGAGCATTACGAGTGAAATAGGAATCGCTGGGGCAAAGGAAAAGGAACAAAAGCTATACAATGCAATAACGACGACCGCGCGCAATCACGGTCATAGGGTCTACCAGCTCTGGCCGGCAGGCGTTTACACTTTACGTGCAATAATATTATAGTAGTCCGCACAATAGTGTCGCGTTTCGTGGATCTCACAGATGGGAGACCGACAGACGGTCGGACGATAATATATTATTGTAAACGCGTCGTCCGACAATCGAATGCCACAATGATATATAGAAACCGGAAAATTGAATCGTCCGATCGATCGACCGGCGCACACATATATAGGTACATATCTGAGAGCATCCTATGTCGCGGCGGAGTCGGGTGAACGGTCGTCGGCGGCGGTGTTCGTTCTGTATTTATTATTTTATAATAATCATAATATAATAATATTGTATTGTAATATTTTTTACGCCCGTCCAGCGGAAGCCGTCGACGACCACGACCGGTTTTCGTTACGAGGGCACAAAGCCGCGGGACGCGCATTATAGTAATCCATAAAACATATCGTGTAGCGATGATAATCCCGGACAGGAGCCAAACGGAATATTATACATTAGTAATCTCGAGCACTGCGATGACTACAGTCTAAATGTTGAGCCAAAACATCTTAAGAGACCATTGCCTGGTACTGACATATTATATATGTCACGTATATTATTATACTGTATAGGTGTGAATAGGGTGTGGTATATAAGCGATATATATTTTCGACGGCAACAGTTTTATTTCCATGATATCTCGAATTTATCGGCCCGAATTTAAAGTAAGTAAACGAACAAATTCAAAATAAATAAATAATAAATACAATTTCGTTTCGATAGATATTAAATACCTACTAATACCTTCGTTCATAGTAATTTCCTTCTCTGACAAGCTATGTCATGAGTAATATTAAGTAGCCGACTATTGTTGTGGCCCATTACACGATTTATGTAGCTGTTGTGTGAACTGCAGCTTATTGTGACCCTTTCTCCCTTTTGTTATACTTGTATTTACAATTTACATCTACTAATGTCCGTGTTTCGATACTCTCACGCTTTCAAATGTTTGATTGATTACCAATTGAAACAATTATTATTACTTGCAAAATACGACCACCGCGGTGTATATAAAGCGACGATTATCGCGGATTGCACCTCGTCGGACACATCGGACACTATATTCATATAATACGCACTTGCGGACGCCTTGGAAAATGGTTTGATGGAAAATCAAACGGCACTCGTGACTGAAGCAGAGAAAAAGACCGGTGACGACCACGTTTACCTAAAAACCGACTGACCGAATGACGACAATAAACGCGGTTACCCGATCACGTGTATACCTTATTATGTGCAATGTGTACCGCGGTCCATACGGTTGTTTATGTTAATCGCGAGCGGGTAACCGCGCGATATTTTCCGTCGGTGAGTGTCACCGCCGACCGTTTTTTCTCCACGTCCGACCATCACCGCGGCCGCGCGCCGTCCACCCGTCATTAATTCTTTTGAGCCCGACTAATGGTAAAATATTGTACTGGTGTACTTCAGTACTCGCGACCAGGTAACAGCGAGTAACCGTGATAATTAATGCGCCGTCGGTTAGTCAGTCAGTGAGAAAGACGCGGTTTTCGACTGCCTATATTTACCGCGTCCGTCGCCCGCCGTTCGTCAAACCGTTTTCACTCAACCGTTCACGAGTGCGTAAAATGCTGTGACGTCATCTCGGCGAAACGGGTCCATAGAATTCTATAACATTATACGCATAATATTGGCGAGCCTCATCACTTCCGGTCCGCATCACCTATTTCCCGAGTAATTTCCGAGGGCGGTGTCGGTGTCGAGCGGTAAGACGCACATCAGTCACTTTTGTATGTTATTCACAAGTCCCGCTTACTAGTTTGACGGGTGCGTCATGACGAGTGACACTGTTAAATATCGTGAACATACTTAATACAAACTATAGTATACTAAGCCATACTAAGTATAAAATAGTATTTAAATATAAAATAAGTAATAATGCTCACTAAACATAGCATTATAGTCATCCACGTACACAATACACATGCACGTATAATCTAATAAAGTAGTGGTCAAATTATCTTATCATGTGGGGGAGGGGGGTGGCTAATTTTTTAACACGCACTATTTTATCATTAAAAATATAATTTATACGATAATAAATATTGCAAAAAACATCACGAGAGGACATCCACACCGCTGAACTAACGTTAATGCTATAAAAAAGACACGCCATATTGTCAAACGCGATGGTTCATAAATGATCGTTAACGATTTTCCAATTAAAATTATGATTATTTTAGGTATATCATATATTATAGGTAGGTACATGTCTTAGACCTCTTCCCCCGTAAACAAATTTAAATACGGCATTGACAGTTGGAAACAAACGTATAATATTACCGTAGGTACTTGAATACTTAATACATACCTAATAAATAATATATATTGTCACACACACACAAATCCATCGGCGTAATAGGTAGACGTACGATGTATTTCGGACACGCACAAGTATATATTTTTATGCTGTCAGCCAGCACGACTACATCACCGCGCGGCCGTACGAAATCTAAATAGATATTATATCATATGAAACGCGGTAACCGGTAGGTGCCAACAACCGGGTATACGGTGAAACAAGCGTCGTCCGCGGCCTGCATAAGCGACGCGCTGCTTATTGTGCGTTTTGACGGCTGCGGCACCGTTTGATATCGGCATTTAATTTTAATACCATTTGAACTGCGCGTTAAATACATGTCACTACACGTTTTAAACATCTGAATTAATCAAACGCGGTTTTGTTTGAAACCATAGTAGACCATATACCACTATAGACAAGAACCGTGTACAACAACAGCGTTACAAGCGGCGTAACGACATCCCGCAGTCGTGTAGGCTGTCTTGACGATAAAAATACAATGATTTATATATATATATATTACCCTACTACCCCGCAAAATTAAGATATCGTATTGAGTAATCGAGTAATCAAAAAGGGCCCTTTACGTTGTTAGTTGTTACAGTGGTATAAGGACTGTGTTTAAAACAAATCATTTAACCAGGAAAACGGTTTGTTTAAAACGGAAAAAAATCAAAAATTCAGTCTATTATAGACACTCTTGGTTTTAGATTCTGGGCGGGGAAAGTGAGGAAGCTAGTGGTTTTACCGTGATGTTTATTTTTTTATCCTGTAAACAAAATTTTTACCAGAAGGAGTGCTTGGATTTCAATTTATATTATCTTATCTTTTAGATAGTTTTTATAACGCCACGGGAAAAACCACAGAAATTTATTTTTCCAACCTATTTTTATAACGCTTTATTTATCATTATGGAAACAAATACAATATAAAAATTACCCAATTCCCTCTAGGTAATATGTGTTTTATATACAGTTAATGGTTACATATTTATGATTCTTAAATTTTCTTTCGTCCGTTCAGAATCGTTTTTTTATCGAATGCAATCATTCCCTTTAAATCGAATACTGTAATAATACACTATCCTGTCCGAGGACCGATGGACAAACTTCCACCACCACTAACCTACTCCACCCCACTGCACTAACCTGCTTTTTCAAAATTCTCTGTAATATATTTTTTTATTATTCAATAAACAATGTATAAAAGTTGAATATGAATTTACAGATATTTAAGTAACGAGGATCAAGCTTCGCTGGTTTTTGTTACTATTAACATTGAGTATGAAATATTGTAAAAATATATACCCAATGCTATTATTATTGTTTCTGATATATGACTTTCATACTAATAATATTATTGGTACTCACAAAAATTACGTTGATAACGTTTTACATTAATAGCCAATAGGTGGCTGAATCATAGTCCCACGGGGACCATATTATACTACAGTATCGCACATGGAGGTGTTTGCGATGAACGATTGCACTTCCATAGTGTGAGTTGGCCATATACCCTAGAGGCTTTTACAATATTTGTAAAATGAGCGACCAGCACCCTTCGTTCTGTTGGTCCTTCGTTGCCAGTCTTTTATTTCACAGTTCGTGGAAGAATACGTCATACATAAGTGATAAGTGAAATGAAAATTATTCGTAATCAGACGTATCGAAACTCGTAGGTACTAAAAAAAATACTTAAAATGAAGGAAAAATAGTCAATCTACGTACAAAATATGTACGTATATTAAATCGGTGGTATGAGTTTGGTCTATGCTCAAATAACACTTTGCTATATCACGAGATTATCCGCTCCTTAATCTGTTAAAAATACAATAGTCACAATATTGACACTCGTAATCCTCGGGAAAATAATGAAATTCGTTACTCGCTACATATTTCCAAAAAAATCAATCTCCTTTCCCGTGAAATCTTTTCCGCACACACATGTGGATATTAAAATACAGTACCTAACGTATTATACGGATTTCATATCGCCACCTGTTCGTTACGAAATCGAACCTCGTGATAAGGACGTAAATGAGAGTGCGTTATATATCACACCATCGCGCTTCACGCAGTGGCGGCTCGTGAACCGTTTGAGGGGTGAGGCAGATATTTTCAAAATGTATGGGAGAAAAAATGCTGTTAAAATATAACAATGAGTTTCAAGTTCTCTTTTAATATAACTCAATTAATATTAATTAATTCTAACCTTTAAAAATATATTAATAATAAACCATATAATATTTATTTCATGTCATATACATAAAAAAAATAAAATACTTATTTCATAAATCTCATATACTAAAACAAAAACAAAAATATTATAAAAATAAATCTTTTTTTTATATTATGTTTTGTAAATTAAATCTATTCTTCTGTCTTTGAGTAATGCAAATTTGTCAATTATTTACTATAACTATAGTAGGTACAAACACTACAAACGCTACAAACTACAATTATTAATTGTGTTAATTATTATTTGATTGATATTTGATATGAACTAATATCTTTAGTTTGTGATAAAAGTATTGTGGGTAGGTACCTATACACTTACACTACACGACATTATATCCATTATGACAACCTCCCAGTTCCTATTTCTATTAGTGGAAGTTACGTCGTTTCGACAAAAGACTAATGGATAATGTTAACAAACTCTGAGGCCCGAATCGTTCAGCCTCATTTCATAATAAAATTCCGATTTCCCCCTCTACCATTATATATTTTATCATCTTCCGGCCGTCGCGTCTCGTCTGAGGCTAAATATTACTGGCCTCTCGGAACTCTTCGGCTGTCATCGAGATCGTTATATCGTTCAACGAACGTCTTCGTCGTGATTTTTGATAACAGTGACAAAATATGTAGTACGTACTCATTGTGTACTATGATAATTATATTATATACGACAAAATAAATTTATTTTGTATTTTAAAATGTACATTATATTATTGAATATAATATTCTTAAAGTCGATTGGAAATAACTATAAATATAGTATATATACCTCCTTTTTCTGTACAATAGTTAGGTGAGGCTCAGCCTCACTTGCCTCCCCTGACGAGCCGCCTCTGGCTTCACGATAACAACGTAAAACCACGACGCGATGTACGGTGTAATATATTATTATCGCGTGCGCACCGAATAATCGCAGCGGCCATTTCTACGTACACTGCACCGTTCTAGGTACATACGGATGCTGGCGATTTATCTCAATTTAGAATAATCCGAAAACATATTTTCCGTGCCGGTTAACCGCCACCACCGCCGCCGCCGACGATGCCGCCGACGGAGGTCGATCAATCATCCGAAGCCTTTTGTGTCGGATGTATAATATTTTACGCGCACACGCACGCATTATATTGTATTTTACGGCGATGTTATTAAGAAATTGACGGAGCTTGTGTGCGTGTGTGTACGTGTGTGTACGTGTGTGCGCGTTGGCGACCACTATGTATATATACGCGTATACCGCACCACCGCCGTTATACCCCCCTCTCGCCGTGGTCCCATCAACCGCACCCGGGTGGGTTATCGCACATATATGCGTATGCGATATTCAACCCCTCGATCGGTTCCAGCAGCTCCAGCCAACACCTCCGACGTCGTATAACTGTCTATTCCCGTATACGTTTTATTATTATTATTATTAAATAAGCGCGCGTGTGCGTGCGCACTAATACTCGTAATGCACACATAATACCCCGCCGTCGTGTCGTGTGTGTGTGCGCGAGCGAATTACGAAGTTTTGACTGGAAACTGTCCGTTTTTGACGAGCATTTCTCCGAAACGCGGCACTTGTACCCCCGACAACAATGCGACAAAGGACGTGCCGAGATCTATTGTCAACCGACCGACCTCCCCCCCCTACCACGCCGCTAGGGGTGTTTGGTGCGTACGCGTGTGAATTCCGTGTGATTGGCGATGGCACCCAGCTGGGCAAACCGACTCATTACGATCGTTTATCCACGACGGACGGGCGCGGAATACGCAGAAAATAATATTTTCTGCCACGCGTAACGTTACCGCGGCGCACATTAAACCGCTTATCAAACGCGTCGTAATACTTTTATAAATAAGCGTATTATGATATAGTATCGAATGTCGTCGGCTAGCGGTGTGACCGGCACGGCGTCATTCCGCGCGCGAGAGGAAACCGCGGGAAAACGGTGTTTGGGAAATCGGTATACGGTTTTCCGCCGTAAAAACAGCAGCGGTGTTCGACAAAAGCGCGTCGAACGTTGCTGTGCGTAAGAAAAAAAAAACGGCCACGCACAAAGGAGAACGCTGTCTACAGTGTATATTATGCCAACCATGCGTACCTATATCCGTTATCCGTGTACACCCCCCCCCCCCCCGCTGTACCTATATGCGCCAGATGAAACGTCACGTTATATTTTTCTTTTTATACTATTCGATATAAGTGTCTACATAATATTATATTAAAAAGTACGCGCGCGACTTTTACACATAATATTATATTTTCTGGCAGTGCTAATACATTTTTTTTCTTGCTCATATTATATAGTGTATAGTGTTTATACCTAAGTGTTTTCGAGGAATACCGGGTTTCCGATCGATATTACACTTATTGCATATTATTATCCTCGATGGTAAGAATAAAGAAGAAAACCCTATTTATTTTTTTTTCATAAATACGTACCGGGAACCAGGGACAGTGGCGTTCCGAAGGGATACGAGGAGCAGCCATTGTTTTTTTTTGCATACCTACATAATTATAATGCGTTCTTTAAGCCCAATGAATATAATATTATAATGTGCCTATGTCATAATTTGTAAAACAAAAAAACCAACTATCTAAAATACTTACGCATTGAATATCAAAAGTTCTGTTCAGGTAATATGAATTACATTTTCTTATACACTTATACCTAGTGGAACTATTATGAATGATTATATAATATAACGACCTAGGACGGTGTATTATGAGGATCTTCTTATTCGGCAGTGTAGTCACAATTAAAGCAGATATTATGGTTCACTGCTAACCCATTGACAAAAGTCTTAACTTAGAAATTAGAAACCCGAGCATGGTCAACTGTATCAAAAGCTTTACGTAAATCCATGTAAATGGCACCCGTTTGTCGCCCAAATTTAAACGACCTACAATGAGTGAATCTGTTTAATAAACTAACAAGCTATGGTATCTACAGTATTCAGTAGATCTAAGAGTTTCGAGACCACACTGCTGATTACCAACAGACAAGAACCACCAACATTGCGAAATAAAGCTTTAGATAGTCGAGGCTTATGGAGACGAGGGACTCAAGAAGCTTAAGAACAAGTACACGAGTTCTATAAATAGTCTTATATTTTAAAAATGTCTGTATCGCCCAAACGCAGCTATCGAGGTTGGCAGAGAGAACACATCTGAAAATGTTATTATAATATAATTATGATAATTTGATTGGTAATACCTAGTAATTTAATTATTAAATGGCATTTTTTTTTACCAAATTATATACTAAATTGCAGAAAATAGGTAGGTACCGCCACTACCACATTTATAATTCAATAAAATAAACATTAATTTTGTGCATATTTATATATGCATTTAAATTTAATAAAATACATTTCAATGTTTTTAAATAATATAATATAAGTAAAGATACAAATTTAAAAATATATATGACGTGTAAATACACAAGAATATTAATACATTAAAAAGTGATATTTTGAACGTAAAATTTGACATGTTGTACGTTTGTAAGTCGGAGACAACAAAGTACGCCCGTGTGGTGTCCTCTTAAAGGAAAATGTTTAGGATTTCTATTTAAGTGTTTTAAATAAATATATTATATTGAATAATATAAAAGGTAAATTTGTATAAAGGACATATAATGGGGAGCTTATGTGAATATATTATATCCACCCAAAAAACTATAAATATACCGAATGGTGTTAATATTATATTGTACCCTCACGTTTTGCGTGCTCAGTTTCAGATTTTTGGGTATTATGCAAAGATACAGACGATTATAACAAAAAAAAATACGATGAGCAGAGTTAGAGAAAATCCCATCAAGTGTGTTATACTGTTATGGTAATGTAATATAAAGGGTTAAAATCATAAATATCAAAAAGAGTTGAGGGTTAAGGGTGAACTTATATTATATATGGATAGGTTTACAAAAGAGGAAAGTGACAATGACGTATGTGATTTCATATATTATGTATAGATGTGTGCAGAGTGCCCGTGCGTTAATGGGATAAAAACGTAGAAAATGGCTAATAATTCGTCATGATATTGTTAGGATGGGGTTGGACCGGAAATATTTAATTTTGAGGAGCCAATATATAATATATTTGATCCCCTTATTGCAATATATTGATAATGCCCGTCATTCAAATTAATTAAACGAATAGTTGCGTGGCATGCGCAACTGTATTATATTATATAAAAATAATATATGGTAGGGATTTAACTCTATCGGTATGACGCAAATTCTAAACCGTTATTTTATTATTATATATTGAATTAATTAATATTTCTTCACTGTATCGTCTAAATCTAATGCATTTTTTATTCAAATATAATAAATTGTATAATGTATATGGTTCATATTTGACGTTTACAAAGAACACACCACTGAAATGTATTTATCATATAAAATACAATTGCCTTTTCATTAACGCAGCGTGTACACTGCGCATAAACCGAAACAATGCTATTAACGTTTCTGGCTATTAAAACATAAGAAATATTTTTTTTAAAACATGCATAACGTTTTATATCAAGCAGTCAAATAATAAACCATACATTATTATTTAATTTTAATCTGGTTTAGAGGACTATATTTTAATAGCATTGTAATTTGTAGCGGTACTAGCAAGTTGCAAATTAAAATGATAATGTGTTTAAACAATGAAACAATCTTAAATAATTTGGATAAATCATATTGAATAAGTAATAGGTACTAATTAAGTATCTACAGGACATATTTAATTAAAAGGTGTTATAATGTGGTATCTTTCGCACAGAAACAAAAAAAACTTTAACACCTATTAAATTATAATATTCACTAATAATTTTTAAATCTTCAAAAGCCATGAAATGTGTGATATTTTGGCACAAATTTATATCATTATCTAAATCCACATTGCCAATTATATTAACACACTTGATTCTAAAAAGAATTCCTGATTATTTTTATTATTCTTCTGATTTTTTTTTAATGAAGGAAGAATTTCTTTGGTCACCATTCTGACTCATAGCCAGGTACCTAAAAAAAGTTGTTATTCAAAATAGAAATTCTTATTTTATTTTTAGTTTATAAAATATGAGCATACCTGTATATTTTGTATGCTTTTTATCGATGTAAATTATGTTTTAGAATATTTTATTAATATAAATGTGTATGTATATATATTATAGAAAAAAATTTATTTCGTATTATAATAATAATAATATAATGGCCTGTATAATATATTTTATTACCGGCATATTTTTTTTTTAAACAAAATAAAAATAGTGAAATAAAGTTATGCATCTATAAAAATAATCATATTATTATATCTACATTTTTACTAATTATTCAATAAAAAAAATGTATTTATTGTAACATAATATTATAAAAACGTTCACAATAATTATAAACGATACATTTTCCAGCAAAATCATACGGGTCGATATACCTACTAATGTATAGTATAGTAACAGATTTTAATAAAATAATGAATTAGATTAAAATTTGAAAAAAATAGCATATTAAGTCAAAGTATAAAATACAAATTAATTATAAAGTGGTTTACCCTGGGAATCCAAAGGTTAAAATGTCGACTTGAAGATCGTTTCGTATTTTGTTAATTATTATGCAACAATTTTTAACCACAGCGGGGCCCTGGAAAACAGTGATTTAAATTCGGAGTGCACCAAAGTAATAACGTTACCCTAACATCCCCAACCATTAAGTTATTACAATTATTTTAACTTGAATAATTGTTTGGTATTTTATTAATAATTAATATTATTATGTAACAATTAGTAACCAAAAAAAATTATAACCTTGCCCTTCGAACTCAAATCCTCGTTTTCTGGGACCCCTGCACTGTGGTACTGTGGTTTGAACATGTTTTTATTTTTGGTTAACCTTATAATTAGTTATATTACTAACAAACTACAAAACAATTTTCAAGTAAACATTTTGATTTTAGGGTGCCAGGGTACTGGGTAACGCACCTACATTTAATACCGAAGATAAATTAATATTCTCACGAAGCAAATAATTAAATAATAATATTATACTTCCTTCGCGGGTCGTTACCCATATAAAATTGCATTATAAAAGCGCTTAGTAGTGTTTATTACTGAATCATTTTCGTAATGAAACAAATACATATAAAATATACTGTACAGTAAAACCATTGACTCTTGATGACATATTGTAAGACAGGCGGTGGCTGATCAATAATACTTTTGACAACTTATAAAACATATAGGAAATACGCTGTATTGATGTAGTACGTTAAACATGTATTGATGTATAAGACACATGTCATGTGCATACATTATAATTATAATTTATTTTTCATAAAGACATTTTTGTTTTTTATTATTCGAATTCATATTTTTTATTGTTATTTTACTCTGTCCGTGGCCAATGGATATAAATTACGCCATTAGGTATTTTATAATATTTTCTTATACATAGGTTGAGTAAAATGAACACAGATTACAATATAGTGTCATAGTTAATGATAGTAACATTAATTGAAGTAATAAAGCAAATATTAAAATAACATCGTTTGTAATAGAATAGTGTTTTTATATTCTGTTGATTTATATGTTAGTGTTATACTTGGTTGATAAGGTATGTTTCCGTTAGTAATTGTATGAGTTTGGAAGTATTATTTGGCACTGGGTGTAATGTTTTAGCTAGGCTGTCGGCGATTTGAATTTTTGGACGGACACTCTTCTCTTTCTCGTATTTATTCTGCATTATGTCAAGACTACGAGAGAGACACCACAGTACACGTATATAGGATGGTCTTCTTTCTCCATTGAATATAAGTGACTATAAGACGTGTAGGTACGTCCTATTCTGAATAAGTTGATGAAGGTCTCATACTTGCATACTACATAATATTATATAAATAGGTATTGTACAATATGTATTAATGGCATGCGCATTGCGCATGTGTAAGTGTTTTATAAGTCTTATTTAAAAGCTGCAACATGATTATCAGATAATGGTACCTATATAGGAAATAATAGGATAATAATAATTAAGTAGGTATGGGGGGTAAAAATTAAACCCACGTACCTTATAAACGCTTTCGTTTTGAACTTAACTCGTGTGTACATTACTGACTATCTAAAGTTTTCATTAGTACCTACCTATTTTATAAATAAAATTGTTATGTTTAAAATAACGAAAATATTATGTATTTAACAGATTGACAGCCATGGGTTTTTTTTCAAGTTACTTAAAATCGATTTTGAGAATCTATTTGGGTTCTCAAAAATATTACTAGGATTGACAATTGAGACCCTAAGCTAACCTAACCTAATCTATTCGGCGTTTCACTGAAATCGATTTTCAACGAGAGCTTTTTCAAAGGCACAATAATCAGTATTTTCTAGTCGGATTTAAAATGTACAGTGTTGCCACTTTCTGATAGTATAACAAGCTTGCAGATATTATCATTATTAGTTGTTTTTTTTATCAACTTTTGTTTAAATCGTCAAAACTGTTTTCAAGTAAACCTATGAAAAAAAAACCCGTGGCGTACGGGAGTAAACTAGTGAGAGCTCAAAAAGGGGCTCATGGCGGTCAACCTGTTAATGTACAGATCGAATGTATAATTATAAATTATAATGTATTAGGTATCACTGTATCAGATACAACATAATATTATATTAACTTGTATGTACCATGACAAAATAATTAAATTTTGTTTTCAGATTATACTACCTAGTAATAGTAGAAATAAGTATTTTTTTTTGTAAATAAACGGTTGCTATTGGTTGCTTGGATAGACCAGGATTAAAGAAACTATATCTTAAATCAAATGTATGTGTGAAGTGTGTATACTCAAAAATTAATCTACTGAATTTGACGAAAATCTCAGAGATTACTTTTTAGATGTATCAGAAAAAATTAGAGAGTAAGTAATTTAAACCACGTTACAAAAATAAACCAAGTGCTAAATCGACTTACTGTTGCCCGTCTAGGTCAAATTATTTCACAAAGCTAGGTACACTAACACCGATTTTTCCGTGGACTGAGGTAGGTATACTGACGCCAATTTGTCTGTGAACTCAGGTACACTAAAATTGAGATACAAATTTAGAGTGTTTATACTATACATAGAATATGCTGCAAACAAACTGCGTATGGGCTAAGCCGGGATATTCAGAAAATCTTATTATATTTTTAATTTCTAATACATATTGTTTTCTGGTTATTTGCTCTTTGCATACTGAACATTGAAAAAATTGATTTATTATCTTTTCTTCTTATACGATTCGCAAATATTACAATACGAGTGTTTACAAACATGTCATTATATATTATCTACATTGTTTGAATTAATAAACCAATGTCATTAAAAAACAAAATAGAAAAATACAATCACTTCAATTTAATTACACACTAAACAAAACGGTCATTATTTCAAATAGAATATTGCGTATACTCATTTACATAATATAATATTGTGTTATGTTCAGCAAGCAATAAGGAAGAAATGTATTTAATAACAGACAAAGCGCTTTTATTTGATAATTTGTACCTATTTTAGAATACAATTCGGTGGTACCTTGAAATTGTGTTTAATTACGAATGCAAAGCAAAATAATTAAAAAATATATTACGAGACGAAGCTTAAACGATTTCGTTTAACGCATTTTCCATTACGCAGCTATACAGACTTTCGACTATAATTACCGTAGGTAATACAATTCGTGACAATACGATTTAAGCTTTAGTCGTATGACTATTATAAGACTGCGATATTTCAAACGAACGTTCATAGACCACATACACAATACAAAATTATAATATTATATGGGTACATAGGTATAACTCAGTATAAGCTCCATGTAGTCCCCGGCTACACAATGCAATTTGTGTTATCGGTGTATCTTCTGTGCAGTAAACAGTGCAGTGTTATTATTATTCTATTGTAGTGTAATACTTTGTTTATTCGATATTTCGTATACGGGGGCATTATGTGAACTTAATTCCACGAGCAATGTAAACCTCACTGCCTATACCACGCGGTATCAAGAGTATGATAATAATTAATAATGAACAAATTTAGGTAAGTATGTTATTACTCTATGGTTTGTACAGCCGTTCGACCATTTGTGCGAATTTTTCAAACGTTTACCTAAAACTGATAAGCCATTGCGAATATTATACAAAACAAATCATAATATACACCTACACAAAAGTATGAACCATTCTCACATCTCATACAGGCATAATGTTTGCATTTGTTTAGATTTTTCGTAATTTGTATCATTTAAACTAATAGATTTTTGTCAATTATCATCTTCATCAATATCAATCAAAAAGTTAATGAAAACATAATATGGAATATGGTATATGGATCAATGCCATTAACTTCTTAATTTCTAAATAAAAATAAAAATCCAACAGATAGGTACAGTAAAAAAAAATTAACATTTTAAATTAGTATAAATTAAACGAAAATATTCACAATATAAATATATGGTTATTGAAAACTATTGGACAATGAGTATTGACTAGGTATGTATTAATTAAAATATAATTTTTTTGATTTAAGTGCAGTTATGGATAATTTGACAATAACTTAAAAGTATCTAAATGATTTTGTTATAATTTAATAATCACAATAATAATATTTTTTTTTTACTTAGAGCTATGTTTTACTTTTTACTTTGTGTATGACGTTACAGTAGTGTACAATAATTACCTACTGCCTTGGAAAGTTTACGTTTTCGAGAGCGAAAAAAAAACGATGATAATTTTCTAAGAGAAATAAGAACATGTTTAAAGGCTGTATATAATATTATTGTTAATCGTTATTGTTAGTATCGTAAACATACTGAAGTCTGAAACTATAATGTATAAAATTATCTGTCAACTCGTTTCTTGAAAGTTGAAAGCGAAAGATAACATAATATCATACATTCACGGCCGACTATAATATATTGCATAATAATATTGTAACCTATGTATATATGTACTCAAAACGGCAAGCTGGGATCTTCCGAAAGTATTCAAAGCGCACACTATAATAATGGCCACAGCAGTTATATCCATTTTACGATTGTTTGTTAAATTAACGGACAGCCACCACTAAGTTACAATCATACTATAGTGATGTGTTGTTTTCGAAGTACATAATACGCCTACTTTGATACTTACAACATAAGTTCTACGCATAAGACATGTCTTATATATTATTGTATAACATAATGTAATAATATAACATAATATATTATAATATAATATACACATTACACATATTTAATTAAGTAATTATAATATATATTATATAATATGTTGTACCCATATGGGTACTACTGTATAATATGGCGTCATGGTAGGTGTAACGTGAGCGCATAACGACGATTTATGTTAACTACTACTATAGAGAGAAAAAGCAAATCTCTGCGGGCTAGCTCCTTAAAAGCATTGTGAAGTTCCAAAGTTGAAAGGACAAAAGCGCAAAACCATAACCGCGCGCCGTTATTAAGGGAAGTATAACAAATGTGTGGTCTGTCTTTGTGTATAATATATATTATATACGCCGAGAGTCGGCGCGGCGGCACACATTTAAAGTATTTCCAACTGCTAGTCCGCAGAACAATATGTGTGTCATAACAAAATATTATAGGACGCGGAATATCAGGCAGCCCGGTACTTTAGAGCGTTTCTCGTCGTCGAATACTTTTGGAAATTGTTTCGAGTCCACCGAAAGATTAATCCCAGACCGGTATAATACAATGTACTATATACCATGATGGGGGTCACCGTGTTTTCCTATTTCCGGAATTCCCCAACATATAGCCTGCAATGCCCGAAATCGGAAAGATAGATTCATTGTGGCCCTACCCGAATCGAATCAACGTAAATTTTACTCACGTGAAATTAGACTTTTAATGGTTTCTTATACCTACGTTATATAAACGTTAATTTTTGATTTCAAATCCACCACTTCCCTTAAATTTGGTTTTTTGGTAACGATCAAATCTCTCCATTACATAGGTAGTACACAAATCTATTATCTATAAATACAAAAGGATAACATGACCAACTGATTGATTGAGCTATCAACGCATAGCTAAAAACACCCCTGGACGAATCGGGCTGAGATTTACCAATAGCTATTATGACAAAAACATCCGCGAAGAAAAGATTTTTGGAAATTCAATCACCTCATGAAGAAAATAGTGGGTTGTAAACTTGTAAGTATACAACAATGGAGCAATATGTCCAGCAAAATAAAATAAAAATATAGTATACAATATAAGTATGTTCTACTCCATGTTTCCAGTAGAATAATATAAAATTCCACTGTTTTAACAAATTTGTTAACTTTTTCACAAATTTTAGAATTGTGGTTAGAGAGGTTTGAATTTGGTTCAAAATCCATACGTTTTTGTAGTTTCATTTAAAACTCTTTTTACCTACGTAATGTCTTAACAACATACTGTCGGCCTCATTGTAGGTGACGGTACCTATTTATTCCGAACTCCTTATTTTTTAATGTATACGGAACATAAGCCAATGTGATGGAGGTGCGTTCACAAATTGTCAGATTTGTGGTTAATGACTGAACCAAGTTTTCAGTTTTCCCCACGATATAAATGGCGATTATGACTCAACGGCTAATGGATATTCTGCTGAAATTATAAAAAAATCAAACCGATGGTTTGTGGCTTTGTGAGTTTATAACAGCTAGATCGATATTTCTATTTCATTTTGAAATCTATCGACACGGTTTCTTATTCACGGAGTCCAGTATATTTGTATAAAAAAAAAAAACGAATCTTTGGCCGGGCCGCGCGCCGGGTGCGACTAGTAATATTATAATGCATTAATACCTATAGATGAGATGAAAATATAATAATGTACGCGTGCAGAGCGCGTATACGTATAATAATAATAATCATATAATATATTGTATGCTAAACAAACAGGAGCGACCATTGTCAGTCCCCTTTGGACCTCGCCACCAGGCCACTCTCCCCCTAACCCACGCATCAGCGTTTCTGTGTGTGTGTGTTAGGGGGTGGAAGAGTATGGGGGAGGAACAGGATTTTCGAACACACAGCATCATCCCGCGTGCACCACCGCCGCAGCAACGCGTCTGGCACGCCGGTGGATGCGCTTATATTTTATAATAATATACGGGATCTAATTACGGTTGTTTGCTTTTTGGCCCGCGATGCGAGCTTTGGCCCCGGAGTCGGGGGATTTCCGCCGCCCACGTGAATCCCGCGGGACCAGCTCGCGTTTTCTGCGGGTCCCCTGCCATATCACTACAGCGCCTTAAACCGCCGTCAAAGTCGCCGGCCACCGTTACACGTGTTCTACATCGTGTCAGAGTATTTTTGTCGAGCTCGCCGACGCGCAAATGTACAGCTCGGCTGCCCATCGTCACCGTGTACGCACATTATGGTAGGCAAATGCCACGCACGGACCATACACCACGCCCGACGGGTTTGCCCGGTTTTACGGCATTGCCCGTATTGCAACGATGTGGAACTGAGTGCAGACCGAGGGTGCTAACTGCAACACTGGAGCAAATGTTGAACCCGCAGTAGTTGTATACTTGTAAGGGGATGGAGACTGCAGAAACCGCGAAAATGTGAATGGTCGCGATGATTATAATGTATAACGGCCGTCGATGAATAGTATAATTATCTATATTTTATAATATTTCGATTATAAAAATAAATGCATATGCATCGCCATCATTATAAGTTAACGTTCATAAATATTTAAATAATAAATGATTATTATTTAACCGTTGTGACTTGTAACTTATTAGCTAATGTTATCCAAAAACCGAATTTATTTGTGTTATCATTAGAAAATAATTTTTACTTTATAGGTATGCCTACACTTGTTACTGTAATTTTATCATAATATTAATCGTTTATATAAAAAGTAGACGTCCCGACTGACTAATCTATGTAGAGCCAGAACTATATATAATAAGTAATATAACTATAGAGATTTGAAATTTGCATGGTACCTCCGTACCACAATGTAATTGTGTACATAGAAAAGATTTTTAAAAACGCGTGTATTATGCATTTTGTGTCGGGAAACAGAAATAGAATATTTATTTGTTTATATACTCGCTCATGGTTACCATTGATTAAAGTAAATAAAATAATTGTATAAAAAATAAATAGGAAAATAATAACAGCCACGAGTGAGTATTAGTTGTATATACTATTTGCATTCATAATTTATAAATAAATATTAATGTGAATATTCAAAAAGTATTGATTATAATATAATATGTGTATCCTTGTTTACAAATACTGTTTTTCCATAAACATTGTCGCAATTTATGAATGTGGGTCAAACTTTATTCAAAATTCAAAATTAATATTGACTCAAATACTACTAATACACTTACTGGAAAGATAATTTAGTTTAATTTAATAAAACATAATAATTGTCGAGTTATTTTGTGGTTCAACAAAGTGAAAAAAATACGTTGATAGAAGAGATTAATGTTACTGAGATTTTGTTACCCCAAATGGTAATCTGAAGGAAAAATGATTTTTCTTGCGAGATTAGGCACAGTGTAAGTCCTTTAAAAGATTGCATAGATAAGATATATTATATTATGCAATTTCAAATTTTAAAAATAAAACTATGGATTGGTTGTATGAAAAATCTATTTTGACATCAAAAATTGATACAGCAGCTGATATAAATTGCATTTTAACCAACTCCTTACGAGCTGGAAAAATATAATACAGAAAAATATAATTGAAGCTACAATATTATGAATGGATGTTGAGACGGTAAATCAGTTTTCATCTCAAGATTACCTATAATACCACAGGACTATACATTTAAGTTTAAAAGGTTGCAGTTTGCCAATATTGCCATTTAAGTATGTTTTGAAATGACCAGCTTGAGAATAAATGGAATTGGTTTAAAGAAGACCGCTTTTTTTATTTGGACAATTGTATATAGAATGCTCCAGAGTTCTTAGAATCTGAGAGGAGCGATGAATGTATTGACTTTACAGTGATATGTGTTTTTTTTTTGAATACAGTTTTTTTTATAGTTTTTTACTTCTTAATTATATTATATACCAATACTGAAAATTGATAATATGCAAATAATATTAATTCAACTTACCGGCTACCGCATTAATAATAACAATATAAATATTTATAATACAAAATATCCTAGGCTGACAAACAGTCTCCGCTCAGAATCGTGTTTTCTATACAATGATTATATTATATCATTGAATTCAAATTTAACACCATCCATTACAGTGACCCACTTGTATCCTACTGTACAGCAGCACGACATCCATTTACCTGCTTTTTTCAATTTAAAAGTATAATATTTTTTAAGGAAGGCTAAAGATGTTATCGACTCTCTTACTAAGACAGGAGTCAGGAACATGAATTTGCCACGACTGACCTAACCACCTAGGGTACTCACTCGGAGACAGTTACAAGAGCAGCCATAGTTATATATATTACTGTGGTTACACCAGGTATGTCTTATTTTAAACGTACTACATATGCAAGGTTTCAATCGTAATACACATGTGATTTGTATATGAATATAGATTATAGGATGGTTTTTAACCAATGCTAGCCCACTTTTGTGATTAAATGATCAAATAATACATACATATTTATTATTAAATGTATTTAAACTGCACACAGTATTCACATTTCACAGTATACATATTTATGCTTCCGTATACCAGATACGAACTTATAGCTCTGTCGGTGTACATATCTTCTATTATTAATGTATTTTATTGTAGTTATTTAATTATATTTGATTTAGCTGTAGAAAAGCCATAAATAAATAAATAAAATACTAAAAATTGACAGATGGTACATAACGACATACCGTGAGTATTCGGCTATGTCCCCAAAGATTAACGTGCATTTAACAAAATACGTTATAACATATAAATACAATAGATGAAGCGATTGTTATCCACATAGACCATAGTAATATTTCATATTTGTATGTTGTTTTTTTTATATTATTCTATAAATTAAGAAGCTGTTGTAAGCTGTAACTTATGTTTAATATTTAATATTTTATACAGTTATTGTACATAAATATTATTACTTGTAAGTAGAGTCTACCAGGAATAAAGATTATTATTATTATTATTATTATAAATATAGTCCAAACAGCGCGTTATACACGATTATTTTATCAACGTTGAACTCAGTAAATCTTTAAAAGCATATAAGTACACGAAACCTTATAGTAATATAGGTGACATGATGTGCGTCTTAGTCTGCCACCCTCGGTTAAGTTAGGAGTCAACGAACCATACTTTTCGTCGAAACGAAAATGACGTGACTGACAAACCTCCGCGTGCAATCCGATTGCAACGATTCTCGGTCAAACCGTTTTTGCGTCGCCGTGTTCTTGTGCTTAAATAGTTGTGCATTCTAATGAAAAATTTCAATTTTTTAAAATAGAGTAGAGCTAGGGTGTGACAAAAACAAATTACAGTGGTCATGACAATTTTAAATCCGTTTCTGGATGTGGGTTCAACTGTAAGATTTAGTGATGTATATTATGATGCGCGCTGAGTGAGTGGTACATTTGAACCATTTAAAATTATATGTTGTTGAGTAAAATTAAAAATTAAATACCAAACTAATTAGGTATATTATATCAAACCCAGTCATCTATATTTTTTATAGAATATTAGTATTTTCTTTGTTATTTAAAAACTATAAACATTGTCTGTGTTGAACGTGGGTCAGAGAGAGGAGCGAGATAGAGATAGAGGTGATAGAGAGAGAGAGAAAGCGCACAGTGCTCATGACTCCCTTAAAGCTCAAACGGCGAAATTTGAATCATCCTTACCTGACAATAAATTCTATATTAAAGTCATTCTATCTTCGTTTATGATAAAAAATATTTATTTTCGCCTTTCGCTCTTACTGCAACGACATGGAAAAAAAAGGGCAAACCCACGAGGTTTGGTGAATGTGCGCCTAGCGAACGTCGGTGCTATTGACAGTTTATTATAATTACCCACCCGACCACCAATGTGTCCTGCGCAGATTCTGTATACCTACATAATATATATAATATTATTATAATATTAGGTACCTACATAGGTAGTGTACACGGTCGGCCGTCGTCGCGGCGATTGACACTGACCAAGGTGTGACCACAACGTACACTATTATGTTACACGTATTGTGTACGTTACCAGCTCGGGATATAAGGTTATTGGTTAATAACACGTTGTTAAATACCACACGTAGGTATTATTGTATACGTGCCGCAGTCGTTGCGGGCCCACTACGCGTGTAATAGAAAACCTACGTCGAGTTTTCTCGGCATATATAAGACCGCGACGGCTTTATATGCGTTTACAACAGCGCACCATCACGATATTAATAATATAACACAATATGAGCATTCCGGTCGCCAATTTGTGTGTGTGTTCTTTATTTGTCGATTTATTTTCATTATTATTATTACGTAATACTATACGCGTGTGTACGCGTAGCACTTATATATTACCATATTATCGTTCTAACATTGACCGACGTACACCTATGCGCGTCATTCTATACATTTTGTGTCCGGTAGGTTACGGCTGTGTCGCTAACAATTATGTATTACAGGACGAATATTGTGCTTTTATCGTTGTTGTATTTTGTTTCGGTTTTTTTTTCCACCAGCGTATGATACCCCAGCCACATAGCAGACCGTTGCGGTATTGCGTTACTGCAGCCAAGAACATTTTTTTTCACCGTGACACTATTTAAGTATCTTCAATTATTTACTTTATCCTACACTATATTATTATATCTGTGATAAATAAAACTATATAATATTCATTAACTACGGTGGGTAAACACGAACGATTTGAGTAAATACGCGTTTTAAATACGCCCGTGATGTTGCGCAAATTAGTTTTTTTCTATTATATATTTTACACTTACAAATAAAATAAATACAATTGTATATGTTTATTCTTACTTTCTAAATACTATAAACCCATTAAACACGTCATATTTCGCGGTAAAATAATATTATTGAATCTGTCAGTCTTGAATTCAGTATTTGTTTTAAAAACGATTTCGAGACTTTAAGTGTTTTGAGACTATTGCATATTATTCTATTTGAGGTATCACGTATTATATCAGCTAATAATATACAATACAAATGACATTACAGTAAAATAATGTAAATACTAAAGTAATTTAATGTGCTGAAAATACTCACAAATTATATCTATTATAACCTTGAATGATTGTCAAAAGTTTATTTAATAGTTTCTACTTTCTATACGTATACCTGCATAGTTATCCGATAATAGAATTAAAGTTTGTTTTTTAGACTAAATAGGCATATAGGCATGAAATATAACTATGTTTTGTATAAATGATTTTAATACAAACCTATAATAATTATTAACTCTCAACATCGATTATTGGCAATTTAAATTAAAACTTTTTTGTCATTTGAACACAATACAAAAATGTATTATTAATGCCAGGTATATGAAAAGAAAAGGCGAGAATGGACCTAAGAGGGTGGACCTAAGGTCCTCTCTCATTTAAATCTCATTGAAAAACTCATAAATCTATCGTGATCCGTATTTTTGTTTTGCCCGACTATTCATTATTTGCATTTATCGATTCACTTAGAATCAAAATTAAATAAAAAAATATAAATGTTTTTTTTCGTCCTTCTTAGACTTAAAATATTATATACTGGACCGTTTTCAATAAAAATTACATCAATATTTTCTTTAGACTCGCGGAAGGTTTGTACTTGTAGCTTCATTTTTCAACTTATATAGTCGCTATAGGGTGGCTCACACATTCATTTTATTTCGGCTCACGAAAATTTAATATATTTTTGTATATAATATTTGGGGTTGCGGGTTGCCATTGGTTACAAATAATTGAATAGTAATTATGATAAGGATATAAAATATATATTATTTACTGTATCTATATTATTTTTTTTTAACATTTAGGCTAATAAAGTTGTGCAAATGTAAAATTGACAAACAGCTATTATATATATTATATAAGGAGCAAAATGTATAAGCAAAAATACCGATTTTTCAAAAAGCAATTTAGAGTATTTCAAATGAACCAAAATAGAAACTATGATAAGTTAATTTAAATATTACTAGTCGGCTTATATCTAAATTACGCATATGTAAACCCATAGTTTTTGAGCAATTGGCATTAAATTTGACATGCATATCATTTGGGTTTCCGGACGAGTTGTAAGAGTATTAAAATAGAAGCCACAGGTAATAGTTAGAATAGGATCAAAAAACACTCGATTTTGACGATTTAAGCCTAATAGACTGAACCATTTATTTTAGGGTGGCTTAGCCGCTATTAATAGTTTTAAAACCAAAGCAGCATATTCGTTTATTTCTGCTTTAAATTGGTTACACGTAAGAAAAAAAGTTACTTATTAGTTATTGCTATTCACCACAGGTGGATTGCCCGTATCGGTTTCACCGAGATAAACATAAAATAAATCTATCCTACAAGAGCGCCAAAATCCCAGACGCCAGTGTGACAAATGTATATTATCTGATTACGAAAGAGCGTCAGAGTTTTTGTGTTATAACTTATAACATTATTATAGTATAGTGTTAGTACTTAGTAATGATTCACAAAAACTGTTACAAATAGGTAAAGTCATTTTATGCATTTTGTTTAATGAACAAAAATATAAATATTTAAGAGAAATGGTCAGTGGTTATATTTTAGAGACATCCATTGATTCTAGTATTTTCCTTTCAGAAATGTTGGCTGAAATTCTTGATATGGATATTAAGTGATTATACTAACATCATCGGAATTTAAAAGACCAATTTTATGTGGCTCAATGAGCAGCAATATTTCTTAATGTGGCCAATAATTTTTAATAGGTATTAAGGTATCATGTTTATTATTATTATTATTATTTTTATTGTCACGATTATTATTTTACATTTTTACTTAATATTAAAATCAACCATAATATTATAATAACATATAACATTTTAATATTACTGCAAATTATAATTCCTTTTTATATCTTTGGCGATTTTGTCATGTTTCCGGCTAATCTTACTACAAAGTTAAATAAAATATTTAAAATATATATATAATCGTATAGTCGTAATTTGTATAATACAATTACAAACAATTGTAAATATCTAAGTATGGCATAAGATTATTCCAATTGACAACTTCAATATTAATTATATTCTAATAAATATATATTATATACAAGTAATGGTCTTAAAGAGTAACATACACATAACAATAGTATTTTATTTTACATTTGCACCATTTTTTACAGTTTATATAGACTAAATTGCTATAACAAAACGTTAGGTTAATAATAATATTAAAAAAATTTTTTTTATCGAAATAAATTATTATGAAAAAATGAATTCTTATTTTCTAAGAAATGTTTGTTAATGTTTACCTGCATAACAAAAAATCTACGGTGTTTACTCTGGAAGATTAAAACTAAATTAATTAACTGACAGTTATTTTATAATTTTATACTCACTAATAATTTACATAATTAAACACAAGGTATAATGTTTGTAATTTTATTGATTATTCTACAGGCGAATGCGATTTATGAAGTAAATGAATGAGACACCTATTATAATTACAAACATTGTAATTAACTCATCTGTACTTTAGGAATATTTTTTTAAAGAACGAAAAAGATGATTAATTATTCGTATGATTTACGTATTCAAAATACATTCCATTAGGTTCTTGGCCCACGCACAACCTGTCTTCGTGTTCTTGACATGTGTATTTTACATTTTATCCACCTGTTTGTTTATGTGCTACAAACTCGCCATTCATTTATTTTCTATACACTATACCTATTATGTTACGAGCCGCAACAAAATATTTACTGACAAAACCGTTGATATAATAATATAATAATAATAATACAATGTATGAATTCAGATCAATCAACAAGAACAATATAATATAGTTCCGACATATTACATCGCCACTATTAATAAACAATTCCTCTTGTCTGCGATAAACCATAGTTAGGTAACTAAGGTATTATTAATAAAAGTATACCTAATATTGTTTTAGTTTAAACATTAAAATTTAATTCATGTATATTTTGAGCTTGTGCGATAAAAATATAAGTTATAAGTTTATTAAAATTATTTTTAATTGTTGATGTTCAGATGTAATAAAAAAAACCGTTTAATTTCTCCTTCATTTGCATTAAATTACAATAAAAGAGTACCGAATTGGTTTTTTTCTAAACAAATAACAACGTGCATGCAAAAATGCAATAAAAAGTGTATTTCGATTTTCATTCTTGCAGTTTCTTATAGGTATATACGTATATTATTTTAACCAAAGTGATCAAGATATTTTTCGTACGCATGCGATCTTATTGTTATTATTATTATTATTATTATTATTATTATTATTATTCCGGGCATTAGGACTTGATAATAATCTAGGTGAATACTTTATTTCTATTTCAGTTCATTACAGTACATAATACACGTCCAATACATAATGCAAACAAAATATAGTCGGCTACTCTGCTAATGCAAAGAATTACTTGGAAAATATAATAATTTTGGTTTGCCATTTTGGCATCGAATTCGAATTTAATGTCGCTTAGCTGCGGAAAAATAAAGTAGCGTATGCTATTTTTCAAAAGTACCCCACAACAGTAGGTATTAAGATGTATATGTGTGAGTGTGTGTTTTTTTTTACATTATTCGCCCCACATTACCAAAAAGGTAATGGAGTAAAAAAAAACTAATATATATAAAAAACTGTTGCGCCTTTCAACATAATATTTCGTTTGGTTTTTTGGTCGAATAAAGCTAAATAACACACAATAAAACGTATATGGTATATATGCTCGTTTTACCTACCTATTTCTTTTTTAAGACTCGTTGATCAAAAGTTGAACAACCCGCGCACAGTTAAATCGTTTGGAATGAACAGAGATTGCTTCAGGTAGGTTAGTCGGTTGCTTATACTACGTAAGCTGCAAATATAATTTTTCTAAAAAGTAATAATAATAGTCCATGGATATATGTAGTGCGTGTAGAATATTACAATAATCGCGTGCGTATAATATAATAATAATATGTTCGTTTAAAACCTGTATGTATAGGTATAATAGCCAATAGGTAGATGTATATATTTCCAAGTCTATTCAATTTATATTCCATGCAAATAAGTTTTAAACTTCCTATGGAACAATAATTTTAGATCATTAAAAAAGGTATATTATGTCATTAGAAAAGTTATATTTTCTACGAACATTGCTGTATTATTATATTGTTTCCACATTAATTGAATCCAATTGTTACTCACGTGCGCGCACGAGGGTTAATTTATTTTGTCATTTAAATTACTATTATTATAAGAATGGAAAATACAATATAGGTTGTATATTTTGTGTGTGTGTGTGTGTGTGTGTGTGTGCATAAAGAAGAGTATATGTCGTCGGCAGTGATCTTGTAACGAGACCAACTGCTTAATACATACATAGGTACTCGCGTGATTGGTGTTTAAAACAATAATCATTGAATATTATTCTTATCATAATATTTACTTTTATTAGAATAACATCTTTAAACGTAATGTAATAGTAGACTAATAAGTAGAGTACCACAGGCCTGTAGCCACGGGTGGAGGAGCGGCACTCCCACCAACAAATATTAAATATTGTATGTCATGGTATATTATAGTTAAGTAGTTATGCATTTTATTGCCCTCCTAAAATTCAGTTCGCCCCACCTGAAGATTTGGTCTGGTTACGAGCCTGGAGTACCTTTCCTTTTATTGGACTATAACTATCACAATATATTATTTCTAATATTATTTATTATTATCTGTTGTATAGAAATATAGTCGATAATCTACATTATACGTAAGATTTGTTGCCGCAGACATTTTATTATTATTATTATATTTCCGTCTGTTGTGTGTGCTCTGTTCGAGCGCGGTTTTCACAAATGCAGTCAATCGCAAGGGTTGCACATACGTCATGGGTATGACCGACATAACGGTGACAGTACGCACAATACAGTAAAAATATGAAATGAAAAAATGCTAACGAGTCAATTATAATGTCTGTCGATGACGTTAGAATAATGGGGAACGCCTTCACGTCGGACTATCGTTGTGGGTGCAACAATACACGATTTAATAATATAATAATAATAATAATAATAATATTAATATCATATTTTAAGATGTAGAGAAAATGGTAAATTACACATATGCCGTACAGCGGACTGGGTATGTACTTATATAATATACCTTTCAATAGTAGATTACCGTAGTCAAATATTATAACTTATGACAAGATACGAATTAAAGTGAAAAAATCTAAATACAAGTGTTAACCGGTAATGCTTTTTAATTTTATTCACGCTAATCTCAATAAAGGAAGTCGTGTCAATATCGAACGTTCTGGCAGTGGCAGTGCTGGAGTAAGCGTCAGGGCGAGCGGGGCACGTGCAACGCACTGGCCAGTGCAGGTTCCATAGTTGTTGTCCACTGTCAGACTCAAAAGATCTTACAGTCTGCTTATTAGTAAGTATTAAGATTTAGGTAGGTGGTAAGTACAATAATATGTTTTATTACATAAATGCGAGAGTCGCGGAAATCGTCTGACGACCGCGGTGTGTTGAGGAAACGACTTTAGGCATATTATGTATCTTGATAATTCTACTCTGGAATTACATTTTAAAATGTCATACATCTCCACATACACTCTATATATATTATGTATATTATATTTTATCGTTTTTAATCGACGGTAAATCCTCCTCCGACGCGGATTTCTTTCGTTTTTTTTGTTTTACGCGTCCGAGATAATTGTCCATGGATTCGTTCCAAAAAATACGACGATGGTTGCTGTGGTGCGCGAGCACGTGTGTGTGTGTGTGTGCGGAGGGTGGGAGGAGGGTAGGTAAAAAACTTATTTTTCGAGACGAACGTGTCAAACGGCTAGGCGCGGGACTATTCTTGGAACCCGTTCGATCCCCCCAACCATTTCCACCACTCGTCTAGCACATAGGTGACAACTGCAGTGGCGGCGACGGTGATTATAAATAATAATAATAATATTTCAGACCCATCATAACATGCAACAGCCGCCGTCTTAAAGTATACACTAAATTATATATATGTATAGCACTGGTAGATGGTCATGCCGACTGATTTACGGCGACAAACCATAATTCACGGACCAAATAGACACGAGTTCTAACTTTGATACACTCGCACTTGGCCTCGCGGCGGCGACGGCTTAACGCCGCGTTCAAAGGTATTATATTATTATTATGGTCTTTTTTTTTTTCTTAAACCGCTTCTACAGCCCCGTAATATATAAATCAGAAAAATTAAAATATAAACACGCGATATTTATACATATGATGTACACACGCGGTACACCTAACCTAAATTATTATATTATTATTACTTTGTGAATCAACAGCAAAAGGGATCCACTGCGGTATTGGCCGACGACCGTAATTGTACGAGTCGATGTGCGCATTATTATTACGTACAACACTACTACAGCAGTACTACCTATATAATGTGGACAAAATGTAGCGTTCTTTATTCTTTTTTGTTTTCAAACTCCGTTTACGTGACTCTAGAATGAGACCGCCTGGTACGAAATCTCACAACAAGTGGTCGGACTTGAAATGTCTTATAAAGACTTTAACAAGTGTGTAGCACTCTTGTGGATCTAAAAATAATCCTATTTACACTATTAGACCGTAAAAAACGTACCAAAACCCACAATATTGTGACACTTTATATAGTTTGTAAGTACTAAGTATGTATATTATCATTATATAAAAGTATAAGCAGCTGTATAAAAATAACGTTTACTACTACGCATTAGAAATATGAATAATTAAGACAGCAATTTCATATTTTTAATCGCCGACATTAATTATGCAGGATTTAAATCCCAAATATCATACTTTCAGTTTCTTCTATATTGAAATAAAACATAATCATTTTTTTAATTTTTGAGTGACACTTCTAAAGACTTGAAATATGTGAAAAACATTTAAACCTGAAACATATTTATACACGGCAATACGACATTGATAATGAAAGAAATTATAAATGTATGTAAAATGTACATATAATATCTACTTCTTAAACTTAAAAGTGGTTATACAATTTTAAATTTTTAATCTATTATTTAGTCAATAAACTAAACTATTAAAATATATTTTAAAATATTTCCATATTTTGAAAATTTCTTGTACCTATAGCAAATTAATTTCATTTTCTGAGGTACGAGAGGATGAGCTTCTAAAATTTAAAAACATTATTATTATATAACATCAACACAATACACGATATACGCGTTGTGTTTGAAAATAAAATCTAGTAGACATAATCTACAATAATATTATTATAATTTTGCACATCTATTATTGCATTAAAAAAATTAAACAAATGACCCAATTCGTAATAGAATTTATTTCTATAGTATTATCAGCTGCAGTGTGGTTGTGAAGTTCCGAAAATACTGCCGTTACGTAACATTAGTTCCTAGTATATTATAATAGTAAATCTTTTTAATATGATACAGTAATAACTTGTGTAATAAAAAACGTATCTACAATTTTATCACAGATAATAAAAGCATCCAATTCGAACATCGATTAAATAGTACAGAGCTAGAGAGGTGATTGAGTTACAAGAAACTTCTCTAACCAGTAATCACTAGGCAATATTAGAATATGATTTTTACTGATTTATTTTATTACTTAAATATTATGTTAATTTTTTTTTGTATACACGACATTGTAATTTGTAATAAACACCCAGATTCACATCATTTTTAAATGCAAGTATGTCCTTATTAATTTAATATTAGCTCTATTAGCTTATTTGAATGTCGTAAATAAATATTAGTTATAAAAATATAGCTGCATACAAAGAACTTTATCACCCAATTTATTTATGTGGTTATTTTTGTAATATTTATAAATTTTTAATTAATTTATATTTACAATATATTTTAGAGATATTTACCTATAATTAATAAAATAGTTGCTATGAAATAACATTCAAATAATTTGAAATGTACAAAAAATAAATGATTTATAACATACAGTGAAACTAATAATTAGAGCCATTGATTCAACTTTAAAAAGTATCTTATAGCCAAGCCGATATAGCCACAAGCTGTCATTATAATAGTATAATACTAATGTATAAACTATAAAATATTAAATGTACACAATTTATGCACAAATTAATTGATACAAAATTACACACGGTTTCCACGCCATAGATCCGGTCCCAGGTGACTGTCTATGTACCTAACCTATACAGAATATACTTTCTGTATATATTTAAAGGATAAATAAGTTATATGAAAATAGGTGGGTACTCAGACTCAGTTGAATTATCGATGATTATGCAATTTTAAACTCGATTTTGATGTATTTAAATTATTTAGTTTATACAAGATTCATATCTGTATTATAATAATATACAAACAATTTTAATAATATTTTTAAATGCATTGTTTAATGTATACGCTGTCTTTGAATCTGTCAAATATTAAAAATGATTTTTGCTCACGACGATTAAAAATGTAAATTTTGACTTCATAATCATATGAATGGACCACATGAACAGTAGCACTCAAGTATTCAATGTACGGATGGATATATGGTAATATTAAAACGGACGTCGATAGAATGAAAAAGCGACGGTGTGTTTAACTCGTGACTGTTGTAATCGATTGTGTTAATTTTTAACTTTTAATTATTCCATGAAAATATCGTCATTAACGTTTTACGCAATCTGTTTTTGAGAAAAAAAATAGTAGGTACTTGAACGCACTTTTTTATTGCTCGTATACAAAAAGCCTATTTAAACATTCGTTAAAAAGATCCACTGGAATATATCTCGGGTCTAATAAGTTTAATCCGTCTGTAAGAAAACTTTCGTGTGTTTTGAATAAACCGGGGCACCCGACCATAAGATGACCACATGAAGAATGTATATTATATACGGACAAAGAGCGGAAACTTTGTTTGGCTATACAACTTTTAAGATTAAATGCAACTTTTTAATTAGAAAACTGATTGAAACGAACATTGAAGGATTAAAAACAAAAACTTCAATTTCTAAGTACATTTTAAGGGCCACTCATTTTATTTAGTTTTTATTATCATATTTTTTTTTCTACAACAATCTTAATACGATTTATTTATCGAAGGTAATTTTTATAGCATTGTGTCGACCCTCTACCGCTTCTAACAATAAGAAAACATGACTCAGTGTCGGGGAGTCCCTGTTTAAAAAAAGAGGATTACTACGTATCGACCCCAAAGCTTCCTAAGGTATTTAGCCATTCAAGAGGGGTAAAACGACCAGTTTTTTGTGTACACCCTACATGCTTCTATGTTGCATACGCGCGTGGGCTGAGCCGGTGGATTTTTAATCATAAAAGCGTCTGCCAGCTGCGACTTGCGTATATCCCATAATCCTGTGTACTGCATTTCTGACGTCATATTTAGCTGATCGAGTTTTTTCCTCCGTTAGACCATAAACAGGCATTTTCTTTTGAAAATAATAATAATAATAAAATAAAAATATTAAAAAAAAATATGTTTTCAGGAATTTATATTATTTAAATGCAAACATAAGGGCCTCCCTTGCCCTCTCGGTGAACAAATGGGCGGTAATATTAATTTGACGTTTCAATGGTGAAAATATTTTTGCGGTAACGTGAGATTGTTATTAAATATATTAATAATAAAAAACGGAAGGGGGAAAGTATACATGTTTATTTATGAAAGGCATCCACTATGTTTATCAAAATAAATGAACGAAACTCGATGAAAATTTTTTTTTTCGAACAATTACCGGTTACAGCAGCCACCCTCAGTAGGTATAGATTTTCTGATTTCATTGTAGACGGCGGTTAAAAATAATATATTATATTATTGTACCGTATAAATACATTAATCTCCATTTAGTCCCTTCGATGAGTTAGATTGAGGTGTCCTTCGTCATTGGAGCATAATAGAGGGTAGAATAAAAATAAAATAAAAAATAAAAGAGTTTCTCTCATAAAGTCCCTCTGCTGCAGCGTGTGTATGGTTTACAATGATTGAGCAAATTTTTTAAATAATTTTTTTCCCCACACCGGAATCGATAATTTGTATTTGACGTCGAGGGACGCCCCACATACCCTGGGAGAGAGATTAGTAACAGTCGTGTAGAAACCAGAAGTCGAAAAATTCTGAATGCGCGAGAGCAGGTGAATAGCGCACGAACGGACTGCAGACCCCTAAGCTATTAGGTAAAAAAAAAAAAAATATAGAAGTATGAAAGGCACAAAGAAGTGGATACAAAAAATAAAATACGTAAGCATATATATTATGTACATACAGACATACATGCACACACACACACACACGCGCGTGTGCTCACAGAATCGGTTTATTATTGTTGATAGGGCCCTTTTTCAAAACCTCTATTGTGTACGCCAATATTACAGATGAATCAAAAGAAGGGAAGTGCTAGAGGCAGGGAAAAAGTCAACGAAAAATATCTTGTGACGGCGAAATGAAGGTGAACACTATATATACATATATATTCGGTTAAACGTGCATATATATATGTATATATATAATGGCAGTAAAGGAACGGAGGAATAAAAATTAATAATGTATATGCAAGAATTGTTTGTGTAGGTTATATATATGTGTGTGTATATATATAAGGGAACGTCACTTATAGAATTGTTTGCAATTGTATGAGAAAACGTCAAGTGAAATACAATATACGTATAGTTTCTTATAATATTTGACATTCTCCAAATATATTATATTGGTGTAGTATTATATAAAATGTCAGCTTTTTAGATATAAATATATAAATAATATTGTATTGTATTTACTAATATAATATTATGTACCTACAGACAAATATTATTCGTCAATAACGCAAAGCGTGATTCTGATATATGACACTATTGCACAATTCACAATATATATTCAGCTTGCATACGAGTGAAGAATCTATAAAATAATTATATATTATTGTTTTAACAAACAGTGCGTTTAAAAACAATTTACTTGTAGGTAGGTACCTACCCAAAAACGTATATTATATTCGTAAAAAGACTTATAATTGTAATATAATCATTTAGAGTTTTACGATTTCTAAAAAGTATGTGATAAACTATGCTCTGATGACTGATAATTATTATAGTTACTCTAACGCTTTCTAATTTAATATTAGTTTTTATGATCAGTGATAGCACTTCTCTGGTGACCAATAATTATTCAAGTTTGTAACCTGACCCGCAGGATTAGATAAATGTTACAGATATTTTATTTAAACGTTACATGACAAAAAGATCCAGTATGCTTGGGCGTATAGAATATAGATTAATAATATAGTTTAATGAAAACAGACTATTATAGTTCGAACAAGGTTATAGCAAGGTAATATTAGTATAATGTCTACTTGCGGGTGGTGATGTTTCTGTTTCCACTTACCTGTTTCCTAGTGTACTAGTGTAGTATACAATATACTAGAAATTGTAGGAAAGAGAGTTTCTCAAAAATAACACTATTATATTTCTTTCTGGAGATAATTTTAGACAAAATAATAGCTCTTGTGTCCTAACATTCTGTATTCTCTACCACTTGTGTTTTCGGTCTATCCATCACGTATTCACATTAGTCGACAAACTTAAATTGTAATGATTGGGAAATTAATAATTTTTGTAATTTCTAATTAGTCATTCATTACATACCTATAATATGACAAATTCATATTTTTAGATTTGTTTTTGATACTTCGTTGAAAGTATGTAGTATATTGGTATGCTCGTTGTTGGTATGTAATACGTATTAAATTGTACGACGTTTGAAATAGATAGTAATCAACAAATTCCAATCAAATTTAATATATACCTATTTAATGATAAAATATAAATTGAAAAAAATAATACCATTTTAAATTCAACCGAGAAACATAAACCATGGAATCTCATAAAATCTAAAAGGCAACTTTAAAATTCAAATTATAAGAACAAAAAAATATAATATAAATGTGTTTTAATGTTATAGAATCATTTTAACGAAATATATATTTTATTTTATGCAAATGCGAATATACATAGGTAGTGTTTGAAAGTAAATATTCATATGGATATTTAATATTATATAAATATTAATGTATATTTAAATTTGTTTAACGTTGCTCAGTCAAATAAAAGTTTGCGTTTCGGAATAAAAAAAATAATATTTTATCGTTGTAGGTATGTAGATCTGTATAAGTTCCGTAAAAAAGTCCCCTTTGTGAAATTAATTTATCCGGTCGAGAGTATTATTACAATATAACATTTATCAGTCGTAAAGAATTTTAAGATAGAATGAAAAATGAATCCATTTAAAAAAAAGTTTCCATACTACTTAACGAATTCATTAAATACGAACTATAGTTCATGACAATAATGAAAATATAAAATTTCAAGAATAGGTACTGCGCCGTTCAATATCGATCCGTCAATTTTTTTTTTTTGTTCCTATATTTATAATATGTATGTATAATTATTATATAGTGCAGACCTATACACCGCAGTATAATAGTTTAAACAATAAACTTTTTTTCACTCTGCGGTGGCGGTCTAAATAATTATTATTACGACCGTGTCCCGCCATTCAGCCATTGTGTTGTAATAAGTACGAGAGCGTATTTATCGGCTGGTGGTCGTATTATATTAAAATATATATTATATTATTATGTATATATAGTCACTGGGGACTCGCGGTCTTTAGGAATCGTGGCCGCCCCGTCGCCGTGTATCAACGGATATTTAAAAATAAACAGATGCGCAAACCGTTGTTAAACAATGTTTCAGTCATTAGTGTCATTAATGCGTGTAATACGGGCGAAGTGTGTATGGCGATATAATAATGTAATATAATATCCATTTAATAATATTGTTGTTTTGATTACATGAGAATAATATTTTATTGTTATCAATACAGTACAACAATAATTTAATAATAATAATAAAACGTACAAAGAAGCATCTGTTTATTTTTCAATCATTTTGTTGTGCGAGACTGATTTTTATTTTGTATTTTCACAAGTGCGTTGTGTGAAACTTTAAACGAAAACTGATTCAAAGTCGTTGTAATCGTCAATCGTCCGGTAGGACCTGCAGTAGCCGTATATATATATAGCCATATAGGCCTTGAGGACAAATGGACAAAACAATCATCAAAAGCTCGAGAGATGAAGGAAACATATTAATATCTGTTAACCTGCGTATAAAATCGTTGATATTTTATATCACATCTGTACGCATTTGTGATGATATGTTATACGCTGATAACTATATGAATCTATACGAAATAACACAAACCGGTACCTAATCGAAACGTAAGAATTGTTTTTAAAGTTATATAACTTATCTATTTCGGTGGATAATGGTTTTCTACCCCTGTATGCAATGATATATTTTTACAACGGGCAAATGCCGCTTGCTTTTCGTACCTTGGAATTCCTCATAAGTTATTCACGGGAATACCTGCGCACGGTGCGGCGTCGACTGAATTTAGCCCCCGCGCGACTCAGCGAAATATTCGTCCGGCAGTGAAACGAATCGCTCAGAAATTCGATATTCTCGAGTTTGGGTATGAAAAATTAATGTTTCCAAGTGCCTCGGAGACTGAAAACACGGTTTGAAATTATTTTGTAAATGTTTAATAAGACGTATTTTTGGACGGGCGTTACACGGGGCGCGTATAGGTACAGCTCCACAGTGGCTGCAGCGACCGGTGAGAAACGATGACAGGGCGCCGTGCAATATTAAATATATATTATGTATGTACACCGTCGGAACCGAAATTGCGTACCTATGTATAATATTATATAATAATATATTATGCCATTATGGTATATGTGGGACGTGGGTAGTACGTTTTACCTGCGAATGTACTACTGCAATAATAATACCGTATACGCGTACGTTTTATAATATATTTACGTCTATTCCTGAGTATATATGGACAATTGTCTGTTTTCGTCGGTATCGTTGTGACGTAAATATCTGCGTATAGTGTATGCTATATAGATGTAGCCATGTACCTGCCATGTACAGTATATTATATACGAGATAATTAGACCCACATCTACCTTTGTGTTACAACAAACAATAATATAATTTTTATATTATTAGCTAGTGTCCAAAACCTATGTATGCAATATAACCATACCTATAGTTATACACTCGATATTGTTCGCACACGTCTGTGAATAATTATTGATTAACGCAAAAATATTTAAGGCGGCCATATTTTGTATAAATGATTATTACAACAAGTCGGGTTAGGTTTTCCAAGTCGACTTTAGTGATTTTTACAGTAACCAATGTTGGCATATATTCAATTTAAAAAGTAAGTATTGAAATATACTTAGTTTTAAAGTTTTACACAAACAACCAATAATGGGCAACGACACTTCGTTTCGTCCAGTGCTTGCTGCGGCCCACTTGGCTGGTTTTTCATTCTCGGCTTCTATTGAAAACTGCACGTTTCATGAAAATAAGATTATGTGACGAAATGCCGGGCATTCGGCATCGTTATACCACAGAAAACGGAGACATTCGTACCGTGAAATTGGACCTTCTTCAGTTGTAGGCTGGTATTGCTTTGTAAAAAAGTTTTCAACTTATCGTCTTTCTGCTGCGATGTGGCCGAGGCGGGGTGATCCAATGTTTCCGTAAGAGTTTCAACTCGAGATAGAGCATCGGCCACGTTGTTTTGTTTGCCTGGGACATATTTAATGTCTATATGCTATACTGAATTGTGAGATAAAATCCCGGTGTCGAAATTTACGTATTGAGCACTTCTCGCAATTGCATTATACTGGAACGTGAAGGCGATGGGTTTGTGTAAAGATCATAAAATGATGTGCTTCCACCATGTGTCGAAAATGTTTTATAACAAGGTGAATGGCAAGGAGTTCACGATCATGAGCTCCGTATTTGGTCTCGATTACTGAAAACTTCTTGGATAAGAACTAAGAAGGCATTTTATAGCGGTAGGTATATAATTTAATTCAAATTTAACACGCACCCATTCAAGTTCTCTACTCAATGAAGACTGAAGAGATATACTCAAAAGCTAAATTAGTAAATTTGGTAAGTTATTTTGACATACCAAGTATCTCTATTCTAATATAATGTAATGGTGCATGAAGTAATACAATTTTTTTATTTCAAAAATATTTTATAAACTATAATATATATCATATTATAATATTCCATGTGCATAATATCTAAATACCTAATTAAAACAAATTCCAGGGGTGCACATTCCCCCCACACTGGCGCCCTTTTAGTTCCGGTTGCTAAGGTTATGCCTCTTGGCTCTTCTCGATGACGTATATAATATTGTGCCATTTGTTTCCTGGCTATTACTATTATTTATTAAAAAATAATAAACGGATATTATGTTAATCGTTCTACGAAAACGGAAAAAAAATCACATATTATTTATATTCCAATAGCTCTTCTGCTAAACCGGTGACGTGGTTAATGGTGATATCTCTACGCATACACATATATAGGTACTTATACATTGTAATAATAATATGACTAAATAGTAAATTGTCCGTGCGCATATATTACAACAGTTTTATACATTTGTCTTTTGTGTTCGTTTGATTCCGGTCGTAATGTATGGATCCCCGATCGTCATCTTATACGAAAACGTATTATGTACAAGCAATTTCGTAATAATAATAATAATTATTAATACTTGTAAATCATGTAATTACATATTTTGCTATCCGTGGCACGTCCGCTATAAGGAAATTGCAATCACTCACTAGCGTCATAATATAATATAATAATATAAGTACATATAAATATATAATACAATATAATTTATTACATATAGACCAATATAGTACTCTCAAAAACCGGTTTTGAAATTGGTAGTGGTCTATGGTTAACCGTGGTAATTGCGAATAATAATATTAAGGGGTCGTTGAATTTTTTTCTCATAACAATCAAATAATGTAGGTTATTGACTACCTTTACAGTTTCATTTGCTATTCGAAATGAATACCGTCATCAAATAATTATTTATAGTAGTATTGGTATTTTTCGTTTTTTTTAAATTTGTTAAGGTTACATAGTCAACGTAAGCAGTGCTCGAATTGGAAAAAAAATTGAGGACGGACGCTGGTGCGTCCCCCCCCCCAATTCGAGCACTGAATGTAAGTAGTCATATCAAACGAAATCAAATGTTTTACTGTAGTTTATCGTAGCGATTTCATAAATGTTCATTAGTCATTACGTTTTAACGATTATTTTTTTGATTTCATAATGTTAGAATATATTATTTTATATGTACATAATGATTGATAAATGAACCTTTTATTTATTGTTTTTGAGAATTTCAGATTTGAATGAATATAGTTATACAGAAAAACTAAAATCACTGTGTTCTCTACTACAACGTTTTCTAATCTGATGAAATTTAAATGATTATAAATATTAAAAATATAGATACTTTTGAGTTTTGTTTTAATGTTATCATACATTCATTCCATATGTTATTGGACATATTATTGGACAATTACAATTCTAAAGACTGTCCTTTAAAAATGGAAAAAATATCTATGATAAAATTATATACTCTATATTATATTTTATTATGTAAACGACCTATAGTTTATAGAGGAATTAATTATATTTTGCTTTTTGAGCAAGACTTTATATAATACCATTTCAATTCGTCGTATCTGTATTAAAATATTTTTATTTTCAATTGAAAAATAGGGAGTAGCCAATAGGTATTATATATATATAAGTGTTATGATTTATTTATTAGCTATAAATATTTATTAAATTTCAAACATTTCATATACAGTTTGTACTTGAGTACTTCGTTTGTTGCTGATTGTAAAGATTTTGTTCAATTAATTTCGTCTATATAGTACCTATAATTTTTGACCAAATAACCATGTCCAAATAAATTTTTTTTTGTTTCATAAGTTTGAAACAAATTAATTCCCAGTTCATATTGTATCCATTGAAAAATATCTATATAATTAAACAATTTTTGTTTGTTTAATTTTTTTTTTTTAGATAAAACAAATGTACCTATATCATTTACTATTATATTTATTTATATAATATCGTATTCTATGATATTGTTCAAAAATAATTTACGATGCAATTTTCTTTTTCTAAGTGCAATAATACAAATTGTATACAAATAATTCAGTTCACAACAGGAAAAACATTATTATTATTTAAAAAAGTATTTAAGTAATTGTAAATCAGTGTAATATTAACAATGAATATTGGTTAGGTTCTTCTAAGACTATACACCCAAACCTTATAAGTAAATACAGTTCAGAAAAATATTTTATCGGACAAAATTTACTGTAGCCCGTAAAGTACTATATGAACTAAAGGATTTTCTAAAAAAAAAAAACGTTGAATGAAATAAATTTATCTCTAGTAGTCTATTTGTTTATGTCTACCAGTTCCATCAGCGGAACAACTACAACAGTCGTTCGAAGACATATTATTATTATACGATATACCTATCGGCGAAATGTGCGTAGGCCGAGACCGGTCGTGGCACCATTCATTTCATCGTTATCGCCGCCGTGTGTCATATTGTCACAAGTCACAACATCACGATCACCGCCGCAGTCGTCGATTTGATCGTTTCGTAGCTCGCCAACTACTAACAACTATAGTAAGTTTTGACTTGGAAGTCTATACTAAGCTTGCTGCATTTTAAGTCTGACGAAATGATTAAATACGATGGTAATGTATTGTAATATTATATGTAATACCATAGTCTATATTTAATATTTATGACTATAGTACTAGTATAGTGACACAGTGTAACACAATGTCGTGACCATTGACAGAACCATCGGTATGTGGCTGTAAGTCTGCAACTCCTGAACGCGAAATTATCAAGTGTCAAATAATCAAACTAAGACCACAGATCAAGTACCAAGGACGTTTTAAGCGCCGTCTGCTACTACATACTTATGCGTGCAACTGGTTTGGGGGTTTAAGATAGGCAATTTGAAGATTAGTCAGTGGTCAATGTAATATAAGTATAATATTATATAAATGATATAAGTATAATGTTACTTCTCAAAAATGGTTTTAATTTGAGAGGGCAGGATAAAGATTTCCCCGAGACCAGTTGAAAAGCTTGAGTATTTTTGAGTGTGTGTTTTTCAAAATCCTGAATTTCGTATAAGAAATATCCACATTTGTAACGTTTTATATATTGGTGTGTTTTGTATAAGAAGTAAAAAAGAATAGTTTTGGTTTTATAATGATACACATGAGATTTTTTTCTGGCAATTCAGGCAAAAATATTAATTTTGTATAAACCCGGGCTTAAAGTGGTAACAAATTCCTGCAGAGGAATTAATTATGCCTCCATATATAATTGTATATGTATAATTTCTAATGTACCTATATGTATAAACAGTGATTGTGTAAGCATCCCATTTTTAATTCTGAATAATCTTTGAATTCTTAATTTATTTCATGTAAAATTTAAATCACAAAATACTACATTTTTAAAGGGGACGCTTTTTACCTACCGTCAGAGGTAGGGGGACTGAGTTCCGCTACGGCACCCCCTTAAATGGCTGGTACAAACTTGACTTCGTTGTTATTAAATCATTGACCATAGAAGTACAAAACTATAATATATTATACAAATACGATTGAGTGTGAATGTAGCGACATTTCTTTTAAGACTAATAAAAGTTAATTTTATTTTACTCTGCACATAATAGATAGTATTTAAGGGAACTTAAGTGGAGTATAAAAGGATGAATTAATCATATATTATACTCGTATTGTGTTGATGTTCAATAATTATATGTATCGGTGGAGGGGAAAATTTAATATGGGTCCCCTCCGTCGGGGTTATTCAGACATGTATATGCTTACGGGGTTGGAAGGTAAACAATTGCTAGAAAATTGAATTTTCTAGCTACCTCCCTAAATATTTTAACGTTGAGTTAGAAATAATAAAACGTGTCTACAGTCAATTTAGATCTCAGCCACGCCTCTATCTGCACATCATGAACAAGATTGGAAGAGCATTCTGTATATGATATTATGACAGACGCCGATGCAGTCCAAAAAAGAACCACCGCCGGACTTTAAAGGATTAAAAAAAATCGAGTCGGGTCAGCTGACCGGCGACCGCGAGGTTCTATATAATATTATAATACGTTAGTTCGATATACCGGCCGGGTTAGGTCAAATCGGCGACAGTCTGGCACTAAGTCACTAACACTATGTAGTATATTATATACATATACACTGTATAATATATCATAGTATATAATATTATAGGCGGATACGGGAGCCGGCAAAAATGCACGCACGTTTACATTCGCATAAAACATTTTATTTTCTGTCACAACCTTATAGTTAGCTCGGTCGACGGAGTAGGTGTGCCGTCGAAATTTGTTAGTGTGTGTGTGAAATGCGTATAGTATAAACACGTCCACCGTCGCCGTTTTAATGGCGACGCGGCGGCCTCGTTCGGGCCGATTGTGTGTTTTTTTCGACAAATCTCAAGCGAGCTTTTACACTCTAATACTTAAAAAATCGTTAAAAACCATATTATACTTTGCACATGCGTTATTCTTATAGCATGTTTTATTGTTCTTCGTATAGGTAAAAATAAATATAAATAGGTATACAATCTAAACTCACTAGTCAGTATTCACTACCTCATATTATATTATATTAAGATGGCAATCGCACGATGATGACCGATTAAAAAATTGTTTACATTATAATAACACAATAAAAACGATGGTAAGTTATACGTTTTTTTATGTTAGCGCCTAGAAAAATCATCTATTTTCAATCGGATGCAGTAATAGAGGATTCGCATAATAATATATAATATTATGCGCACACATAGGACATAGGTACATATTATATTGTAGGTACCTGCGTTATGGTCAAGTGTCTGGAATGCACCAGTGGGAGTATGTATAAGTTGATCATAATATATATTGTATGACAGTTGACACATCTGTAAATCGTAACTAATATTATGTTTTCTAAAGAAATTATTTTATTTTGCATATAATATAATGCATGTGATAGTCGCATACTAAATAAACTACTTGTCTTGTTGTTGTTAATTTTAAAATAGTCAAGTGGTTACTGACTTAAAATATGTGTACACATACAAATATATATACTATACAACAACAATACACGTTAGTATAACTTGTTGATTGCAGATGAAATATTTTATTCTTTTGTACTAATTTTTTTTTTGCATTCGTTATATATTTTGAATAAACTGTTTAACACAAGTAGCGAACATAATTTTAGTAATACTATATTATTATAATAATAATATTATATTCAACACAAACCGGTTAGCATTTCGCGTTTGGCATTATATATTTTGTGCATATAAACCTTAATTTTTATTGTACATATATGAACAATATAAATTTATTTTAAGTAATCATAAAGAGTTTGTATGTATTCTTGCACAATTTAATTTTCTAGAGTGATTATTGTCCATTGTATACTATATTATATAATATGCATTTACACCATATTATTTTATATTATAAAAATTATATTTATACTATATTGATATGCCTTTAGTTTTATAAAATTATTACTATTGCATAACATAGTACCTATTGTATTAAAATGTTAATAAAATATTCGGTTTCTGAAGATATATAATAAGTAGGCACATTCATTCAGTGTTCAAATATGTTTCCTTTGCGTTGTCTCTCCGCATGCAATAATATATATATGCCTACATTGTACATACGAATTTGCTCGTATATGCGGAAACATAATATTCATTTCTATTTGTAGAAAAGATCAACTTTTTCACGTACATACGTGATATATTCTCGTCCATAACCATATAATATAGTGTAGTGTATATAGTACTATATAGTGTATACACACATAAAGTAATATTTTTGCACTCGCCGATTATTAATTCATGTACTCCCGTACGGCGTTGTTCACGACATTCTCATTTCTAGTAGTCATTGCCACCGGTAATGCTACATTATAGCTGTATATTTTTTTTTTTGAGATTTCATTCTTTATTTATTCGCACGTGATTCTTGCTTACACGACGAATACTTTAAGTGCACTACACCTCAGTATGTACAATATAATAATAATATAATGTATAATTCTACGTAGGTAGTTATTAATAATAAAAAAAAAAACCAGTCATTTGAAATAGTTTTAATTTTTAACTTAGAGAAAAAGCCGTAAAATACAAATCCGACGTTTTCGTGTCTGCTCAGCGGATAAAAAGAGAGCATGATATTTTTTTTCATGCCGTTAAAAATTACTGAGAGGAGTGGAGCAGAACTGCAGTCGTCTCCTTTTCGACGAGGTGTGACGGAGATTTCGTTACGTTTGCGAAACTGGTAGATATTATATTGTTATATAGGTAGGTACCTACGTCGGGGACGACACACACACATACACAGGTACACTGACACATAATATTCCGTAATATTTCGACTCGAAGGGCGAAATTGGGGGACCGGGTCCTGTGTGTCTGTATAGATTCGTTAAATATAGTTGCGAAATGTTTCCATTTCAATGGGAATTACGCGGTTCACCGGGCAGCCGTCTCGTGCGCCGATAACAATATTGTACTTCGGCGATAACGACTGCCGCACATAATGTTTTATTTTTTCTGTATATTATAATATTTATAATACAAAGCATATTGTGCAGTCCATATGGGTGAGGTGGTTTTTCTACAGTTGCGGGTAGCCAAGGCACCAAATTCGGTTATTATCCATAAAAACGGGCGTTTTAAAAAATTAGGTTAGGTATGCCTGTAATATACGTCATCTGTACCATTAGTGATTTTAATATAAAAACTTTTATGCATATATATATATATATATATGTGTGTGTGTGTGTGTGTGTAAATATACTGTAACCAGAGAACAGTTCTTTGGCGGAGGAGGCTTATAAATATATATTTTACTATTATGAGGGCCCTGACATTTTTTCTCAAACATTTTGGAAACCCTCATACACCCCGAGTATACCCTAGTGACGAACAACACTAATAACTAATAAGTAATATAGTAAGTGAATTGAGTTTCGTTCTATAATACCAGACAAAGATTGTATGGAGATTACAATGCAACATAATATATATAATATACGAAAGCGGTCATATAATAACGCACGTATACACATATATATTATATTCATAATGACTAATAAGATTATTATTCGATTGTCAAAACCATCACACAACACCAATAACGATAATAAAATCAAACGACCGTCGTGTCATCGTGCAGAATGAATGCAGAGAATATAAAATAATATTATTAAATTACGAATTAGGTGCCTGCGAACCGAGTCACGCGGAGGGACGATGACCGTCGGATTTATGAACAAACCTATATTATATATTATTATGATCGTTTGTGCGTTGTGCTGTGTATGCATTCCGTGGCATTGGACTTAGAACGTACCCTACCTATATAATGCTGTGGTTTCGGTTTTTTTTTTTTTTAAGCGCAGACCAATAACGTCCAACTTTACTCGTTATCATTATTATATTATTGCGTGTATTTCTTATTGCCCACGCACAAAGTTTAATCACAATAAAACTTGTGTTCGAACTGTGGCCCAGCAATTCATTTCTGCATGTCGCATTCGGCTAATCGACCGTTAAGAACGGAGTAACGGACTGCACCGCGTGCTTATATATATAATATACACCGATCGTTTGTGTGTGTGTGTGTGTGTGTGTGGTGTGTGTGTGTGTGTGAGAGCGTGCAACTGCCAGTGCCAGGGACCGCTGTCAAATGCCGGTTTTAAAGGCAGCCTTTGATACATTTTTATCGCAAAAACCTCTCACTCTCTCTCCGACCGCACTTTCTGGTCCACCACCGCCGCTGCGCGTAATCCCATTGCAGCTACTTTTGGGCTGTTTTATTACGACACCCCCGCTGCCTCAGAAACTGCCTCCCCACGATATCAAAATATATATACGTATAGGTAGACGCACGCATAAAAACCTAGTGAGCTTTCTACTGGTGTACACTTTTTAGCGCACAAATCGCTCGGCCCTCAGTAACATATAGCAAAACGGTCGGATTTCCACTATACACAGAACCATTCAGACTACATTTTTTTCAACGTTTACACTGTTTCGTGTATAATATACATTACTTCAAAGCCGGAGTTTTTCATTTTTTTTATTTCCATATACCGAAATGCGCTCACATATGCAATATACACATATAAATATTATATACCTGTATAATATTATATAATATATTGTGATGAGATGTAATATTAAATATATACAGGTACCTATGCCTTCAAAGGATCTTATGCATTTGTCTACTTGTAAAATATTTATGTGAAATGTGCACACTGCATCGTTTCATTTTTTTGTACCTATATTTTAATGTACAAATATTTAATTTTATTTAAAGCAAATTACTACTAGATTATGAGAATATAAAATACTATAATAAGTTATGCTGATGATTTATTTCATTTATAAGGTTTTAACTTTGCAAACTTTCAAAATCCCTTTATGGTATGGACTTTCAATTCAGTACATTAATATTGAACTTTTATCGAATTTTTATAAAATCAAGTTAATCAATCATCTAAATATGTACTATATGTCTATTTCAGATGCATTATAGATAATAATTGTTGTTTCTAATATCAGACACCTTTGATGTACTAACCGACTACAGCGTAATAATAACACCTTTGTATGTGGTCAGTATTTTAATTTTAATTAAATGTTTATTTTTAACACTCTTTATGACTTTATTGAACTGTTTAATATGTTTATTACAAATTACAATTAACCTATATTCAATGTTAGGTATCACTTAGTTATTTTCTTTCAGATCATGAATAGTGTACCTTATTGTACCATATAATCTTGTAAGTTATACAGGAATAATTAGTGTTAAGACATGTTAACTAATACTTAGACTTTAGAACGAAAATATATTTTTTTAAGACGTATATAAAACACATTGTTCATAAAGTTAAAGCACGTATAACTTATGAGAGAACATTAACTGAGCAATGTAGTTTTTATTTTTTTGATATCAAAACTAAAAAAAAGTTATTCTCGTTTGAAAATTCATTAATTTTAGTTTCTCAAACTTAAATAACTTTTTTTGTAGTTCTGATATCGAAAAAATAAAAACGATGTTGCACAGTAAATGTTCTCCTCATTATAGTGTGAAAATTTGGTTGCTTAGCTTGGATTACAGCCTGAGTGGTTCTTACCCACGCAAAATAGTTTTTGCAATGTTTTACATTTTTAAGACGGAAACAACATATGCGGGTGTAGCGTACTCACTACTCATAAGTAGATATTTTGGTCTTTGATTGATCGACACTTTTAAAATGACAAACTCAAACCAAAATATTTAAAACGTTTAACTAAAATAATTAAATTATAATAAAATAACATTTAAGCCCCTCTATACACGCGTATGAGGCGATTAGAAATGTTACTCATATTGTAGACGTAACATATATTTTAATTGCAGTACCTACATTATAATCGATAAGTTATTTATATAAACTAATAATAATAAAAATAATAAATGGGTATAATTAACAAAATAGCTGTTCGCGTAAAATATAATAGTTAATTTATACGCATTTAAATAATCACTTCTTCACATAGGATATTTTCTAGGATAAACTTATCAACTTAATTTCTTTTATTGGCGGGTCAACAAGTCAACAAGTCAACAATGATGATGTTAGTGTTTTTATGATTATTATCAGTGAAATTAATTTCGCTCGTTATTTAAAAACTATTAAATATGCTATAGCTGAATATAGCTGATGCAGATAGGTCATATTTGTGGAAGATTGTATTAAATTGTTATAGTGTAGAGTAATGTATTAACTATACAGACTACGAAGTGGCTAGTGAAATATTGGCGTAAGTGCCGATGTTGTAACGTCGCCAGTTCGAACCGGTCACGGGAGGTCATTCTTTTAACAAATTTAAAAATATAAAATAATAATAATATATTATGATTTATATTAATTGTACAAATCCAGTACTTGCCATAACGTGGTTTCAGAATACATTTGAAGTGTAATCAGTGGTTACCATTATTATGGCCCCTACTTAGGAAAATTGTTCGATAAAAATTAATAGATATAGGAACACTATGATACAATTGGTAACAAATTAAATTTTGAAATGTCAACATGCTAGTATCATAGCACAACTTTTTACTTGTAATTATATTTTTTTACTACATGATGATAATTATAGAAAATGTTTTTTCTGGAATGAATGTAGATAATATATTGTGTACCATAGTTTCAGTGATTTCAGTGTAACTATGATTAGCAGCATGATTATATTGTAATGTTTATAATATAATAAATATTATGAGTACAATAGTACTTAAAATACTTTTTTGACAGACTTATTATATTTATAATATTTTTTAATAATTAACTAATTATTTTATGCCACTGTTGGCCGTTGGGCATTGCGAATACCTACTAAATAATCACTATATAATATAATATTATAGTGACGGGTTTTTTCACCACTATACAGTTTGAGTAAAATATACCTAATATGATACGTATGATATATAATGTATATTACACATTTACACAGATATTTTTATTGGTTAATAAAGAGTGGTTTAATAATTCAATAATAAATTGTATAAATAGTATTAATGTGTTATAATTATGTAACATGGTTGATAATTAAAATAATCGTGCTTTGGTTTTTAGGACATATTTTTTTGTTTCTTACGTTTTATTTTAGAATCAACAAGTTTTATTTAGAAGGCGTGAAAAAAAACGGTTTTATGTAATTTCGGCAGATTTAAGAATCTCTTAGTTCTCTATATTTTTTTTAATAACTCACTGGCATTTTTTTATAGTGACTTACATAATATTAATTATGGACCGTAAAAATTAGACTTGAATGTATGAAAAAGCGGATTTTCAAAAAAATATAGTTACCTACCGTATTAGTTTCGAGCCTGTAAGTTGACGAGTCTAGATAGTATACCTAATATTGGGGTGCAGAACTGCAGAAGTACGATAAGAATAATACTAATAATAATTATTGTTATCGTATCGATCTACCTGTATTTTTTTTTAATATTTATATTCCGTGATATAAAAAATGTATTCTAAGTGTTGTTTTTCTCGTCCGTCGGATGTATAATATTAGTGCATCGCGTTTGCGTATAATATAATATACATAATATTATTTTGATTATTTGAGGCGATATTTTGCCGCCGCCGCCGTAATCCACTGAGGCCGACCGGCAACGCCCCCAAGTGTCGGCCGTACAAGACCGCCGCGCCGTCGGAGCATATGGTACCGGTGTACGGTCCGGGCGCGCGCGTAAAGACCATTAGTCCGTGTTTGACGTTGTTCGCGCGATCGTGTCTTGATGCGTGTTTTCGGTCTGGTTGTTTATTATCATTTTCGTTTTCGTTTCGCGTAAATAATTTTAACGTAATATTTTAACCGTCTCGTCGTCGTGCACTGCGTGTTATTTTAATTTATTTAAATTTTTTGATTTTAAAACGATACTGAACGACATATTTTGTGATATACTTTTAGTACAGTTTTTATTGTTTTCGTATTGAAAAATATTATTTTTTCACGCGACGTGTGTTCATTATTTTAATTGGCTCGTGTCTGTACCTATACAGACAGCAAAACTATTTTACTATAATATGGATGCAACTGCGACCGTGATGAAAGGTCGTCGAGAGCAACAGTGAACCTCGAGAAGACCGTCTTGTCATAGTTGAAAAAGATACAGCGAAACGTAAGTGAATAAAATCATAATTAATAATATGCGATACCCATATAATATATATATTATATACATTATACGCCTATAATGGAACCTATGGTTTTAAGTCTTCCGATGATACCGAGATGTCATTATAACATTATTATATTGTTATTATTGCTGTTGTAGTACCTCGTTAGGAACGTCTTTGGCGAAAAAAATTGTTAACGATACCCACGTACCTACACAATAAGGATCATCGCAACTGGAAGTAATAAATTAATATTTAATGCGGCCGTCGGTGTTCCTATCCGCAGGCTTCATGAATTTTTATAGTTATCAAAAAGACGTTTCGTACAGTTTTAACGATTCTATTATTAATGTCCGGCCGCGTGCGTTTCAATCCATTATTTTTTTTTTCGCTCCGTCCGTCATTACTTCATTCGGCAATCATTGCGTGCGCGCAATTCCAAATGAATTCGTCCAGTTCGGACGGGCGGCGGCGGAACACACATTAATATTATTACTCTTAGTCGCCAGTATTATACGTACCTATATACATATGTACATGACTACCTGACTACCTGACTGCTGGTCGTGGCGCGTGTATGTAATGGCACAACCACACGGCGGGTAGTAACCATATAGTTAATATATTATGTGGAACAATGAGAGAAAAAGAATCGTGTGTAAAAAAAATAAAAAATTGATTAACCCGGTAATAGAATATCCGCCGAAGCCGTACAATTTTTTATTATTTTACCGATGTGCGCATCCTGTGCTGCAACTTATTCCGATAATGGAAGACAGACAAAAAATCAATACCTATACCTATCTCGAAGCACCTCAACTCGATGTTTTTTAATTTTACGTATCGGCGGGCCATAAACGGCCGCGTAAACACCCATCGTTCTAATCCCCTCGCGTTGATTTCAGCTTGTAATCGATTCGAAAACATCCGCGTGCAACACCGCGCGACGTCATACCTATAATAATATAATAAATATTATATCACTATATCCCACGATTCGCGCTATACACATTAATATGATATCATTAATATTATTTCAGTACGGAGTAAACGTTCTCCACGTACCCTTTTTACGACGTAGATATAATAATATTATTCTGTTTTTCGAAAAATTGGTATCTTAATTTTATTGTTCTATAAATTCTTAACATATTATTAATACTTATTACTAATACTTGATTATTTTTCTAAAATTAATTTCTCGCATGGTTTTCCATCACGAACGCTGCCTATAAAAGCTGTCATTATAAATGTCAACAAAAAAGTAACCCTTGATGTTATTGTTCGGTGTAAAATTATACATAATATGTAAGCATGGTAGGTATTAATAGTAATGTTTAGGTAACATAATAGTATTTTTAGGTGTAGGAGGTAGGCACCTATAATATTATATTATTATATGGTCTCTATATTTTAGTATTTTTGTTACTTATCGAATTTCAAATTCCCGATAAAATAACTCCGGAAACCACCCAACGTCTGCCTCGGTGCTAGATGTTTATTCAAGAAACGAATTAGGTACCTATACATATTATAGTATATTGTATAACGACGTTCGTACCTTCGTGCCTATTTGAATCGTTTGTAATTTATTGGGTTTTCAATTATTTGTTTCATCTGTTCATAACTCCCTTATTAACACATTTACTTAGGTACAAGTAATGCTATTGTACTCATCTAAAGACTTATGTTTATAGTTAATCACTGAGACAGTTATAATAGTATTATATTCAAATATTCAATGAATATATTTTTTTTATGAGCCTGCTGTTCTTTCTAGCGTTGTTAAAAATATTTTTGAACGAGTATTGTGGACAACCAAATTTGTTGTAGCTGAACATAAATATTTCATTTAGCTTAATCCTTGACATTAATTAATATGTAATAATAAAATAATAATATGTATAATTGTTATCAATTTATTAAATAATGGGTAGTTTATTTATTTATATATTATTTGCAATTAAATAGGTGTAGATAACTATAAATTGCTGGACAATGGTTATTAAAACGTTTATCCGAGATCAGTTAAAACTACAAACTAAAAACGAGCATAAAAATAAAACATTAAATATTAGGTATATTGACAAACTTTATTCTTTAAAAAAGTGAGTTTTTTTTTATAAAACATCGATAAAATAGTACATTAATAATTTTTAAATACTCAATTCTTTAGACACAAAACTACATAGAAAAATAGATAATATTAATTAAAATGTAAATATCTAATTCTCTGCCTGACATTCTGATTATAAGAATAATTATATAATTATAAATAATATCGTACACTAACTTAATCATAAATATATTTGCAACCAACCACCAACGTAACCATTGTCTGTCTCGACACGTTATGTTGGTGCTGAATTTTAAATCTACGTTATGGTCGTGATCGATTGCTTATAATATTTTTGAAAACTGATAGATAAAAAATTAAACAGGCAATTTAAAAACTGACACTGGGTTCAAATCTTGCGGATATACCTACGAATGAATGATAATGTTTGGACGTGACAATATACCTAGTGCATGTGTATAAATTATGATACTATAAATTGAAGTAACTACCATAGATGGTATCTTATTCCATGAAACGTTCAAATAACAATATTTGTTTTTTAACTGATTTGAAATATTGTAATAATACAAACGCTAGATACCCTTTATAGTGAGTACATTATTACTCTATAGTCAAAGGATTTAACGTTTTTATCAACTAAAGTCTAAAGTATAAAAAAACTCACCGAAAGCACCCGATATTGCAAAGCATTCTTTTCCGATATTAAAATCTGGCCAGACGAAGCTTTGAATATGAATAGAGGTAAGAGCGTTTTGTTAGAGGGGAAATGTAATCAAGAGATAGGAATATAGATGATCATAATTATTATGGCCGATAATAAAAAAATGTAATTGAAAAATGTGTCCTTTTTAAACTTAATATGTAATGTTATACAACGTATAACTATGCGAAAATCAAACTTTAAGATAATAAATAAATACATTCATATTATATATTATATTTATTATTTTATGTATATCGTATGCCTGTATAATATGGCTGTAGATGAATGTTATAAACTTAGGTATAATATTTAGTTCAATAGCTAAAGTTCATCAGTGTATCATTGTGAAGTGTTTCTTTGGTGATACAATTGTATATTATATTATTAAAATTAATATATCATAATTGTATATGTGTAAAATATTATATATATATAAAAAACATAAATTACATTTTTATAAAATTTTGAAATCTCATTGTCATCGATTTCTCTAAAATTGCATTTATATAACAAATGTATACATAAACTTAAGCTTATTTGTGTATAAAATATTATTTACACATATTACCTAGTAGGTATACTACGTATTATATAATATAATATAGAATTTAAGTATTATTTACTACCTATGTATTCAATAGCGTTTCACTCAATATACAATTATGATGAACATATTTCAGAGGCAATAGTTTTTTTTAACGGAAATTAATAAATTCGGTATAGATTAGAATTGTTCAGATTGTAACCCTATTCCCCAGGCAAATAATGTTTCTGCTGGCCAACGTTTAGGAATTCAAGATAAGAGACAGAAGTGTCAACGAGATGGACGTTATCAAACTTCACACCCCACGTCAATTTATTATTGTTCTCATAGCTCAACAAAGATAAACAAAATGTGTATGCGTTGTTGAAGTCAGGCGTGGTAGTAAAAATATGATAATATGCGTGTAATACTTCTAAATAACAATACAAAGAGTAGGCGTAAAGAATTATTCTCATTTCTTCCCTAAAAATAATAAATTAATAGGTATCTCTAATAAAATATATTGTCTGAACATATATATATATATATATATTATATCAGTTTCTTATCTGGATGGTAGATAAGTACTTTTTAAAAGGGGATTTTTCCGTTTTCTCAATAGTTTATGTTTATTAATACAAGAATAACTACCAAAACTTGTCTCCAGCTTAAAATCGTTTTTCAAATGTGACGATTATGCACATCAAAATCAGTCCATATTATTATATGAATAGTGATCTATGTGAAACGAGTGGCTAACACCAACGTTTGCTGTATCTTGTCCAGTTTTTTTTCTTACATTATCATAGTCTTGAATAAACATTGATTTTGTATTAATTTCAAAAACTATATATGTGTACTGAATAATATTATCACTAGTTATATAGAATGTTATGTTTAAAATTAAACTATTTTCTTCAACAATTAAGTACCTATATTATTGTACAATATATTTGTACTGTTTAGTTTTGCCTGAATAGCTCATTATAATTTATAAATGAAAGCTGTTCCAAACATATTTCTATTATTTTAACATTAAACTTTGAATTTAACGCTGGTATAGTGTCCTGCTTACTAGTATAAAATTAGGTTCTATTGAAGTACTCATTTTACAGCAAAAAAATAATAGGTATCGTTATCTTTCTAGCTGTAGGCCGAGTTGAACAAATATATGCCCTAGAAAATTCTACTTATATTAATTAGTTTTTTTTGTTATTCTGGCTTTAAAAAATCTATTGTCGTGCTTTAAATTTCACAAATATTTAAAAATAACATTGAAAATGTGTGTAACGTAGGTATTGGGTATGTATCATAATAGTATGTGTCAATATTTGTCAAGTATAAAAATGTACACTAATTATATAGTTGATGGTGGATTATTATTACTAATATCCACAAATAAGTTTATAATTATTATTGTAACTATATTTATGAAATGTTAAAAGTTACTAATTAGCATGGAACAAATGAAACCAGCTTATTCAAAATGTTCATCTAAAACTTAAATTATTTTTGATAATTATAGGAAATATTTAGTTTCATGCATTTATTTTTGTTGATGTAAAAAATTTTTTATACTTTTATTATACAACTATTTTGACAGAATAAAACAAACAATTTGATTACTTACTTGATAACATTTTTAGTAAAATTCACTATTTAAAATTGTTATTTCGAATTATTTGAAATGGGAATAAACTCGTCCATACACCTTATTGAGTAACAAGGTTGTCTATAATATAGTCTATAACCAATAACTAATGTGGTAAAAACGTACAAGTCTACTAGTAGATAAATCTACCTGTTGTAGTACCTACCTAGTATATATTCTGTAAAAAATTGTTGGTTTTTTGTTAATTTCTCAACTGTGGCTATAACCATTCTTAAGTATAGTGTTCATTTAATTCTTTTTCCGTCCACTTTATTGTTTTTTTTTTATGTTTTCTTAGATGTCGGTATAGAGCTATTTAAAAGTACTATTTGTGATGTTTAATTATAGTTTATACTATTGTTTAAACTCGTAGATCCGGTGGATATTTATCATTGACGTACATGAATTATGTATGTCGCGTACGTTTCTCTCTTAGAATTAGACCATCTCAATTGAACAATTACATAAGTGCCATACGGTAATATATATAATATTACATGTTTTTGTGTGGGTCGCGGTGTGTGTATTATAGTGTTCATAATATTACACCTTATCTGCGTACGAGTATTCGTGTGTGGAGAAAAATTTAATGTTTACCGTCTGACGCCTTTGTCGAGGGGGACTCGAACCTTCGGCCAATATTTGAGTTCTTAAGATGACACGTCCAAGCTTATATGAACTCCAATACGATAATAAAAGTTGGTACACATACAACAATTTATTGGAATAGAAATGCTAGTTGATTTTATTAGTGTTTTATTAGTTTCTCGCCGAAGCCTGGTTTTACAACTTTATAGTATAATAATAATATAAACTAAATTCCAAACGCAATAAATAATGTTGACAGCGTTGCATAATACAAGAAAGCAGAAAATGATTTTTTTTATATAATATATTTATTATTATCTTACTCGGTCATGGAGACGGGGAGTTAACAATATTCTTGGATTATCAACTAGTTCAAATGTCGATAAAACAATAGAGGATTTTTCTCTTTTTTATATCTATAGCAAGCATTTTTTTTCCATTTGGAATTATTTATATAATCATTTGTTTTACATTGTGAGTTTGCATACGTATATTATGTATAGGTACATATTATCATATGCAATATGCATTATGTACGGATTACGCGCACATAATATTGTGAGATTTTAGCGTGCGTCTGTGTGACCCGAGATCGCGACTATACACGAATTTCGATACCACCAAGTCGGAGGCCACACGGAAGCCACCGGAGCGGCAAATCCGTGATTGCACTCGAGTCGCCACGAGACGTTGTTCTAGTAAAAACCCAATCGATCCCTAAAATCAGTGCGTTTCTTATAATATTCACCGTCCGTTGCGGTTTTCTGCTAGTTCCGGTTCACTGGTATCTCTCGAGTATACACCGCACGCCGATGATATTAATATTACGATCTCCTATCGTGTGTCGGCAAACAATTTGTCCGCTGGATATCCCGCCAAAGCGGATGGTAATATGGTATAGTATGTGCTATTTCGGGCGGTCTGGCGCGCATGTCTGAAACAAATCACTACGTGCTGGGCGTGACTTGCCGTTGCGTGGTAGTGTGGTACACTCTTAATTAGCCCGAATGATTGATGAGTTCCTTAGCAATCGTATAAAGAAAACACTGGAAACGTACCAAAAAATATGGCAAAACATAAAACATGCGCTTCGGATGACGTTTGTGTGTGTTATATTGTATATTAATATATTACGTATTTGTTGCACCGCTATTGTTTTATACCTTTTATTATACCTTGCCGTGTGCAGTGCATCTTGCGTTGTTTTACGATCATCGTAAAACTGTTTACTGGCTGGCGTATATATAATATTTTGTCGGAAGTATACACCGGGCGTTACTAAAAAATCCTATGTAAAAAAGTATGTGCCTATATATTATAATATATTGTTTCACAACAAATATATTTTAAACAGTTATTTTTTTAACGAAACTTATTATTATTTATTTTGACCAAACTCGAGTTTAGTTTTCCGAAAACATAAAACAATAAACTATGTAATGTTTATTTTATTTTTAACTTTTACCAGTTACCTTTAGGCTATACCTATTATAATGCCATTCATTTTACTTAGTATTGTATAGCATACTAACATACACTATTACCTACGAACTGTTGTTTTTCAATTAATGGGAAGTGGTCAAAATTAAATAACAATTATATTAAGATAACAAAACTAATTTGTTGAATTTTCCGTTTTAATTGTTGTGTGATTTTAATTCTTGGTATAACCTCGTTCTGATTAAAACGTCAAATAAAACAGTAAAATATTAATGAAAACCAGCATACCTATAGAGTATAATAAATAATAATATACAGTTCAATATTGGTATAACTTGTAGATTTAGTATTGACTGTAGAACTATATTACTCCCTTTGAAGTAAAACCCCGTTTGACTAAACTTAATACACGATTAGTAGTTATTAGTTAGTATGAAAAGGAAGCAGTATGTACATCGAAATAATCCACATGTTGCCAATCAAATGACATACACATAATATTTCTACTGTAGTTCTGCAGTGATTGATAGCGTTGGATTTGAATTCCGTACACAATTTCTGGGTAATGGGCAAACTCCCGGCATAAATCAGCTAACTTTGCACAAGTAAAAACTGTTTGTTCGATGTAGGTACCTGGGCAAACACACGCGTCGTTATTGTTATTATTAAATTAAATATGATTTGTCGCTAGGGACACGCCTACACGATTAGTGAATGCGAATTACAAAACCAAGAAGAAAAAAAACATTTACAATGTTACATTGGTACACAGGTATAGTCTATAGGTAGTTGAACAAAAACTTGGCGTAAAGGGAAAAAACCCACGAGGTTCAGCCGAAACGCAGTCTCGTCATTTTGATCAACTGCAGGCTGCAGCAATACGCTAACCGCGAATAAATCAATGTTTATCTGATTACTTTGTCTGTTTCGAACCGATTGTGGAACACTGGAAGCCATACATGCGGTATTTCGAAAACGATTATTATAACTTGAAGGCATAAGCAATAAAATTATTATTATCTGCACATACGTAGGGATACAAAAACAAGTAAATATTGGACATTATAAACGGCTGTATAAAAAAAACCCATTAAACGTCCGTACACCTTATTTTATGTTACCGCAACTATTATCCCAATTTTTTTTTTGCTTTTACGATCACCGTGTTTCCGAGCACAAATATTTTGAGTGATTCTCAATTCGAATTTACGACTGAAAACCGCTCATGACGTGCACAGGTTGGACTCGTAAATTCATCAGCGGTAAACAAAGGATTGGTAGTGTAATATTCGTATCCTGGTGACGATGGTATCAATATTTATTTTATTTTTTTTATTTTTGTCTTAAAGGAACGACGAAAATATTAACCGAGAAATTTACCAGATTACAGTTTAACCCCTCATTAAACATTTATCAGTTATCGTATAGGACTATCCTCCTATTTCAGATAACGCGTAGCGCACTAGCGCGTATAGTAATCCATATTGAATAGAAACAGAATATTTACTCCATGTCCAAAGGGGGCTGATGTTTACATTTCACTAAAAAAAATGGTATTTCCACTTTAAACTGTAAGATAACTGTATTCTGTTACAATTTTTCCTCCCTTTATCTTCCCTACATATTATTACCTACTATATATCATTATTATGTTTATGCTCGTTTGGGTGGGTATATGTTGAACGCATATCATCGCCGGTGTTTGTTGTGTAACGAGAGGAACCGGCCGAGGATTGACGAGATGCACACGCCCCGACACCACCACAATTCTAATAATAATATAGCTTAATATGTAAAATACGGAGATAAAAAAAAAACACACAATATCTATTATATATTATTATAATTATTAAAATATAGAATTGTGTACGTATGTTATATGACTCATAAAATTCAATAACTATGTTAATTAATTTTTTTTTCGGAGATTATTTTACTGTTAGTATGTTTTGTAGTTGTGTTGTTGTGTTGTGTAGTTCGTTGTAACTATCCCTTATCTGTGTAATTTGTAGTTTTGAGAGTCAAATTATGAATATTATAAATAATGAGCATTGTAAAAGATTGATAGGTCATAGTCTGCGCGGCGCAAGCTATAAGTTATAACGTAGTTTAGTGACAGTTCTTAACGATATTACATCACTATAATTTATAACACTATAACGCTTCTTATGAATTATTTTAAATTATAACTAGGTTTATTAATATAATAATATGTAGTGTATACAAATGGAGTATACTCAAGATTATTACTAAAATATTGAAGCTTATTAGTTATTATATTATAAACATTTTATTTTTTTAAATACAGTAAACGAGATGGTGTGTGGATAAAAAGGGATAATGAGTCAAAATCACTATTTTCAGGAAACGAAAGAAATCTGTATTGACTTTAATGGTTTTTTATTGTTCACAGTCTCACAGATAATTGTTAACAAATATTTTGATAGGGAAAACTGTGTAAAACGTAGATACGTATTTTCTACAAAATGTCATATTATATAACAATCGAAATTTGATCATATTGACTTACTGCATTTTACCTACGCACCGTCTATCAGCATAATAGATATATTAATAATTACTTTAGGTATTATTTTGAGTAAGTCGTATCCTAAATTATTTAATAGTGAGTTTGTTTGATTTATTTTATCTACCTGTTAATTAAGACGGTGAAAGTATCAATGTTTATATTTCATCGTTTTTTACTGCATTTTTAATATGTGTAAAAAAATACATTATCATTAATTTGTCGATTAATAACGGCCATTCAGCTTCACTAACCACGTAACGTGTAACGGACCGAGTAAAACAAAATCATTTAACGCACTGCTACCTCTGTGTACAGAAGTTGGTATAATTTCCCACAATGTTTTAAGCACTCCGCAGTTGGTATCGATAATAATAATTAGCAAGTATTGTGCATGGCCGGATTCGGCAAGTCATCTAGACAGTGTGGGAATTAGATGCAGTACAGATGAAATTAAAGTTCACTGAAGTTGGGGTGTAGGTGATGTTATATTATACTTATATGTATATATCGGGCACATATTATTGCTATCGACCGGATATAAGCTTATCGTCCGAAACCTATTGTAAGCGCGGGGGAGCAGAAATCACACAATCATCGTACCCAGCTGCGATATTAATTTATTTGTGAGTGGTGTATAGTATAATATATACGATATATCGTATTATAAATAATTATTGCATGAGGGCAGGGAATTTTTTTGTCATCGATAGAGGGTGCATGAACATGGTACCTACTATAAGTTGCATTTTAAAATTACCATTGAAGAATTTCTTACCAATAGAGATTCCATATAAGAGCACGCTACATAATATGGTTTATTTACCTATACATCATATTATTTTACAATAAACATACAACATATGTGCAACTAAATATTTAATGTCCGAAAATTATTGACGGTTGTTTTATAATGGAAATCAAAACAAAAGTATTGATCATAATTATATAATATAACTATTATAATAATAGTATTATTATAATAGCACAATTAAATTGATTGTGTTCTGAATTCTCTTTGCGCTTATACTTTTTTATAGAATATTATTCGTTTTCTATAACTACTACGTATTTTTTATAATAAATGTTATATAAATATTTCAAACATAAAACGCGTTTTTTAATACTCATAATCAAGTTGTAAGTACTATCCTTTTAATTAAAAAAATACTTAGTCATGTGATGATGGGGTGTCAATATCTAACATAATAGTTTTCGATATTGTACTTGATTCTTATATGTATTATTTAGTACCCGGTTGTATTATCATTATTTTTTATTGCTTTATTCTTATGAACAAATTGTTTAATTACTGACCGGAAACATTTTCATATTTAAAAATATTTAATATCTATTTTAATAAAGTTTATGGTTGAGATTACTTCAATAATAATTTTACGTAGTCTACTTATAATGATTTAAAGGCTTCTTTTAATGATCAATTTTTTGTTGTTGCCTAAATTCGAATTCATTGGAATACATTATGTCTTGATTTTGATAATACTGTTCAATATAATTGTTCTATTATTCAGAATCAAATACCATATTCTTTTTTTTATGTCTTGTGCGATAAACATAAACGTCACATAAATAATGAGCTGTTTAAATAGTTTTTTAAAAATAATGATTACTATACATATGTGAATGCATTGACAATACATAAAATTTATCAAATTATATAAGTTTATTGTTTGGACTAGTTAAATAAAAACATAGTTGAGTCTCAGATATATTGAAATTATGGCTTTGTTATTACACTTTAGCAATTATTAATCATTCGGCGTTCTAGACAGCCGATGTCTTCATGTAGAAATATGCATATTTATCAATTTTGATATTATTATTAAGCGAGATCAGTAAAGCCGGTGTATCGTTGAGGTACCCGCCCAGATGTCAAAATATGTATGCCAGTCATTAATCGATGGATACGACCACGGTAGACGAGCAAACGACCTACTCCTATCGGAATCCTGTCATAGTGCGTAAACGAATGTTCGATTGAATTATCGGAGTCGGGTTCCTGTTAAATTCTTGAAACTTTTTGTTAAAACAATATAAGAATGCCTTTAAGAAAACATTGAATTAAATTCAATTAATATTCCAAACAATAGGATTACAATTTAAAGTATATAATATTATAAAGTTTTATGTGAATTAATATAAATCTATGTTTATTTTAGACAATTAGTTGCTAAATCGATAAAACAGTTCATTAGTTTAAATTACTTTTTGTGACTCATAGATGATATTTTTATGTTAAGTCATATTATTAACTGTTGTTCACAAAATATGAGTAATGGCTGTTTGAAAATGTCGAATATAATATATGAACTGTTAGTATGTAAACATCACAACTCATAAGTGATTCTTTAACGAAGACGAGTAATATTTTGAAGTGTAAAAAAAATAATTATTAAGTTCCTAAGACGCGTTTTAATGACTCATAAAATAACATCATAAAAATTCTTTAAGATCTTAAAATGCATTAAAAATCTTAAAGTTGCTCTCTATATTATATTCTTAAAGTGCACACTTTTATTGCACGACAATGTGGGTTAATCTGCTTTGTTTATACATCCTTTGTACAAAAGAAACTTATCACAGTTTTTAATACACCTAACATATTATTATCATGTGCGTTTATTGCTTAATATGTGTACTTTTACGTATTGATTTTCTTACACTAAAGTACTAAACTATCGCTATTGTGAGTGTACCTATACAGTGTTTTTATTTGTTCAATTCTATATAATTGTTTACTAACTAATTTTGAAACAAATACGTTTATAAGTTATAAGTTACAACCAATTTCCATAGCATTTAACCGTATTGGTATAATATGCATAGGTTTTGAAAATATTATACCTCTTAAAATTACTTTTTATTATTCCGTTATTAATTATATTTCCGTATCGGCGTGTAATAATATCACGTCCCTAATAATAATTGCGGTAATATTGATTTTGTTAATCTCATAAGTAACATGTGTTCAATAAGTTTGTTTAACTACACCCAATTATAAAAAAAAATAACGAAAAAATATTAATATTACGAAAATCGAATCGGTAATATCTAATGTAAACGGATTCGAAACGAGTATTTACATAATACTCGACGGCCCTACGCCGCCGCCGCCGCGCTGGTTCGACGGTATTAGCTTAAAGTAACATGTGTTCGTGGTTTTACAATAATGAGTTTATCGGTACACGTCCCAATGACAGATTAGATCGAAAAACACGGGTTTAACGGGTACCCTCGATGGTTATGTGGTATAATATAATATTATACCACGTAAGCTTCTTAAAAAAAAATTCCGCCGACACATTATCAACCAAAAAGCTATTTAAGCGGACATACTATAATAAACCAAATCGCATGAGAGATATCATCACGCCAATACAATTTCGCGCGTATTATTGCGAGTAAAATTGAATTTATTTATTAGCTACATTATAGCGAGTAATATCGATTTTGCGATTTTATTTAATATAATTAAATTTTTTAATATTATACGTTTCAAACCCCTAAATATTTTGGTATACACATAATATTGTACCACAGCGAGAGTCCACGCCGGGTGCGTGTGCGCAAAAACAGCGGGTGGCCCACGAAAAGCGCGTCATGTAGTCAAATTAGCTTGTGCCGAGCGTGAAAGGTGGTGGTGGTATATATACGGTGTGTCCAAAGACCCTTCCGGCGGCGGTGTGGGAGGGGTGGCACGAGAGAAGGGTCGCGTCTGGGGTCACGTGGCCGCCGTCGCCACACAATGGGCACTGCGCTCTATATGCACGTATATTATATTATACGTCGTGCTCCTCGTGTGTGCACGACACAAGAAGGGTCTTTGTGGGGCGTGGAGACCATCGGTGGCGCGACGGCGGCTGCCAAGTATAATCAAACAAATGTACAATATTATTACATATATACATACCAGATACCTATTACCAAGGTATATATATATATAATATATATACATCGATAAAGCGCGTTTTGGTTATAGTACCTACTTGTTTGAACAGCGTTTTTGGTCTACAACCCTATATACAGTATAACTAAATAGTGCATGTATATATTATATTCTACCCAATTATATTATTGTTGTGAATTATATTATATCATTATGCTGCGCAGTAGTCGCGATTTCAATATTGTAATCTGCTGATGCATAATGATAATACATGCGTATTATATGCTTGTTTGGACGAAATATCTACATTGACGAATACAATATCTACGTCCGTCGTATTATTAAACTAAGTATATATTGTTAGCGTCCAATTAAAAGACATCACCAATTTATAGTGATACTATATCCAAAATATTTTTATCTTTAAAATGGTATACAATGTATGTATCTGAAACTATCTGTATGCTAAAACGACTAAATAAAAAATTATGCACCACAAAAAATCAAGTAGTGCTAAATGTAAATTATTACATATTTTATTCGATATTATTTCGTGGTATAATTTGTATGTCTGTTTCCAAATCGAATGGTCTCTTGTGTTTGAATTTGTGACAAAGACCATACCGCTTCGAATATGTATGCTTTCATATTTATGTTGTCTCTGTGTTTGCTTAATTTGCCCCAAGTGACCTTTAGGGTATAGTGATGATGATGTTACATAATCTATATTTTGTGTTCAAACAAATAATAGTTTTATTGTTCGCTACATTCCATAATGTATTTGAAAACAATGTTTATCAAATATAAACAAAATTGGTTCAATATATTTAGATATTTTTTCGTATAGTTAGTTTACCTCGTATACAAGTATACAACAATAAATAGTTTATTACAAATTATTATTACTTGCCTAATATTTTATGTTTAGCACCTATATTTTAATTCGTAGTTATAATTATAGTTATAACTTAAAATATATCCTATATCTATTGTTCCTACAAATTATATAAAGTATGATGTGTAAGGTATGATGGTATTTCATAATATTATATACATATATAATTTTTAATTGTTTATAACTTGTTATATACTATTTTGTTTCTTTTAAGGTAAATCTAAGTATCTGACGTCGTCAAGTATCAGTAAAATCATTTTATATTGGGGCGTCGGGCATATGTCGATATACCAATGACCGTGATGTGTAATCTCGTCCGGGGTGTATATAATAATATATATATTATTATATTTTGTATGGATTACAAACACGTACGTTTAAAAACAACTGTTCAGAATAATGTGCATTAGTATGTCAATCAGATGGCCGAACAAAACGTATTTTACCCCAATGGAACACACAAAAGCTCATATTATTCGACCAATGTTGCTTCCACAGCATTGGCAAACAATTGGCAAACACGCGCTGACCGTTCGATAAACAAACAGCAACAGCGCACGCGGGACTATAGACGAACCCTATATTTTATATTGTCAGTAAATTGATTTGCTCCTGACGTATACGAGTCGGGGCCGCGACAAAAGATTCAAAAGAGTGGACGTAATGTTTAAATGTTTTCCATTTGTTTATTTTTTAATTAACTAATGATCGTAACCGAGACGTTTCGAGTGTGTTCGCCATTATATCATGTCCGTATTATAATATGGGTCCGAGAATAATAACGCTGTTCAAATATTATAACGTTTCACGTAACAGTTGGGGGCACATGTGCGCCGGTGTATTCACTTGGGAATCGCACTGCAGCACTCCCACACGCGCGCGGCTTACAAAACGTATTCGGGGTGGAGCTTTTGCATTAGGAAAATAAAAATGAGATATAACACGGTCTAAAATGAGAACGATGGTAACAACTTACGGTTTGTGTGGCACGCGCGTTTATTATGTGGAACTTATATACATTATATGTTCGAAATTACACATAAATATACGGCCGAGGGTGGAAAAAAAATTGCAATAAAATCTCGAAACAACCGATTGGCTGGTATAACGAACGCATGACGTATGTATATATATTTACACAGGCGATTGGAATAATGTTTACAAAAGTCTATTGTATTTATATCCATGTATTTCAAGAGGCAGTAAAAGTAGCTATACAAACACGCCTCTTCGATTGGCCGTCCATATGTAGTCTTGGACGTTATCCAAAGGAAACAATTTGCGGGTTAGAGCTCGGTTTCTTTTCGTTTATTTTTATTATCATTTTTTTTTTCATTCTATAAGGGAAAAAAATAACGGCTTTTGAACTTTATACAAACTTTCGAGGACCCGTGACTGTTGTCGATCCCGAATGACATACAGCTTGCGTCGTTCAAGATGTGCAATAAATCTGTTCCCCTCGGCGTATGTAATACATGTATAGTAGGAACACTACTAACCCAGGAAGGATATTGCATGAGCGTGTATTTTTTAAAGTAGTGAAGAAACTGGTTATCTGTATGATACGCCACAACAGATGTATATAAAAATATTTGTACCTAAACGTTATATCTCGCGGGGAAAAATGTTTCGAAAAGGTTCTCTTACGTAACGTAGACATTTGAATAAAGGATTTCAATCACTATACTGGTCCCGAGGCAAAGTGAAATCTACATTTTATTAACTTTTTTTTTTCTTATTATTTTTGTTTCGTATACAGAAGATAGAAGCGATAGCGGTAATTTATAACGGATTACTTACGGATGTTGGGGAGAAAGGGGTACAGTAAAGTTGGAATAATATATCGCTTTGTCCCCCGAGTATTCAGGTATAAAATAACTACTGTTGGGGAGAAGGACAAACATTTTCCCGAAGGCCAGCATTTTTCTCATTTTCAACCGTTTATTTACGAGGCTTTTTAAAAACAAAAGCGCTTGCTTTACTTCACGAGCTTTTTTTTATTTTTAATAGGATATTTATTTCACCAAAAATTCCTAAAAACGAGTCATATATAAATAATATAATAATTTACAGTACACTGTAATAATAGTAGGTAGCGAATAGTAGGTACTTCATTGGGCATTAAATACGATTTGTATGTCTCTTCACAATTAATACATTGCTAAAAAGTATTTATATAGGTATATCAAAATAATATAGTAGGCATAACTGATATGCTGAGTAGGCATATAGTTAGAATATAAAACTCAACTTTTGGTATCGCGTAAATATTATTTTATAGTACCTTTATATTATTATATTCGTTGCTTTTAAATTGATATTTTATATTAAATTGCATTGCCAATATGGTTCTATATTGGATTTATTGCACTGGTCTATAGTACAGATTTATAATGTTGGGTTTTTCAATAATCGTGTTCATTTTGGTTAAACGGTTTTCTATATTATGTGCTGAGAAACTTTATTTTATTAGTAAGTACCTACCATTTTTCGTTTCGGGACATTTGTTTTTCAATTCAATAAAATGCTGTTCTTTGTACAAATAATAAAGCTACCTACGTCTATTACATCTAAAATGTATTTTCCGAGTTTAATGTTCAGATCATAAAAATAAAATGGATTATCCAAATATCCAATTGACCGTATCAACGAATTAACAAACATACAACATGAATGCATTTTTAAGTTAACTTATTTAGGTTTTGTACGTACTACGTATACATTAAGAATAATGTTTTTTATTTCTTCTCAAACAAACATTGGAAACACGTTTTAAATTTAACTCTGGCTATCGGTTTCGGGAATTTAGAGCAACCACCACCAGCTGCTATTTCGACAGTGAATTATATATCTTGAAAATCGGTGTGTTTGGGCAACAGGTCAGAGGGATTCAAAACTAATGGATTTATTCGCATAACGGGATCCAATCGTTATTTAAAGGTCCCAACGTCTTGCACGAGCCAGATTTCCCTTTACCTTTTATCCGGTCACAGGAATTCTCTGGAGAGATGGGCCTATTTCGAAAGCTCATCCGTTTTAGTTCTTTTTTCGTTTTATATCTTGATTTCCAACTGAAAATAATAGCACGGTAGTTTTGTAAATGTTTTTTTTTTAACTTTTGAAGAAACAATCGATTTAATATACGAAATGTAACTACTTCGTTCTACTTGAGACTTTTAATATTTTTTAGGTTTCAAACATAAATTATGTATTGAAAATAATAATTTATAGGTATAGGTTACAGTAAGGTCTGTACACCACCTATAATTATTATTTTTAAATTGTATCAGCTTGTAAAAGAGTAGTGGTTATGAATATAATATAAATTTTACATTATAAGATGACATTCGTCAACGTTTAAAATATTCGAAATCATTTGTAATTTTATAAGTTAAATACCATATACGTATATAGTAATAGTCATATACAACATAATATAATGGGACAGGTAATCGTGATTTGGAACTTTTGTCGTGAAACAGTAAGTCAGATAAAATCCAATAATTACTGAGTAGTCATATTAGTCATATTAGTAGTCATTATTATTAGAGTTTGCAAAGTTTGCTAAGTTTTCGTGTAAAATCATCCACTTCATAAATGTTTTAATAGGCACCTTTATACATTATACGTGTCGATTCACGTTTCGTTAAACACGTAGAAATACGTTTCTGAAATCATTGAACCGTTATAAATTAACCATATATTTTGTACATTATTATTTTATTACTATTGTTGTTGTTGAATTGTACGTTTGGAAGTCGTCATATGTGTCGTTTTAATAAGTATAATGTAATGTTATGGTACAGCTAATTATATTTTTATCGTTAAGGTGTCGCCGGTGACGCGACGTATATACCAGGAGGTAGCTATAATAATATTATACATTGTGCGTGTACTATCGTATAAATTATATTATATTATAATATTATTGTGTTCAGCCGGGTCGTCTATATAAACATAATACTGTTTAAAAACATAATAATATCGTACACGTTTTGGAGGCATTTCTCGTCCTGAAACAATATTTGGATTCAATTACCGCGTAAATTGTTGCGAGTCATCGGGGCGTGCATTGTTATTGCTACACGGACACGATCAAGAATCGTCTCTATTTAGGGAGGATGGCTTCTGTGTGCGTATATTATTACAATGATGTACAACAGTCGTAGTAGGTAGCCAGCGCATATATTATTCAATATACATATTATATTATTATAATCGAACGTATGTGGTGGCTAGTCGACATAGGCTCACAGCAGTGTTTGTGCGTGTGACACAGTTTCATTGTGTATATGAGATGGCCAACCGAACGCGTGCGCGACATACGGACAACGACGACCATAGAAGGCCATAATATATGTATATATTATTATGTAGCGGGCGATGCACGTTACAATAATATTATAACATTATAATATATTATAATGGTATTCTTGTAACGACAACGTGACGGACCAGAAATCCGGAATAGGTCGAATGTCTTGTGCGAATGGGCGCGATCATTTATCCCAAAATCGGGAGGGACGGAATTCTTTCGTGAAAATTGAAAAAAAAAACTTAATGTTATACCACCTAATTTGTTCGATTTTTTTTCAATTTTCAATCGCTCTGTAAAAGGAAATGTATTTAGTTTTAAGACTAATCGACTAATCAATTTGTCCAAGTAGTAGGTATGTAATTCAATTTAATATGGCTTTATTAGGACACTTTTTGTGTTGATGGCAAACCTGCATATAGGTACTTGCAATATTACATATTATACTCATATTAGATATATACCTATATGTATGCAAGCTGCAAACGTATAAAATTTTGAAATAATGTATGTACATATAAACGGTGTGAATAATATTTATTATAGATAATACGACGTGTCGATCCTCATTAATCGAGAAACTTTTAATACTAGAGATCAAATGATACTCGAGATGATAATGATAATAAGTAATAACATAGTAGTAGTCTTCCATTACTCTTCCAGTGTGTCTCGAGTATAAAATAGTAGTTTGTAAAATAATAATTACACGAAATTATAATTTTATTGATTAATAAAATATTATCGTGTCTGCAGGTTACCGCTGAATTAATAATGGACATTATCCCTGTACCTACTATGCGCGCGCCGTATCAGTTGATTAAATCTTAATATATATAATATGATATAATATTTAAATTGGATTCAATTAGAAATTGTAGATCCCAAGCCTAAGGCGCATAGATGAGAATCGATCTTTGTGTTCGATTCAGTGGAAAAAAACGATTGTATCGGCCCACGCATCATTGTGCGTTATTAGATAAATGCTGATAGTGTAATAATTATTATAATAATATGTGGGTATTATCATAATATTTGTAACAAATAAAAATTTCTTACCGTTTTCAGTTTGTTATACATAATAATAATATGTAGGTATAGGGAAAAAAAATTGGGAATCGCTCTTCGGATTCAATAATATTCAGTTCTTGTGCGCCATAATTTTTTCGTAGTATACCTACATTGGTTAGGTACCTATGTTATGGGCGTCGAAAATATTACCGCACACATGGCAGCAACTCATCGTCTTGAACTATTATACATATCGCATATTGTCGATCTCATTAGTAATTACCGTATCAACGTGTTCGCCCGCTGTAAGATTATATTTTATGGGTTTTTTTTTGTTGGTAATTTTAACTCGCACCACCCGTTTAAGGATAGTAAAATATTGTTGGCAATATTAGGTGTACAAAATTATATCTCGATCGTCGACGTAACAGGACGAAACCAGTTATTCGCCACATTATAATTCATTTATCGTGTGTGCCGAGAGAACACGTGTTTTCCGAAACCTTAGGGAAAACGAGACGAAACACATCGCGTGCAGAGTGTAACCGTGTGTTTTAATAGCAATTACGTGTAATAAAAGAATTATTATGTACGCTTGTCGAACTCGCGCGCGGCGCTGCACACTGCTCTTATCGATACGGTCCGCACAATAATATACGCACACGCCAGGTCCATATTATTATTATAGTGTACAGTTGTACACGTATATGTACTATACCTAATATGTAAAACCACGGTATCCGGTTACCACCTCTTGACTTGCCACCTTCTGCAGCCTCTCTTTGCGCTCTCGGTGAAAACAGTCAGTGTTGAGGTCGGGAACAAGTAGTCTCGTGGGAGAGATTTATGTCCGCCTGCCAATGAAGCGCTGCACAGGGATGGGTACAATATTCGTTCTGCTTCGATCTTCCACATTGTTGTTGTATTGTAAATATTATTGTCTCGGGTTGTCCGAACCAACGTTTTTGCTAGCGGTTCTTTATCACGACAATCGTACGATTGCTTTTTTTCATTTCCAGAAACCCCCGCGTACGTGATCCACGTGAGTGTATTTATATCGTTAAATTATTATTATGATGGCAATATCAAACGCACATTTATATCTTATCTGTCGGTTGTTGATAAAAAATTAAAGAAATAACAAACATTCTGCCGGCTATTGTGATGCTGAAAACTTCAGCGTTTCATATTAATATATTGCAATATAAGTATCAGTTGTTTATGGAACGTTTCGTAGTACGTAGTATTGTTGTGTTCCGTTACAATATTACACAACATAGGTATGATTATATTACATACAATAGATTTGTACGGTTTATCGGCGGATTGTGTTCAAATGGTTTAGCGTAGGTGGTACCTACTTATCAGATTTAACTTTCGTATACATTATCGATTTTAAGTCTTGTTCACAGTTTTCTTTTCTATAATTAATAATATTGTCAAAAGAAGTAAAATAACACTGTTGTGGTTTTACTTTTCTCGCGATTGACCAACAGAATCCATCTCATAGTCTATACAATATAACATTTCCCCCCTCTATTTTTTCCCGTGACACGTACAGTGAAGTGTCAATACCAATACACTGCCACTCGACTTGGTTTAATGAAAGCTCGTCTTCGCCTCAGGGGAAATTTTTGGAAAAGCTCTGTCGATGTTTTTTCCCCGTTTTTCCTCTCCTGAACGCGATGACAAAAGCCTAAGTATTAATTGCCTCCAGGGCGTGCAAAACCCCATCAACCGCACAAAATATGATACGTGTCGAAAATAGCAATAAGCTCTCTACGAAATACCGAAAATACAACTAATTTTAAACCTCTGCGTATATTAACCCTGCCGCTTCTTCTCTAATAAGTAATAACCATCTCCGTCTTGTTGTGTATTTGCACGTGTTCATTATTAGGTGGTTCAAATAATAATACCAAGGATAATACTTACTGTTTGTTTTTGTTTTCTCTGCAGATTACTATCGTGTCTGCTGTCCAACGTCGCGATTTCATCGCCGTACTATCGAATCAGGTAATAATACAGAAAAAACTCGATTGTTTTAGTAATTTATTGGTTGTAATTTGATTTTTAATTTTATGCATGATATCATTGTGGATAATGAGGCGTTAATGGAAATTCCCAATTTTCTACGGCACACGTCTTATTGGCACCCTTGTGGCGTACGCTCAGCGGTTGATAATAATATATGCATAACGCATTATGAATGTCATGTTCGCAATAAACGTCAAGGCACGGGCCTACGACGAAATATTTCGTCCAAAAAGGGGGGTAACCGGAATCCCTTTGTGCCGGATAATAATAATGCGGCCTGAGCTAGTATAAAAAAAAAAAACATCTGCGATTAAATTGTCAACGGGGCAGCTGCGATTTAGAGACCATTGACGAATAAAACCAAAGCCTTTTGTTTCTCAGAGGGATCCCTTTTTTTTGGTCACGGACCCACGTGGGCTACGCTCGTCCGTATACGTAGTATAGATTTTTTTATATCGGAAAACTGCCCTTTAGCTTTTGTTCGTATAGTTTTTAGTATTATTTTTTTTTTACGAGTGGGTCTGAAGCATTACCGTAATACCTAGTTGTTCAAATATTACTCGAAGTCACTAACCTTTTCAATTTCAAGTAAAATATGAATAAACATAATTAATTGTGCATATTAGATATATGGAGCTTATTTATTGAAGTAGTAAAGGGTTCTGACTGTTTATTTAAAGTGGTTGCAGTGTAACGTAAGAAGCGATTTTTGAACATTTCAAATCGCTTGTTTCATCATATTTATATTTATTATTCGATAAATAATTCCTCTCAGAAATGAGCGAGGAGATGAGGGTGAACTCTTCATTTAATATACTTTTAATGTCATCCATACTTCCGTATGATACTTTCCATAGTCAATTTCCGTTTTGGAAAATGAATTTAAGTATATAAATTAATATTTACTTTTTATTTATGGAAGATGGATTAGATACGGAAATAACATCTGAATGATTTGTAAATTGAGAATTGACTTTCGAAATATATTATATTAAATTAAAACAGTTAAAATTTACCAATATAGTTATGTTACATTTGTATTTTTAATGGAAAATGCGTATTTAGTTTCAATAAAAATATTTCATTCGACTATTTACTGTATCAATTATTGTATTACTAAATCGTCTCACTAATTGTTTTAAAGTAGGTACTAGACAATCTATGATTTGCTCTATTCATTTGATTGTTATTTTGTAAACAAATTAATTTTTTTTTTTATTTACTTTGTGTTTGTACATTAGAACAATGAAAAAAATTAACAAAGTTAAATAATTTTACAACATTTTAGTAAACATTACATATTTACATTACTAGAAATATTTATATTTAATGTGCTTGTTGATTGAGTTGTATTTTTGAAGTTTCAATTTACCAATGATAAAGAAATACTTCTACATCATAATATATATTATACTTTAGGCTGTATAACTTATTTGTTAAATTAAAAAAATAATCGAATATCGGTTTGACTTGTTAAGATAATTTTCTGGATATAGTGTCATGGGATATTACATCTTTAATGATAAATAATATTTAATTATTTATTTATTTGTCAAATTATAATCGGTGAGAGGAAATATATTATATTTTGTAAAACCTCATTCGTTTTTCAACAGTGGCAACATTATTCATAACAGTTGATTAAAATTAATTATGGAAAGCTTTCGCATGAAAAAAATGCATAAATTACTTAATTCCAGCTATGTAAATTTGCCGACTCAGTTGAATAAAACATTTGTGTATTTTCTTCCGTGGCGGTGCCTAAAATATTTTCGGCTAATTTTCTAATGCCATAATATTCTATTCTACGCCGTCATAATGACGCTATACACACAGGCTGTATTATCGTGTACAGTAGGGTTGTTATTTTTCCGTTCTTTCTCTATTTTTCCAAAGTAATGAATGATATGTATAATAATAGTATGTACGCGAAAACATTGTGCCAGGAGGGGCCAAACACAATAAATGTAGAACTCGAAGCAGAACATGCATAGTCAAATCCATCCCATTGTTGGGCCCTGTGTAATAATTTATGTCTGGTTGTACGTGTAAGCGTTATGGTGGAAATTTACGGCATTTAGCCCATGTTTTGGCGGTTCAAACGTTACCCTGGGGCGTCACTAAGCCCGATGTACCGAAAGGTGTTGATATCGTATGGGGAAAAAACAGCAACATCACTACGGCATAATAAATTAGACATAATCCAATGGAATCGCAAAAACGGACACATCACGGTAAATTAAAACCACTAGCGAATTCGTTCGGTTTAGTACATCGGGAAATTAAAAATTACTACGCTGTCCGATTATCATTGACGCTTACCTATGATTAATTTTAGTCGATTAATATTGAAGTATTATAACACATAAGGTAAAAACATTTTACATTTAATTTACGGCAAGATATTATATATAATAATTAGTATTATTACCTACATCGACATGAAAACTTCCAAGAATCGAATTAATATTTATATTAAAATCAATTCAAAGGTATAACAGTGTCATTGAAACAGCGCATCGTAATATTAATAATAACCATTTTTAATTTTGAAAATTCCTTAAGCACTATTGTTCAAATGTGGACTCTGAGTATACTCATGCATATAGCACATCAAAACGACATCAGTTAAAGGGACCTTACAGGAATTTGTAAATCTTAGTTATTTAATAAATTAATATTGAACATTTGTACCATACATTATTGCATCGTTCGTGATTATTATATCCGATACAATGGGGAAAAAAATCAATTTATCAATGTCGTAGGAAAGGATTATCCAGCATAGGAGGAGGTCCTGGACGTACTGAATCCTTTTGACTTGTATGATGCCCCAGAATGCTATCATGTTGAACGATGTGAACGCACATGACCCTCGGTTGGCCTGCTAGTGACCCCTACGCTTCGGCCAATATTCCGACCGGTGGACCGGTGGTCAACCCGCATTTAATCTAATAAAACAGTTTCATTGTAAACATCGAGCAGCTGACACCCAAACTAGGTGGCCAGCCGCCAATAATAATAATAATAATTCTTTTGGACCTTTTGAATGGATTTAACAACGAACGTGAGATATGTTTTTATGAAAATAAAAGAACCCCGGGACGAATCGAATTTGAAATGTGAAAAATATATATTACGGTGATAAATATATCAATTACATGTATACAAAGATTTGTGTGTCTGGTTGTCACAATGTACACAAGTTCGGAGCACACGTCCAATGTAACTCGACGCAACTATGATTTTATTGGGGTTATTGATGATTGCATTTAGATGTTGACCCACACCATCCGCCAGTCGTCGAGACAACCGAATACCGATAATAATAATTAATTTTACTCTAGAAAATGAAGTAATAATTCTTCAAGTAGAAAATTATGTTATACATACACGTGTACCATTATTTTAGATAATATTTATTCATTAAATATTTTATTGTTATTGAAGTTTTCGTGTTGTGAATATAATATTTTGTTCTTAGTAAACAAAGTTGAAGTAAAATATTTTAAATAATATTATGACGTGCCTGCTTATGTTGTGTTAAAAAAACACATTTATATATTATGCATTTTTAGTAAGTGCAGATGTTGTTACAATGCCCAGAATTCTCTGTAACACACTATATATTTTCATTAACGATTACCTGTCGTTGTTCCTTTTGTTGCGTTAGCCGTAGTAGAATCTGTGACAAAATAAAATATATTGTATATGTAGGTATATATTATAATATAATGTATTTTATAATATGTATCTGAAGTCCTAAATGCCGGTTCATCATAATCCGGTTTTTACACTAGTTTATTAAAAATAAATCTTTCAAACCCGGATAATACTTATAGGTAACAATATAATATTTAAACATTTTAGACAGCATTTTAGTACAATCTGATTGTAAAAGAGGATGTCTACCCAGAAATGCAATTTCGACTAATAATTGCAACATCGTTAATTTTTAACATTTTTACATTTGTATTAATAACCTGCTGATGTATCTATAATGATATTATATATGTAATACTTTTTGTTAAACAATCGAAAATCAGTTTCAATTTAAATCAATTGTTAATAAATTGTTGTACACAGATGACAAATATGTCATCGTAAAATAATTCGTCGATTGGCCAATATATAAAATATATATAATATATTATTGTAGGGTTGTATATAATAATAATAATAAATTGTAGGAATACGTATACAATTCATCGTGCCTGATCATTTGATTGCGTTATTCATTTATGTCGGGGTGTAGAACTCAGGTCAGTACGAGGTTAAAATAATATTATTCGGGCCGAGTTTTTTTGTTACGCTTACAATGGACATTATGAATTATCACAAATCGTAATATTGTGCGTCGGACGCGTCGCGACGTTATATTACAGTTCAATTTGCATAAAACGTCATTGCTATTATTGTCAAAACGATTGTATCTCTCGGTGCGCGGCCATGAGCACACGCGGCAACAAGCAAATCGCATGTAACGAAATCCTCCAACGCAAAAGCTGTGTGTTACATACGGAAAACGTATGTAATATTTTACCTGAGATGTGATAAATAAGCAACGTTGAATTATTATTATTATCGATACACACGAGATTATTTTTTATTATTTTTATCTCCGCGTTAAAAAATGTAATATTATAATAATATCACAATATTATAATATGAATTATTATTAAAACGCCCACGCGGGCACCACATGCGCGCACCTTCGGCGACGATTAAGCCCGTTTTTGTAATGCGTTCGACGACAACGGTTAAGTACGATATAATGTGCCTAACATGAATGTGTCTCGGACGGTCAGACCAAGTCATCGGTCGTATCGCGCGTTGCGTCGTCTATAATAATAATAATAATGGTATAAGGTATCGCTTGCGTGTTTTCTTTCATCGGTCCACCATTTTTGGAATAAAATAACCATTAAAATAACGCATCGTGCTTTTTTACGCCCGGCTTATCGCGTTCACCGATCGAAAGTTATGTTTATATTCAAATCCAAAAAGAATTATATTTTATTAAGATGTGTAAACCGTTGTTATCCCTCCTCCCTGCATTGCGGCGGCCACCCGGTTTGTTTAAATCCCGTAAATAATGTTCTTTAATGAAATTGTCTTGCAAATTTTATTCATAAATAAACTGGAATTCTCATTTTTTATTTACTACTTTATTTATTTTCTTTTGTTACGTACACAAATCCTATGATTTGCTATAATGCAGCTACGCATAATATATCGCAGTGAATATAATATAGCGCTCGTTCGCTGCGTGTGACTAAACGCATTGCAACAGTGTATAATAACTACCACAAATAATAAATAAAAACGAGATTTTCGTCTTATCTGAAAATATTTAGTAGTAGTTTATAAAAAAATATTATAATAGGAACGTCAGAACACTCCGAACAGATATGTGTTACCGAGTCACTTATATACTTATGATTCTACAATGCGTGTTTCATGTATTTAGGTATTCCATTGATTGTCTCGTGCAGATGTAATGTTTTCGGGGTTCGATCACACTATTGTTTATATTGTTACTTATCAACACGTACATTATTTTATGTGTTGGTAGTATCATAAATATAAATTTATTGACCATATTTTTTTCTGCTATCACCGGATACGCAGTACAAAACCTAACATATTTTATCTTGACATATTTTTTATTAGGATTTAAAATATATTTAAACTTCTTCAGCAATGAACACTACATATTGTACTACAGCGATAAATAATATTATTATTTTACATTCACTAATCATTAAACATGCTTAATTTGACTATTTTATTATACATTTTCAAAACAAATATTTTATTTTGTTTTTAATTTTTTTGACTCTTTAGATGTTGGTGGTATTTATTTATTATTGGTAATAATAGAATTTTAAATAATTACTAAAAATACTGGATATTGTGATATCTACCTAATATCAAATACCGGTAATGACCGGTTTACAAAAACATCGTCCGCCCTGAACTTTTAAATAATATATAATATTATGTAGGTAGGTATAATTATATTCTTTTTCAGCACAAATATTTGATTTGTGTCAATGGGTAACTATTACAGATACTTGGACAACGGTTTTATTTTTGTCCGTGAGTATTTTTGTAGATTAAACTATTTTACAATTTTAAATTAATTAAATTTCACTTTGTGATAGTACTTATGAACACTCTTCGATAGAAAAGTATCTTTAGTATTCGTTTCGAGTGTTTCTTTTTAAAAACAAAGGCCAAAGTGGATTAATACCATTAACTAGATGGCCGATGGACAATAGAAGGTGTGTGTAGCGGAATCGACGCAAAAGTTGCTGCCGTTACATTTGTAAAGTTCCCGAGGAAAAGTGCACCCTTGGGGTCGGCCAACAATGGGCGAACCGCTAAATAATTTGGTGTAGGGGTGAAGGTAAATGACTGCTATGTACAACTGCTCCGCATCAACATTGCCAATGTATACATTTACACACACACACACACACACACACACTCACTTACATATACACACATACGCACACACACGAACGAACGTTCACACGAAGCTTTTTCTTTTGGGTAATGCGTTTCGATCGTTCTGAACGGTATGGGAAAAGCAACCAACCCCCCACGATGAGAATTTGGTCATATGTCCGCAGTATAGTATTGTTCTGTCCCACATATATATGTATGGTGTATTATATACCAAATTCATTTTAACTCTCCGCTCTTTCCCCCTTTCAATGTAATTCGTAATGGGTTTCGGTTATGCAACCTCGAAAATTGCATCAAATATATTTTAGGAATTCAAAAAAAAAAAATAATAATATTTATGTAACGTTTCGTAAATTCCGCTTAAATAACATAATAATTTATGTAATGCAAAATATTGGCAATTATTTGAAATTTGTTTTTCCTCCGTGTTTCAAAAATGTTTTTCTTTCATAGGAAGTCAATCGAGAACCTTTTTCCATTATAAAAACCGTATATATATAGTCTTATGAAAGTTTAATGGTGGCTATCCCGGAGTAGTTTTTACCTGCGGACGAGCGTGAGGGCCGCGTGGGTATATATATGTATATATATGAGCGTGTGTTGGTAATAAAATATTCCAAGTTTGAAAGTGTGTAGGAAAAAAGTCGGGGAACCGTAACGTTTTAATGGGCTCAGGAAAGATGTGCACACAGGGGCGAGAAGAAGCAATCAAACGTGTCGGGGCGGCTGTTATACCCTCGAGGGAGAAAGCCGCTGGCGCCAACTCTGCTACAAAAGGACGGCGACAGAAATGAAATTTCCCTCATAGCCGCGTGTGGCCGCGTATAGCCAATATCACCGAATTCCACTATATAGCAGCGGTATATGCGCGGTGTGAAAATCAACCCCACAACTGGAATCCTAATGAACCGCTGCCTGCTCGTCCCCTTCAAAAATCGCTTGTAAGACATTTTTTTTTCTTTCTTTTCGTGTGCTTTGGTGTAACCGTTGACGGCATCTCGAATCTTCGTGTTTTCAGCTTGTTTCGTACGACGATCTCGCCACCATCTCGTGGCTACTGTTACACGCGTAAGCGTTATTCAACCGTCTCTAAAATGGCGGTAACAAATTAAAACGCTCAGATTAACAAAACAATAAAAATAAACACCTGAATAAAACGTCCGTCACAGTTAATGGATTTATATTATTATAGGGTGGCTTATTCTTTATCGAAATCAACTGTTCTCAGTCTCACGGGTTTATTTAACTTACTAAACTGATTGTTCTCGTATATTTTTAATTTGTAAAATGAGTAGGTTTAACCCCGTTTTGCGGACGGGGTATAATTTTATTTTCGTTTTTTCATTTTAATATTATAAACTAAAAGTTAGTTGAAGAGAATAAGGACTCATTGATTGTTTGTTTCATCCTTAGGTATCTGCCGTTGTCGAGATTAAAATCAACTTTTGACTGAAACCCTCAACTAAAAATAATAACATGTCCAAACACCCGACTTTTGCATCACTAAGTATGATATTATAACCGTCAGCGACACACAACACGCTTTTGCTTTTGACGTTCAGCAACGGTTGTTTATTACCTAGTTAATGCTTCACTAACACTCGTTGACGGTGGTACACATGAGTCGCTTGAAAATATTATTTGCTCGTGTAAAACAAGAATTCGTCTTTTTCTTTTTATTAAACTTTATTTTTTTGATCGAACATTTTTTCAAACAAAAATAATATGCTCGCTCAGTTTCACGGAACTGCATTCAATCAAATCAAAAACTTCTCTTTCCTTTTATCAATACAGTTGTCAGAAACAACTATCTAAAATGTATGCCAATAAACTATAGCGGTATTAATTAATATATGTGCATATTATATTTTTTTTTATGCCAGGTTTTATAAAATAAACTCATATCAAATTTTTGATAAACATTCAATTTAATTTGGTAACATTTTATGTAAATATTACTTTATTTGATTATATATAAATCATCGTTTTTGTAAAAATAATACTACATATTAATATAGTTTTTAATTATCATTATGTGTAACAACACATTAGTTTCTGACTATTCACAAAATACATCAATTGAATGTAAATATTTATAATTTTATTTTAATACCTTTAAATAAATATGAATATTTAAATTACGAAGTTTTGAACTAATAATTATTATGACTATATGATTAGTAATATTTCGTGTGTGTGTGTGTGTGTGTGTGTACTCGTTTAAATGTTTTTATGCAAATGTGGTACATAGCTTTGTTTCTATTTATCCTTGTGGGATGTAACTTATTTAAATAAATAAATTATATTACCTTCCATAGAAACCTTTGTATTTGTTAGAGTGTACGACTATAAGAACTTGTTGATAGAAACAACTGTATAGGTCCAGCCATAGATAATACTCGATAACTGTTTAACAATATGCATAATCATGTATATAGTCAATAGACAATAGTCTTTCTCACGAGGGGGTTCTATTTAGAGACAATCATATTAATTTAAAACGTACAAGTTCAACCGACAGACGAGTGTAATAATTGTCAGCATTTATCAATTGTTTCTTGAATTAATTTCCACGTAACAAACGGCATTGGTTTTACATTGACTGTCGTACAAATATGCACTGTAATAATTTAGTTTAAAACGCTATACAAACCGTTCCCTAAGAGTTTATTTTATACAATTTAAAATCTTATTCTAATTTCGACCTGCATGTTTCATATTTTAGAGGATGATCTGTTGCGGTGATAAACCTAACCTCGAACACATAGTGATATCGAATTGGACCCCCGGAGAGCTTGGCGTGGGCGCTTGATCTCATGTAATCTGATACTCCTCAGCTACTTATTAATATGAAATAAACAGCTTTGGGTATAACTTTAATATTAAATGTAAGTAACGCGTATATGTGATTTACAAACCAGCGCCTACAAATGAAAATACGCTCAACATCAACGGCGAGATCAACACAATAATTCATATGTACGTTTGTGCGTCTTATTTAGAAAAATAAAATTGATGTTCATTAGATGTTATTATAACAGGTACACTCGACGTGACTACGCGAGATAGGGCATCGGTCCGTAGGAATAGTTTTCAAGCTGACTATACTGCAGTGCAGTCTGTTTTGACACTCATATAACACGAAGTTTTGTAATTAGTTCTGGTTTAGATGCTACGGTTACCAAATAACATCTTAGCTGGAAAAGTCTTGCATTTTCTTATCAACGTTAATTATAATCACACGTTAAACTTATCGACACAATAGCACAATCCACTTTTCTTTTGTACAGTACTCAGGAAAGTTCGAGAGGAAGCTGAAATGTGAATAGAAATATTATGAATTTATTATATTACTTTGTTTTAGTGAGGTTATATTTTCTGCTGGTTTCAAAAATATAATAATGTATTATATATTTGTATTACTAAGCAAGCGCAATACTGTAACTTATAGTAATAAAGTATTAGATACTTACCTATGAATACATTTGTTTTTTTTTTTAAATCGGTATTTGAATTTTTATTTATACAACAAATTGTGTTATTTCAAACAGTTGATCTTACGTGAATATAATTTGCTATGCATTTGATCTGTATAGATAATTTAACACGTATGCAAAATTAATCGTAAATATGTTGTCTAAAATAGGAAAATCGTTGGCTTTAATTAATAACAAAAGATAAGCTATTAATCATGAGCTAATCTTCGGGGTGAACATTATATTGTATATAGTATAGTATAAGTATTGGGTGAAATAACGTGTCACTTTTGTCTGCAGGCTGCAGTGCTTGTTGAACTATTATGGAGTAGCTATACAGGGTGATTCATTTCACGTAAGAGTATAAGACGCTTATGATGAGTGTCTTACATTAAATATATTACCCCGTATAGTGGTTCACTGTAGTGTACACTATAGTGTATGCACTTATGGTCAAATGTGAAATTTGTCAAAATATCTTGGCGATAAGACGTGTCGCTAAGTATAATAATAATATACTCCCCTGTAATATTAATGTATAACACATAAAGGTGTATATACGTCGCGGTCGATCGGAAATAACCACTATAGCAAACTTAACGGAGACTGCAACAATTTCTAAAATAAAAACTTACAGTTTTTTTTTGTATATATATATAAACGTGTCAAACGTGTTAGCGCTGTAAATATTAAAACGTTGGCTGAGGCCCACCATCATCACACATACGGCCGGAACGCCTTCCTGATTAACAACGACATATATTATGTATACGTATTGGGTGGGTATTGAGTTTCCATCGGTGTACAAATATGAAATAGTGATGTAGCGTTAGGGTTCTGACAGCGACCACAATATGTACCGACCAAGACGACTCGTGTCTGCGTGTATATATAAGAGGAGAAAAAATATACCTTCTCTAAAATATCCGTTATTGTGGGACGACGACAGATACTTCGAAGATGGCATTATATTATACTGTAATAATACTGTTTACTATAATATAGTAGTATCATAGACATAACAGAAACAATCGTCTCGACTAATGAGTAAATTCATTTTTTTATACATCTAAGGCGCGCCCGGCGCGGTCTGCTGACTAAAAAGAACCCTTTTTTTTTGTGTTACGCTACGTGGAAATGACACAAATTAAAACGAATCTACACAGAAATGCTTCATGGGAGAGGATATCATCTCGTCTACATATGTCAGATTGGACGAGAGGGTAAAAATCTGGAGAGAGATCGTGTTTCACGTCACGATGGTTTTGATTTCTAAACATGGCGTGAAAATGTGTCTTTATAAGTGTATATGATAAGTCGCAACTGTTAAAACAAGAGGGTAGGTAGTAATTTTGCAATATTGTTGTGTAAACAAAAACAATATGTCTTTTTAAATCAAAACCCCAGCATCTAAACTGTGACAAGAGTCCACCGGACGGTTATTAATATAATATTCCGAGAGATTTACACAAACACACGTATATTATATATTGTATATATATATTTAGGTACATCATACGTCGGTATATATATATACAAACATATTATTTTTCATAACCGGTCGTTTTAAGATTTGATCAATGCTATTCGAGTGTCTGGATGATGAATTTTTTTTTCGGTTAAAAATACCGTCGATTATTATCGTGAATATTATTAATAATAATTTTTTAATAGCGGTGTAAACGGAGGGCTGTTAAGAGTTTGAACAAAAAATTAAAAAAAAAAATCCCGACAAAGTTTTTTAAACGACGACGTCGACGTGTGGGCCAGAACCGAAGCTAGTAGGGCATTAACAGATAACGTGCAACCCATTAACGTACAGCCATGACTACAACGCTGTGTCCTCATGTCTGGCGATACAATCTTTACTCCTGTGCGTACCGAATGCGCTCTCCTTAATTAGATTCACAATGTTTCGTTGCTCTTATCTGGCGGACGTTAGCTGAGCGCTGTTCGCCATATCACTGCAGCGGCGGAATTACAAAACGCGCATGCAGGTATCGCCCACGTGGTGAATTCCGATCGTGATAACCGTTCGACAAGACTACATAATAATAATATTACACATAATAATAATAATATAATAATATTATGTAATATACGGCAGACGTTCGCTATTACGACGTGTATACAATAATAATGTCCATAGCATAATACATTGAAGCGGTATATAGGGATGATAAACTAATACTATATTGTATGGTTATAATATATTAATAATATGTCGCGTGTTGTTCAGACAAAACGGATGGCGGTCCGGTTAATTTCCGCTAAAAAGACACTATAATATAGGTTATAGGTATACTAATATACCTAATATATTATACGGTTTCGATGTTTTAGTCCGACGGGTTGTCACGCGCGTTTTGTTTAACGTTGTGCGATCGTTATTACAATGTACATAGATTCGTGTGCAGCAGCCATCAGTTCTGTATGATGTATAACAAAAGTTTTTAAAAGTTTTTTTTTTTTTTTTTTTGGTTGCTGGAGCAAGGGGGTTACGCAAATGTTACTTTTTCGATTGTTTGTTTCGAAACGCTAATTTAACGTCCGTAATCCTACAAAACAAACAGTGGTTAGTCACGGTTTGTTAACGGCCAAAATATATTTAGGAATAAAAGCTCGGTAAAAAATTGTCCCTACCTCGTATTCATTTACGGGCTGTTTTTATTGCTTGGAATATATTTAAGAGCGGACGTATGTATACTGTATAGTGTTTATATCCATATTATATATATAAATATTGTACCTAACCTTACAGTATTTTTCGACTAGATTTGGTTGAACAATGAATATATTTTTTGTAGTTAGGGAATTGTTAAAAATTTAAAATAATATGCTTACTGTATCAAACAAATGTATAGTTATATAACTTGTAACAAGAAAATAATATAAATTAATGAAAATTATAAAATTATATAGACCTATATTATCAAAAAAATTCTATTATGTAGATGAATCAAACACATTTTCCTTTGTGGGTGATAAAAAAACTTCAGTGTAGTTATGAATTCTTGGTTTTGGAATCGTGTCAGACTAGTGATTTCGAAACATTCCTTAGGGTTATAACTTACACCACTACTATGTATGTGTGTGTGTGTTCGGTCGGCCCTTTTCGGTAAAATTATTTCCTACCATCACGCAGTCCTTGCCCCTCGAATTTCCCAAAGTTTCTGTGGACTTTTGGGGGTCCTAATATGCACTATGTAACCCGCTTTGGCGACATTCCCGGAGTGCCTTTAGCCCTTCCCAACTCTATGACAAGAATCTCCGAGAACCAGGATACACACGCTCGCATTATATATGTATGAATACAATTAAAATATTCTCCCCGCTGAATCCTATACTAGAACGCACCGTGGTGAACTTCAGTCGAGACGAACAGAGCGAAAAAGAGGGGGGGAAATTACCCTCGTTTTCGCAGCCAATTCCTACCACACGCGCGCGCACACGATTATGCTAATGAAAGTATGAAAATGTCCGGGTCGCACACGGTCGTGTGTCATAAATATTTTATTTCGAGTGAAATTTCAGTCTAACGAAACTTGGTCGGTTTAAATATTATCATATGAATTTATTTATTTCCTTTGTGCATTAATAAGAGAAAAAACCTACATTAACATCATAAATATCGTAGCCCGTGTACCATAAGCCCGGCGGCTGCATGATTTTTCTTATTTTTATTTCTTAGTTCATATCGAAACTGAGAAGGTAGTGGGCAATAAACTAGTACTGTTTCAATATTGTTGTCTGGAGCCCATAGATTGTAGTTATATTCTCTCCACGTGGCAGAACCGCATAAGTATAAACTATTAAGTATATAGACATATTTAACATTTATTTTTGAACGGATCGTTTCAGTCGTTTTGTATTATAAAAAATTACAACAATACTGTATTGTGTATACGGTTTTATTATCAAGATATATTAAATCAATAATATTGTATTATTAACAATATTTAACGATTAAAACAAAACAAAATATTGAATTACATTAATATGTTTATGAGCTTTATCTTTTTATGGTATCATGTTATATTTGTAGTAAATTGTTTTGTATTTAAAATAACATTAATAGGTTTCACTTAATTTTTCATATTTGAACAAGTAAAAGCTCTAATAATGTATTACACAATACACACGTCGTCAAATAATTATTTCTTAATTTCTTGATCGCGAATACATTCAGGAAGAGTAATTTCGAAATTTAACTTCATCGCGTTTTATATTATTTTTAACACCAGCGTGTGGGATTTTTACTGCTCTCTCTCGTCTGCAAGTCATAACATCTGTGTGTATCATAGTTGGTCCGTTACTTAGTAACTATGATAGTATTAAATTGTTATTACGTACCCACCATGCGTTTATGTGATTATAACATTTTCGACGTCCTTATAACTCTTACTTATGGATTTAAATTTGGGTTTTGGTGTGGATATCATTTCACAACAAGTTGTTTGGTAAGGTGTGACCAACAAGTGTTAGATTTCCTACGAGGCGTCCGGAAGAACCATTAAAGCCGAAACACGACGCTGTGTGTTGTTGATGGGGTTTTGAATGCATAATGTGCGGTGGCGGATGGCGGTTTTTGAGGTCTTCTCCCTTCGGTTCCCTGTGTGCCACCGCCGAAGTATATATAATATGTATATGGACGAACCGGCGGCGGCGGCGTCAGCGGCACTACTGCTGCATAATGGAAACAGTCGTAAATATGTAAAAGGATAGATTGAACTTTGCGGAACACCCGAAATTCAAATTTTCTTTTCCCTTAATGGAATATTAATACCTCTCAGAGGTTTTCAGCATTAAAAAGGTGCTGCTATCGAGTGACTAACGAAAATAAATGGGGGAAATACATTATTATTCGCGATACGGCAGAAAACTTCGACGCTGCAGAGCATAGCACGTCCTCCGCCAGTTATTACGGGAAACTAAATATTTTTCTTTATAATTCTTTCCTTTTTTTCTCTCTCTTTTCTTTATATTTTTTTCTTATTTTACTCTCTCTATCATATTCCCGTGTCCGTTTTAATTATAATCCAAGATGCAAACACTCTCAACAGCGTAGCGCACCGCGTTATGCTTCCGTATTGATTCTTTTTTCTGTATCTATTATATTGAAGTTATTGAACTTTTGAAAACTTGGCTGAGAGGTTCTTTGGTCGGTTTTCTTGTATATACTGACTCGATGAATGGTTTTGCAAACAACCTGACTAATAAAAGACGTGAACAGAACAATATTTGATTAATATATATTATATATTTATAAACTTTAAAGTAATAAAACAGAAATATGAATTATATGATTATAATAATTTAGTTAACGCATTACTTAGTTCTAACGTAAAAACATTACAACTTAAATATTGTAGTTATATACGTGTTTAGTATTTTTATATACAACTCATTATATTAACACATATTATGTGTTTGATAGTAATTATCTTTTTTACTCGAAGTATCACGATGAAAAAATAATGCCACCGATTGTTTATGTGGCCTCAATGCCTCATACATATATATTTGACTAGAATTATAAATCATTCAAATGAGATAGTATAACTATAATTTCAGCTTTTATAGTTGTAAAACGAATCAATTTAACGCATCTATAACTCTATAAAATTACATAATATTTCGTGAAAATCTTAGAATAGTTTGGTTAAATTAATATTCAGTTTTAAGTAAATTTGATATAAAAGAATACAGAACATTGTATGTTACATTGTAACATTCATACAACTGTATATTTATATTATGAATTATGTGACATATTTGTATTTGATATATTTTATTTGTGGAAATTACATATTAACCATAATAACTGAAATACCTGCAAAATGTGTAAACTAATATTATATTGTTAACTTATGAATATTTTTCGTTAATATATTATAATATATAATAATAATAATTAATGACCTAGTAACATTACATGCTAATAATATAATGAGTATTTTATATTATATTGAATTAAACCTTTATATCGTCATGTAGGTTATTTTTTATAAATTGTATGACTTAGATATGTATATTATATATATATATATATTACTACATGATATTATATTATACGTTTTCCATATTCTGAAAAGGTATTTTATTTATAAAATAAAATGTTTGATTTGTACTCCATTTGTATGAAATATATTTTGTGAAATATTAACAGTGACATTTGTATAATAATAGTACGAACTGCGATATTTTCTATTATTTGGAGAATATACCGTATGATCCCTCTCCCTTTAATACTTATTATATCAGATGTTCATGTCCTTATTGAAATTTTTAGGGTTTCACGATATGAAAAGTGTGATGAACCCTGCTCTTGAATCTTGACCCTTATTCGATTGTACTTTTGATGGTTATCACCATTTCTCCCCAAAAAAAAATGTATATAAAGTCGATCCACTCTTGTTCATCATTATGTATACTCAGTTCATTGTAGTAGAGTGTCATCGATCCCCCTCGGTAGTTTTTAGTTCATAAATTTAAATCACGCGTCACCGGATCCGCAAAATAAATGCAAAACTGGGTACAAGACACGTTTTTAGATGATTCAGCTGAGCGATGGTGGTGCTAGTGGTTTCGTTACACAAGGCCCCATCGCCAGGTAGGTAATAAATGCAAATCCGACCAAGTTGATAGCAGTAGTCCTCTATCTCTCTCCCCCATACACATATATATATTATAGTACCTATATATACTCCCCTTTTTCAATATATAATGCCACTGGATGCGCACACACCTCGGCGGTTGAACGGAGGGAGTTATTCAAATGTCCCCGTCCTATATGTATATCGTGTTCGTAATTTAAGCTCTCCTCCCCGTTGCATCAACATAACGCATATAATATAGTATATTCGATTTCGAACGTCATCCACAAAACGAACTTACTCCAACGAATTTACCGTTAAAATGTTCAGTTGGTCCGCAGTAAATTCAGTCCTTATTATTCCAAATGCCACATTGTAATTTTATAGAAAATTACAATTAACGTATAATGAATTTAAAACTCAAAATACTGCAACATCATTATTTTCCAATACGAGATTCCGGTTTTATATGTTTGCAATTTACATTGTTAATATATAGATGTTATACGCTTCCGGAGGGCTGTTTGTATCAGTATAGTATTCGAGTATCAGTCGTCGGTTAAATTATTAAGATTATCAATATAATTATTAATTATTATTAAAAAAACCACTGTAACCGCAAAGGAATGTCAAACCGGCCAAGATCGGCAACTTGTTTGAAAAATTGTTGTTTTTTTTTTATTGCTGTGAACACCATTTGGTATTATAATGTTTATGTATTATTAAATGACGGCTCATCGTAAGCCGTGTATACGATTAAACTTTAAAATAGAACATTTGACACGCACTATTTAAAAATGTTGCATTCTGACAGTTTCAAGTACATCTTGTCCTTCGTCAAACGATTCATCTCCTTCTCTTTTTATAGTTGCTTTAATATTCAGGTTGTTTATTAGATAATCGTTCCGTTTATATTATTTATACATTTCAATAAATATATCATATGTCTTAAGATGATAAAACAAACTTACCGGGTTTGCTTGTTTATTTAAACAAGATTTAATCTGATGTCTAAGTAGCCCTAAACATCTGAACCAATCTTATATATACTATATATATATTATACATACCTACTAAATAGTTAATACGGTTTAAATATGTGATTGATTTTTATAGTAAATAATATGCTATCAAGTTCTTTTGAATTAATAAAAATTATGTTTTTGTTTACAGGTAAGATTTCGACTGGCTTTGAAAAGTATAACATTATTACATTAAACCAGGTAAGACGTACACTAAATATGTATTGATGCTTTAGGAATAAAATAACGGCTTAATAATTAATAACCGCTAAAGGGTTCATAATTTATAATCTGCACTGCATTTACGGCAATTCAGTTTTGAAATATATTATACTGTCGAGTCGGTGTGCCGTGTACCGTCATGACTCACGATGATCTTATCAATATTAAATGCACAATATCTATGGGTTGTCGCACCGTGCCGTACAATGCCCGCCGAATCGGTCAGTGAAGATTAGATAGAAACTCGACGACTGTACATCGGAGATCGTTTATGGTGCATAACGCTACTGTGGTGATTTAAACGTACGCGCGGTCTGTAGACAATGGGTATACGCATGTTTTAGTATAATATTATAATATAACAGTAATAATAACAATAATAATAATAATAATAATAATGATAATATATTTAGACGCCGCCGGCGGTGTGCTGTATACACAAATAATATAACTGCGCGAGATGATGACGACGACGAGTGCAGGCGGGAGAGAAGTTAACGCTGCTGCTGTAGTTGTAGTGTCAAGGCGGTCTGGTTTATTGTAATTGGAATTTAAATTAATTAACATCCGTGTATAATAATATATTATGTGTGCGTGTACATTATATGTGTCCGTTTAAAATACCTCATGTCGAATTGATCGCGTCGCGTTTATAGCCTTTAATCGTGAAGAGTATTTATTTAATAATGAATAATGATAATAATAATCGTAGGTATACCTATATATTATTATATGCAATTGGCTGGCTCCCGTCGCAAAACCCAAACAAGACTGGTTCGTTAAAACGACACTTTTGGAAGGTGTGCGTGACAACCGAACAGAAAAAACACGATTCCTAAATCCTAAAACCAATCGTCCCGCGATGCGCAATCTGTGGGTTTTCGGTTGCGACGAGTGCGGGGGAAAAAAGTAATGATTATAATTATTATATGTCCAGGAATTCATCGAACGCCACAAGCCCATATTATATATATATTTATATACTTTCAGTATATCGTTAAAATTTCGTTCGTACTTTGTCGGTCAACTGTGGGTATAATTCGTTCGGATTGCTATATTTTTTTTGCCCCTCAAAGATGATTATCTTAAATCAAAAAATTTCCTACTGTTCCTAATTCAGCGTTCTTCAATTAAAATAATATTAGACCTAGGAGAGACTTGATAATCCAACTTTTGAGCTATTGCCATTATTAATATATAAATTCCGGCGATGGTTATCACGTAGACATCACCGGCTTGAGAAATTAAATCGGGAGCATTCTTCGCCGATGCTGATGAAGCCGATAGGATGGTCCATTAAAAAAAAAGTAATAATAAATCTGGTAGGTCTTTGACCACGTTTCGATGCAAAACTACGATTAAATACCGACCGTTTTAAAACAGACTTCCGAATAAATTAATGGGAAAAATTATTACCCCGATAAAATGAAACAATAGAGGTTGCGACAGTTGTCGAGAAAAACGTTTCGCAGCATACATTCAAATCAATCAAGTAAAAAATAAAATAATCACATAAATAATACTAAGTCTGGGTCTTACGAATAATATATCAAGGACGAAAAAAAAATATATATCGCTAGAATCGGTTAAATTTATAATATTATCCCACATTCTCACGAAATGAATCGGTCAATTATATTATGTACCTACCTACGTCCTACATATAGCCATACATTATATAATGTGTTCTGGTTTGAGAAAACGAAGTAAAATAATATGTAACAGCCATTAGTTATTGCTTATTATAGGTGCTTACACGTGATTCTACATAAAATCACTTATTAATCGACTGTGAAAATGTAAATTGTATTATTAGCCTCGTTTGAATGTACTTAATATTCTTAATGTTATTCATAATAACATTAATTTTAATGTCTGTTACTTTCGGATGGTGATTTATTTTATATTTATATTTTTATTAGTAATTACATTGACATATTGTTTTCGATGGTAGGGTCATTTGAAATCCCTAATACTGTTTAATCGACATTTAAATTTAATTAAATTGTGTACTTACAGCTCATTATCAATACTGTACTCAGGTACTTAATGCCCTTGAATAATACTACTCTAAATTACTACTCGCACCCTTCTTCAATCGCAAAACTCATCATTAAACAGGTAGACGAATCCGAAATGGTTGAAGTTTTTTTTCCCCTTTACAAGATTGTATCTTCCGATCCATGGCACATCTGTTCGGACAAAGAGGCTTTCTAAACAAGGATTCTTTGTCCCCGCGGAGATGATCATCTGCGAGGAAACCCCATTTATTTTCAACTCGGAGGGTTCTTACTTCTTCGTATTTCGTATTTCTTGTTTTTTTTTTATTATTCTTTCCCCTAGACCACCTCGTTTGTTTACATTAAGTTGAGCGACCTAACGCCGAAATCTCTCTAAGCACTCGTTACTCGTGATTTTTACTCTTGCACACATTAAAAGAAAGACCTGTAATTTACAATGCATTTTTATATGTAGGTAGAATAAACTTGAGGAAAAAAACAATAGGTGAAATATTTTTAAATCATTACAGACGACTCCCTTTGGACCTATTCGTTTGGTTCTCTAAAAACAAGGTACTTATCGGTTTAACTCCGTGATGTCTATAAGACATCGTAGCTAAATATGTGCGTGCATTTTTTAATTTTATTATTTTTTTTTAATATATATATATATATGTATGTAATACGTACGCGTTGCTCGGAAGCCAAAGGAACGGAAGCACGTGGTTTCAATTTGGGATGTTCGGTGTCACGTATAATCGTAGATACCAAACGGTGACACGCGTCATATTACTCACATAGAGGCCAACAACCCTATATGGCTCGTAGAAGTCTAAGGGATTCGATGTATGTATGTATGTAAGTGTGAATATGTATATGTATGCACCTATGTATATTTGTGTGTGTGTGTATTGTTGCATTTTCTCATTTCTGACAATATGGAAATATTATGTTTTATGACTCTGGAGTCGATCGGAATCTATTTACGAGAATATTATATTGTATATAATATACATATATATATAATATATATACGTTTATTTATGTGTGTTCTCTTTGAGGATGGTCGGAATACTAGTAGCTTATTCAAATTTCGGACCACGGTTGTATTACTTACGGATTTAATACATATTGTGTTTACACTATAGACTCTCGACGGCAGTTACCGTTTCTGTGGAGTATTAAATCACCGATCTGTGCGACTGTTATGACCGATGCTATAAATAATTTAGCGCGGATATTATAAATAATTCATGGGCGCGTACTCTTTGAGACTATTAAGCTTTCAGATCAATTCTATACAGATACATAAAAAGATCAACAGTGTCGTTCAAACTTTAGGTCCAGTACATATTTTAAAAGTCATCTCTGATGAGGTGCGTGCATGTGCGAGTTAATATTGTTCTGTGCGCTTAATATTTTTATTTTTTAACCATTGTTACCTACTTTTAAAGTTTTAACTAGTCTTTTACCTCTGTTACGTTTTTGTTTATTTCTCAGTTAGAAATATTAGAAATATTAAAATATAAAATGTTCGAGAATTATTTTTTATTTCTTACTTATTAGTTATTATAGTATTTAGAATATGGTTTAATTTATTCACATACAAATATTTGAAATAATTATTTTTATAGCTGCAATGTACCTATTGAGCTAATCCATCTAAAATATAATTTTTTTTGTTTCTCACAAAACGAACAATTTTTACCAAAATAAAATAAACCTATCATATTATAAGATATGATTAATACTCAAAGAATTTTGAATCATTATTTTATATAAGATACCTACTGAATTATACATAAGAAAATTTAAGTATTATACTAATTGGTAGTTATGTATTAAATTGTAAAATATAGATAGAATATAGATGGTATTATATAATAAACATTTTTATCATTTGTATTTGTTGAAATCGTCACACTGTACTACAGTAGGTATGAGATTTTAAATAATAAATCTAAACGTCGTACCAAAAGTAAATTTTTACAAAATACAATTTACTTGATATTCTAAAATAATACTGAGGATACAAATAAAATGATTTATAACGCAAAAAGTAAAACAACTTATTCATTATTGATGAAAAATGTAAAGTAGGTATGAAAAAAAGAATGTATTACATTAATACGCAGTATCGTTTATGATAAGCTTTTCCAAACCCCACTGTATACATTGTAACTAATATTTTCCATTCGATTTACCATTTTTTTTTAAGATAACAGAGTTAAAAAAGTACAACAATGTTTTATGTTTTAAGTTGGTTTCTTATTTTTTATTTTTATCTTAAAACTCTGCTGCGTCGACTACTTGTTTGATGATCGGCTATTACCGATTCCTTATCTTGCCAAGAAATAGCCTGTGTGTTTGTTACTGTCTGACGATATTTCATGCGAATCGTTTCCTGGTTTGGAAGTCGCGTGTTAAGGGACGGGCGGGCGGTCAGTCAGACATTAACGTCCGTCTTGGCGTTTCCGGGCCAACGGGCAACGGACGACTTTCGGTTTTCCTGACGCCACAGATGCCAAAACCGCAAACGTTGATGAATGGGATCCCATCGAACGTCTACCACTTGGTCACAGCCAGCACTATGTAATAAAGACCTTTCTTCCACTACACCCTTCGTATACACTTGTAACTTAAGTCCAAATAATACGTTATACACGTATCAAGAAAAAAAAAACCCAAAAAAGAATATTTCTCGTTTTTTTTTTTTTCGTCTCAGTAGATTAGCACCGTCGAGACAGGTTTCGAAAATTAGAATTATCGATTTCTGTTGCCGTTTACCCTCCGCCGGTAAGCGTTTCTTCCTACCCCATAAACCGCACGGGCAGTGTAGCAAAATGTCGTGTGTACAGCGTGTACATTATAATCTATCTACCTAGGCACTATATAATATGTACAACGGCGGCGCATGTGTGTCGCCATTTATTCACGTGCACTTTGTACGAATATGTGTACGCGTATTGCCGGGCACTTTGTGTCCCCCGCCCGCTAACGGAAAGAGAGTGGCAAAACACACTCGTAAATTTCGTCTCGCGCATAACGTTTGTAAAGCACGTACGTAGCGGGGTGCCGAGCTGAGAAGGAGGTCGGCAGTGGTGGCGTAAAAACGCGCGTTCCAGACGTTGGGCGGGAGAGAGGAGCGAGAGGCAGAGATATTATATGTGCCCACGCGAGTAGATTTGTCAAACTCCTTTAAGGTTCATTAAAAACATGTTTTTCAAAAAGAAAACCGGCGGCGGCGGCGTGCCCGGGTGTATATTAATAATATCAGTTGGTATCAAAACACGATTTCATAACGACAATAATAATAAAATACAATATTGTCCCGGCCTACCTGTGTGTATATTATTATAATATAGGTGTATATAATAATATATCGGACCCGGGACAATCAACTTGTCGGCTTATCGGGATTAACTATAGTAAAAATTTATCGCCAGCCTCTTTCAATTAAACCCATCTGGCGGCGCGTACCTGCATTATAATATAATATTATTATAATCTCGGCGTGTGTTGTTATACGTATACTATATGCGCATTCAATCCTAACGCTGCAGTTGTCGTGTGTATATTTAAAATATAGTATATAAACATGTACCGTGTTTATATACCATCCGTATACCATAACCGTGAATATACGTTATCAAATCGCATTTTAAATAAATATCGCTTTTTTAATGTGTACCTAATACACCATATACACGTTTTATAATGGACTAATTGATTTCTTCTAAATTTATTGTAATTACCGTCTGCTATTAGATACGTTCGTATCATATGGTATATTATTGTATATGGAAACGTCGCCTTATCATCTGTTTATTACGGTTTTTATCGACTACACGTTATTATTACCAATATTATCACTCCGATCACGAACATATTCTCACACTGCCATTAAACATAATTTCCATGTGTTTCTATGCCAGTTAAAACGATAAAAATGTAAATTTTAAAATCGGAAACGCGTCGAAACGCATACAATTTATTAATGTATTTATTGTATACGCGTTAAGAAGTGTTTTCGTGTAAGACGTTCACGTGGCGAAAACCGTCGACCGGAACAGGTCGCGGAGTAAAAAATAAAATAAAACTCGCCTCCTACCGGCCTATTATATGCATTATACACAACCACAAGCTGGTTACATTATTTGATGTTACAACAGAAGTAGAGTCGAATATATATCAGTTGAACGCATTATATAGAAGCGTCGCTTTGACAAAGATTCAAAGGGAATGTGTGCATTCGCTCACAATATCGCTGTATGCAATCGCCGCGCACCTACGTCGAAACGGCGTGCATTTTAGTCAAACGAGTATTATAATAATATATACATTATATAATTACATATCATGCATACTTAACATACAATTCTCAGATACATTCCGAAAAACCCTCGGCAGCAGCTTGCATGTTCTATCTGCGTAACACGCGTATATTCTGCAGACAGTCGTGACTTCAAAGGGGGAAACACGACGAGGTAGCTGCTGGTGTCTATAGTTTATACAGACTTTGTCGCGCGATAGGTATATCATTTAACGCGCATTATTCAAAATCCAATCGGACGATATTTTCTAACATGAATAAAATAATAACAATAGAGTGGCGCATAATATGCGACAACCGCGTTTGCAAGAATAATCGAAACTAAATGGTAGGGTAAATTACGCGTACTCTGCAACAAAATATTATACAATCAATAAACAGACAGCAGCAACGTTATTGGTATCCACCAGTGATAACACTGTTTTCTAATTTTTAATGCAGGTGCAAGTCATCGTCTCGCTTTTATTATATTATAACGATAGTTGTCAATGAGCAAAGTGTAAACAAGATACCTTATAATATACTATAATATATACAGTTTATTAAAGAAATGCCAAATAAAAACCCTTATACCGATATATTTTTTTTTAGTGGTCAACATATAACTTATACTTAAATGATGAGTGATGACCATGCAAACACAACAGTATTAATTTTTTATCATCATCATCTCAATGCCCGTTTTACAATCATTGAATCACAGTTTAAACCTCGGTTACGCCTAACCCACTGATTTTACCAGCCGAATTCGGTGGTTTAACCTTAGTTTAACGATTGTAAAACGGGCCCTGAGAAGTACTATTTCGCTACATTTATATACCATCATCACATGTATATAGTACATGATACATAGACGCACACAGTCAATGCGGTGTATCCGTTAAACGGCCATGTCGCCGGAAGTTAGGTGGCGACCGCGGAGATTCGATACACATGTACCTGTATGCGCGTCTTCGTTATAATAAATAAATAAAATATATAATGGAGCTCGGTCGTATGGTGAGCACGTATCCATTTTTCGCCGTGTGCGTTGCAGGTACTTGCACAACGGCGAGCGTTTCAGCGGCAATCGCGGCGGTGCATTGTGTGTCAGTCAACGAGCGCCGTTCTATAGTCGCACGCGCGCGCGGGGCGGTGGCGGGCGTAATACGCGTAATACCTACACGAACACACTGGAGCCGGCTTTGTCCTCCGTATACGGTACACGCATTGTAATATACATGTATCGTCGTGTGTACATTATAATATCGGGAATTATTCATGCCGGCAACGATAGGTGTTTTGCAACACACGCGGCGGCGGCGACGATCGACGTCGGTCGTATTATATTATATAGGTAGATATCCCCCGGTATCTGGTATATACCTATGCGGATTTATGGGCTCCAGTCGTCCCGTCGTCTCTTTCGCGGTTAATTGAAAACACGTGTACGTGTTCCCGCCGTGCGACGACTACGACTCGAAAACAAACCGCGACGGGATCTTTTTTTCCCACCTCCTCCGCCGAGCGAACAGCCTCTCGAACGGCGCGGCGGTCCGTACGTATGTGCCCCTGACGGCCCGCTGACAGTGACACCACGCACACGTCGTACAATAACATACGGGCGACCAGGACGGCATGTTATAGAGGTTGATTATAATAAATTTATAGTAGTCTGCGGCTGAACGCGTACCTATATGGTCTAGTCGTCATTCGACGAAGAGCGAAGGAAATTCCTCGCAGCGAAACCGATTTTCCGCAATTTCAGAGCGATTACGAGCGCGTATTGTTTTTCGAGCCGTTCCATTTAACAGGTTAACATGAGTAGTTTTAACAAAATCTTAAGAAAAAAAAAATTATATTTATAATATAATGCCAATTAAAAGTAACTCCCGTACTGTTATGTAACCGTGATTTTATTAATGACTATCGACGTTGAATTTCTAATGTTACAAAATTATATCCAACGAACGATTTAATCGTAATTGAATGTGTAATTTATTTCCAATCAGTTGAAATGTTATTACAATATAGCTTTAACTGCATATTGTTATTAATATTGTATTACTAAGTTTTTAACATTGTAATATCATTAAACCGTTTCCCGTCATTATAAATGTAATAATTTATTTCTAATCAAGTATAATTACAAAAACAATTTAGTTTTATCAACATACCTACTACAATTATCGAGCAGTCTCTAGAAATTGAATACTAAAAAATTGCAATGAATAATCAATGATGTGCAATACTGTTTAAACGTTGTATAGGAACATTGAAATTATATTACATATTTAACTAAAAAATATATTAAAATATAATCGAACTTTAAAATAATTAATATAAACTATTAAGTATAAAGACGACAATTATAAAACATTTCAATTTGCAATTTAATACTCACTAATAACTAATAAGTGTTAACCATTAAATCCCATAGATTACCCACATTGTTTTTAACCATCGTTCAATATCCATTACAATGTAATGATTAAATATAGCCTATAGGATTGCTGACTAGGATTGTCATCGTATACCACGACTGTTGATTGTTGCGTAATTTAATTTATAATATTACGTGGAAAATTCATTATAATACATTGACACAGATTAATATAAATTATGCTTTGGATGCAGTTTTAGAAATAAAACATTTATTACAAAGTAATACAATCTCATATTGAGTTTTTGCTACGTTAGTTAAATTTCGTTAGATTTAATCGTCTAAATTTGTATACTTTCTATACAGGTCAAATGGCAGTTATTGCCGATGTGCGTTGACGTCTTCATGTAGGTTTACTTACCCATATCGAATATTGCAGACCGTGAGAAATATGCGTCCGCGCCGACGAACATTGAGGCGCAGGGTTACATCTCAAATGGCGGTTGACAATAATATTATTTACGAATATTCACTCTTGTCGGGATGTCTTTCTCTTCGTCGTGTGCCGTCGACCAGCGGCACATAATATACAGTACATAATAATATCACATTAAATCGACCAAAGTGTACGATTACCGTGTCGTGTCGCTGCTGTATCAGACGCGTTTCGTATGTGTGCGATATCACAGCCGCAATAATAGTTTGTGTTGTTTACGGTCGTTTCGGCTTCTAAATAAACCCATTTGACTTTTACAACTTGGCCACTTTGGGCCTGTGTATGCTGCAACGTTAATTGTCCGAGTTTCTCGCATTTACTTCGTTTTGAATGGCTCTTTAATCCTGCCCACAAACCGTTGTACTGTACTGTGTTGGTGTCGTTAAGACATTTATTAGTCGTAAATCTGGATACGTCCCCTAAACCGTAATTCACGTCTGGAGTCTGCATGAAGACATTTTGTATTTTATCCATCCAAGGAAGCGTATCTTGCGAAAAGATTTAATTTCGGGCACTTAAATATGTATGTAACTCATTATAATGATAAAAAATTAAATAATAAAATGCAAATGCAAATGTCGCATAATATTTAATTTATCTCACCGTGGAATCGTATTATTATTTACTATTTGGCTTAAACTATAAAAACAACAAAGACAACTTAGATAATAACTATTTTCGCACTTATCAGTTAATATTTTGTATTAACTTTTTGTCAATTATTATAAGTTTGAACAACATCGTACAATGACTTGCAGTTTATTTAGCGTAAATTATTTATTGATGAAGGCCGAATAATGTTGACTGTTAAATGAACAAAAATAATTTATATATAATATATATATGTCTGTGTATTTATTATATAATCTGTTTCCTTATTTTAGAGCAATTATACTGCGGAGTTCTCGATCATTTACATTTGTGTGTATACGACGTATCAAAATTTACGGTACATTAAAAATGTTTTAAGACATTTTTACTCAACTAAACCAAGGCAGTAAAAAAAGTGTATAATATACGGCTGTTGATTTTTATAGTGGGAATGTTTAAGTGTATTTTCTATTCACTATGTACAGTGTTCAACTAATTTTGATTTTATTCATTAATATAGTACCTAATTTATTTGTAGTTTGCCGTTCATGTGTTAATGCAAACAAGATTGTTATAATATGGACATGTTCCAATGCGCATTACACATGTTAAAAGGTTTTTCTCCTTTCCATTTAACGTAACTGTAACTTGATCACGAAACGGTTTTGCATTCAATGGCGATTTAATGCAAATGTTTTCGTTTTTCGAATACATCACATGAAAAGAACTGATGAACGCAGTATTACTACGACTCTAACGCAGTATAAGTTTTATAAAATGTTTATTTCATCGGAAAAGACAAGAATGGTGTCGTTTGTGCATTCCGTATCGGAGCATTGTTAACATTAGCCAATGACAAGGAATTGAAAGCAAATAATATGTACTCTGCGATGAATGATTATTTGAAGAACAATACGCATATGCAATATAGGTATAAATAGTGTAAACGGTATTTGTACGAGATTTATCGGTAAAAGTCTGTGAGTCTGTGTGTTTATATACCATTATACCAATATACGTTTGTTATTATTTAATATTTTTTCATGGACCATTTAGACAAGAGGTGTAAATTAAAAACAGTGGCCGACCCATAAAATGCGGTCAATTAGTCATTTCGACTGGTATACGTGCAACGGACGGTATACGGTCATTTTTATTTATTTATTTTTTTTTATTATATACGCCCTAAAATTAGTATACACACTCTCACACATACATTAAATGCATATAGGTACCTACATATATGATAATATATTCAAGGGATTGCCTCCGAGGGAACCCCCAGCGAATTTATTACAATTTACAAGCACTTCTTGTTGCCACTTGCCACCGTACCCGGCACGATAACAATAAAATATATAGGTGCATATTATATATTATTATACGAGGCGAGTTTGTGAATCATCTGTCCTGTAATTGATGGTGGCCTATAATAATACGAGTTAAGTGTTTTCGTCGTGTGTGTAATTATATACAGTCAAACCGCGGCGGTCAGAAATCAATTATTCTATAAATTCAGTGCGTATATTCAGCTATATTATTACGTGTATATCCGCGGTGTTCCATATTACAATATATACTGTAGGTATGTATCAAACCTATAAAATCTTCGAACCGACTTGAATTAATCTTGTTTTATGACATTTCAGAGGGGTCATTTATACTCAAATTATAATAATAATAATAATAATAAAATATCTGGTCGGATATAATATGCGTTTTACCATTGGACACCGCACACATCGCCATAAATCTCCACTGTTCGGTGTGTGTACGAGCAATAACCCCGTCCCACACTTAATACGCGTCGTTGCCGATAATCGTTTCGAGCGATATAATATGTGTACACATATGCGCAGTCGTTGTTATAATGTATAATACCATCGTCTCGTACTGCACGCACGTGTGTGATTTTTGACGAAGAAAAAAACCACTGCACACACGGCGTGGTGAAATCCGAAAGTCCTTCGCATCGCGCACATATAACGTCTAACCGCCCGAGTGCCGTACACCCCGTCCGCTAGAAAAACTAAAACCTTTTGGAAAAATTGTATTAATTCGTTTTAATTTGGTATATATATACGGTTATACGAAAACAGTGAACAATATTATTGTGATACAGGCAAGTACCTGCCTATGTATTATAATATATTTCCACCGCCCCGACAACGATCGTTTGTATATGTAACGAGTATACACCTTTGTATAATTGCGTCGGACTCGAGCGATAGCATAGGTACCTACCGTGGTTGATTTTTCGAACGTTTCCCACCGTGAAGCCAATATGTACCTACACACGTGCACGCGATACCAATAACTCCTCCACTATGTCGGAACCAGTTTCTCCTCCCAGCGGTAACCCTTTACAATATTAATCGTCTATCCACACACACGCGCACACAGGGTCGATGAAATATGACGTGCGTATATCGTATATAATATAATATATGGATGTATAATACCGTCCGCCGCAACGACCGTTTGTCTTCCGCGATTGCCAGTTACGTCGTTAAGTTTGTTTTTTACCGACCTTATAACGCCGCCGCCGCCGCAGACGAGACATACGCCGGCGCCTACAGTTTGGGTAAACACCCCGTAAATACGACCGAATCATAAATATATAAATATACATATTATATATGTATGTACACACACACACGTAATAATATATTGTACGCGCTGCAGTGGCGTTGGAGTGGAAGGGAATCGACAAAAAAAAATGATTGTAATAAAACGCACTAGCTAGTATATATATACTATGTATGTGTTTAATGCTATATAGCTGCTGTTAATGATATAATATATAATATTTTTCTACACGGACCCATATTATACAATGAATCCTCTCTCGGCCGCTCGGTGCAGACCTTTTTAACTTTTGAACCCACAAAATGTAAAATGAAAACTGACAATTTTTTAACGAACCGGCACAATTATGAGCAACGGAGACTGCATCTGACGATAGGTATATTATATGGATTTAATATCACGTGTATTACATTTACGTACATCATGTAAAATATTTTATAATAACAACTAAATATAGGTAGGTAGGCTGTAGTTATAGGTAACCAATATAATGTTTTAAGTGATAAAGTACGGGGGGCATCGCACTTTTTAATAATATATAAGTCTGTCGGACCGGGCTATTAAAATAATACGATTGTTATAACTCGTGCACGGCCAGGGGATTAATCGATCAATTATTGGGTATGGGGTAGTATAATATCAACTGTGCAGTGTAATGACGTTATTATAGTATTATATAGTTTCACCGCATCTGCTCCATCGCTGCATCGTTGCCATGTAATACGAAACGCGTAATTAGATCAATATAATATACGTGACTATGCGTAGGTAGTCCTAATTATACTTAATATTATAACCGTATAATAATTTCACGTGTTTTGTATACAAAGGCAATATTCTTCCGCGAGCATATACCTATTTTTTATTATAATAATATGGCGGTGTGCAGATATATATCTACGCATATTTTTTTCTTCAATATTTATAGTCGGTACCGTGGTTGTAAAAAAAAAACACGAGTTATACACTCTAGTATAACATGCTACACCATTATTTGTTTTAGGTTTTATTTTTATTCGTACCTTTATAATATGTTAGATATCTATATCTATACATTATTTTATAGGTTTATATATTTTAATATATTTGTGTCTTATATATACATATCTATGTTCTCATTCTCATTCCCATATAACACATTACCTATAGGTATATACAATTTAGATTAAAATCATTTCAATTTCCTCCTCGGCTAACAAATTCCTGGACCATAATTCATAATGCCCAATTAAAACTTTCCAAAATAATATATGGGTATGCCTAAGCAGTAAGATGTTATCTACAATTATTCAATGATGGTTTGAAATAATATAATTTTTCAGTTCATTAGATCGATTTTAATAATGTAAATGTCTCGTAATATTTCGTCTAAACTTTTGGTTGCCAAAATATTGTATCCAAATAGATTGTATATTTTTAACTGGACTGAACTGGACTTGTTTGACTAAGGTATTCCACGCATAAGATATAAAAACATTTAGATTCAAAATATGAACTCGAAAATTGTTCTTTAATTAAAATGAATTGGTTTTAAAAAATATATAACTATCTCAAATATATGGTATTATTTTTGCTAGAATAGATTTTTCATTTTTTCTTAATATCTATAAACTAAAATTTCATACTTCATGAAAGTGATCATTTTATTTATTTGCTAACTTAATTTTCAAATGTCTATATATTATAATATATTATATTTATCCAATAATGGTTCAACGTTTGTAACTTTTGAGACGGTTATTAAAAAAATATTTTATCCTCATTATTGTATGGACTTATTCTCCATTTTTGTTTTCGTTATATCAAAACCGATTTCCACGCGTAAACCGTTTTAAAACACATGTTCAATAACAATAATTATAATAATAATATGTATTATATGTATATTGTATATATACAATTGGTGAATGCCGTGTATTCTTCGGTTCGAACCCAGGTATATAATAAAACATTAATCGTCCCTGTCTAGGCCACCGTTTTCGAAAACATAGGCAGGTTAACATGACTCTGTATAATTAACGGCTTGTAAATCAACCGGTAGACAGTTATATATTTTATATACACACTCTTATAGTAGGTACATCTGTACACAAATGCCTCTAAACTGACGTCCATTTCGTTTTCCCACCCATTACTGTGCATTGTTTTTGGATTTAATAATATTATATTATTATTGTGAGGCGAACAGCAGCATTATGTTTATGTTTTAAAGGTATTCAAATTAAATAGTATTACACGAATCATACGACTAACTACAGCATACATAGTTATGTTAAACGATACACGTATAAATTAATATAATCGTGTGCACTTCTATACCGTACGATACTATACTATACTGTTTGTGTTATTGTTTATCGATTTGAAAACAAAATATAATGTAATGCACGTGTATCTCTGATGAACTCTCGTTTTCAATCTAAATATGATTTCCCAATAAAGTGTTATTGAAATTTTTAATACCGTTTGAGGGCGGTGTGTTCATATTTTGTATAGTATATACACGTTTTAAATTTAAAACAACTCTCTGTTATTCAGCTGTCATCGTCGTCGTCGTCGTCCCTTTTCAAATTGGATTACGGTTATTGGATCAATTCAAACGTCAGATCTAAGCGTTAAATTCAAAGTGACGCGATGTGTTTGGCCTCGTCGACGGTGAAGTTTGGTAAAAAATAAAAAATAATTTGTCTAGGCCAACGATTTCGAAATGAGCACCGACACAAACTCACTCAGTCCGGGATCTAGAAACGATAATATAGCATTGTGTTCCCCGGCGGTGGCCCAAACATTAAGGGGGCCGAAATAAATCTCAAAAGCATACAAACACGCGCGCGCGCACACGCGTAATAGAGCATAATAATAATAATAATAATAGTAATATGGTATTGTATATTGTGCGAGCGACTCGAGTGGTGGACTATATATTGTTAGGTATAATACCTACTGCATGAGTGAGTGATCCTCTCTATCCTGATCCCCGTCGGTACTTGGTCGTATATTTACACTGTACCAATACACATATATATTATAAGCATGCACATTGCAGGCAGCGTTTTGCCCAATTAGGTTCATTATACGAGCTCACACACACACACACACACACACACATATATATATACCGCTATACACAATATATTACGCAGGACGGGCTCCACTCGTCTGTCTGTATAATATGTCCGTCCGATTCCACTACAGCAGCCAGGCAGCTGTGTGGATATTTGGCATTATTAAATAATATTTGAAATACCCTTTCAAGTGCACGCTGATATTATATTATTATGTCGAAAATCTTCGAACCGTCGACGGGCTCTTGATGCACATATAGTTTTTCGAGTACCTCTAACCGCATGCACGCGGTATACGTATTTTTGGCATCCGCCGAACAACCGTCATCGTCTTTTGTCCTCCAAATAATTATACGATTCTCTGCCCCACAGTGGATTATATGGTTTTTTCATCACTCAACGGTCTATACATGTTTTATTATAGACTATATAGTATACACGTCTGTGCGCACCGCAAGTCTTATACCTCAATTTACACACCGAATGATACGGCTATAATATACAATTTGCATCTCGCCTGCAACAAATACAATCACTACACAATAATGATAATATCCATAAAGTATGGACGTCGGGACGACAATATATACAATTTACAATATTCATATATATATATATAGTGACGACTAGTCGGCGGCCGATGTCTGAGCTTTATCACCGATACTTCGAGAAAAGTAGCTTTATGATTTTAATATTTATTATCATAATGCCTATAATGTATAGTATTACGTCCAGTGATCCGTGCCGCCGAGTCGGTGCGTATTATGCGACTGTATTTAATAAATTGCAATACGCGTGTCTCCGTCAAATTTGTATATTATAATATATATTACGTGCGTCGCGGCGAATCGCCTGTAAAATAATAGTATGTGTACGCTGAGAGTGTTTTATTTCAGATTTATGTACCGGGAAATCGTATACTCAATAAAGTAGTAGCCCGTACCCTACGAAATACACAATATTATTATTTATTTATACACGAGCGTTCTTCACAGACAAGCCGCCGCCGCCGCCGTCTGCAACGTCGACATCGTCTCGTCGAGACGTCATTCGTAATATTATGTCGGTAAAGTAATGTGTATGATGATAATATGTGTTTGTGTCCCTTAGTTTGTGTAATTTATAATATATTATATACCTAACCTGCCCGATGGAGGGCGACGCATCGGCAACCGCCTTCTCTTTGAAAACCGTTTTCTGTATTATACGGATGCTGCGTTTTATTAGAAACAAATACGAATAACATAATATTATTTATTATTACGATTTACGAGTCATCAATCATTTTAATATTAGCTATAGAAAGACGATATTCACCCTGGCGACATATTATTATACAGATACCTCACTCTGTACTCATCAACTCTTCTCTATACAAAACGCGTTTTTAATGAATTGTTTTATTATTACTATTATGCATACCTACCTGATACCTGTACTGCTGTACAATTTCGATTACGATAGCGGAAAAGTACAAAAGTATCGTTTTTACTTGCTCGTATCGGAACGCGATAGAATAACAAGTATGGTACATTATTACGTCTTTGGAATTGTTAATTACATGAAATAAAAATAGACATCTACGATGTTATCGTGTAGTCATCGAATAAAATTTATTAACCATTCGAGAATACGGCATAACGAAAAATCACGATAAAAAGATATCGAAAATGTATTTATTTTAATTTTTTTCAAGAAAAAAATGCGCGCGCACGTATTAGATAAAAAACATACATATAATATATATATACATAACATACATACATATATTGGATAGTTAAAGATTTTCACTAGATCGCAATGACGGCACTACTACTGTAAAACACTATTCAATTACCTACATAACGAGTGAACCCCGGGGAAAATATTTAAATACGCATTATACATTGATATTTTAGGGCCGCTGAAAAAAGGGGAGGGGTGTAATGAAATCATAATAATCGTCACTGTTCAAGCAACCCTATACGGATAGCCGTCGACACAGAAAAGATAACTATTTTTATTATATTTTAGTCGTGTGATCATATTATAATATTATGCGGGCAAAGGTCTGTCTCGGAAAACGCCGCCACCGGTGTTATACATATACACGTCGTATAGACTATAATATTATTATATTATCGGTTTTCGGCGCGGCGGCGGAGATCGCGTGACGCGCGCACGTCATACGTCGTGCAGCGTGTATTAATAATAAATAACAGTACAATAAATATACATATAATGCATATATATATAATATATATATATACGTGTAGAATTATAGCGTATGTATCGCGTGACGAAACCCGTTCGAGCACGATCGATATAAATCCGCTTTAACGCCACCGCCGCCGCCGCCCTCACGCGGGTGTATGTAATATTATGTACATGCATGTACGAATATCGCACCGTCGATGTATTATAGTTGGAAGTTTTTTTATTATCATCATCTCCTCTAGTTGTAATAATATATATATTATTATTATTTCTGTGTATACAAAGTGTATCGTGCGGGTACACACACATCCGCAGTGACGAATTAATTACGTGAGCCGTTCGTGCGTTCCGTCACTCGACCGTGACGTCACAGCGCGTGTTTAATAATATTTTATCTATTTTAATTCCAAACGATCTTAACATACGGTTTAAACGTATGCACGTATATGGTATAAAACCGTTGTGTAGACTTTAATATCGATCCTTTGAACACTCGGCGGGTGTGTTTGCCGTGGACAAAGTTTTCGCCGGATGCCCCGCCGTGATCACCGAGCGTCTGTCAAACATTGCTCGTGTTTTTGCGCTTCGGAAATACGATTTTCAGATCGTTTGCGCCTGCAGGAGACTGCGATTTCATATCCACTGGTTTTTTTTTTTTTTATACGACCGGAAGTCGGCACATATTACGTTTTTGTATTTCCGGTCTGACTTGTACGCGTGCCGTCGTATTACGTTGGATCGGCTCGGTGGAATCATTTCTACGAGCGACGAAAACAAAAGGACTACAACAATCGAAAAACGATCGGCTGCCCTTCGCGTCGCAACGTGCTCATACAACATATACTCCTATAACGCTGTATATATAGTACGGGTATATACTTCGTCGTGAAGCGTTTAATTGACCCCTAGTTGTACCAGCCAGTGTGTGCGTGTGACGGCGGTCATTCGTTTTATTGTTGCTGCAGCGTCCAACATCTGGCCATAGACGATAGGATGGAGGAGTAGCCGAGTAGGTAAAAATACTGACTGTATTTTTCCGCAAACGTTTAATGATAATTTTAGTGCCGAGCAGACGTAGAACAACGCTAAAAACAGGCATTCGTCACGTCCGATATCTTATGTGCGATATAATACGGAATCGATTTGTCGCGAGCGATTAAAATTCACGATTTCGGAAACGCCTTAAAAATGTATCCCGTAAAACCGCGGACAATAAAAATCGATAGTATATAGTGTACGTGTATAGCCACTTAAATTCGTGTTTAAATTCTGCGTTGAAAACACGATTTCAATGCATTTTCAATGAACGTAAAAGTTTTATTAGGTATTATTATTACTATTATTATTTTGGCCCGAGCTCTAGCTCACTAACCGCAACGTATAAAAGTTAATCGTTAAACCCAATTTATTTTGCGAACACGTGGCGAATAAAGTGGATCACGGTTAATGCGGGTCGTGTATCTTAAAACGAACTTGACAAATTGCGGTATTTTGCACTAAAACACACCGCTACTCAATAATTTATACAAAAAACCGAACACAGCAATAGAAATATTCTGAAATTTCGTTAAATTATCTCTGTTATATGATATTAGTGCATTTTTTTATTTTTAAATTAAACCCCGATAAAGTTTTGTAGACCTCTGAGCTATTTAATTATAATTATATGATTTTGAAACGGTAACATTTGCTACAAAAACCAAAATTCCCATGGAATATTTTTCCCTCGGGTTATTTAACAGACAATATATTATTATTATTTTTGTTTTTTACTGCGGGTTACAATAAAAAGCACTTTTAACAAACTAAGCACTCAGTTCAAAAGAGTACACAAAAACTATTTGCTGAATTAAATATAACATTTTTTATGCCTTTAAATCTCGGTAGTAAATACTAATGAATCTATAGTAAAATGTATTTCCTTTTTTATAGAAATATAATATTAAGTGTATGTATTTAATATACTATGTCACTATGGCATGGTCATCTGGCGTTAGTTTTCAACACTATTTTCTTTATTAACTATTAGTATAGCAGTGGCTTGATAAAAACATTTTGTATGCATATAAACAGCATTAATGAAAACGCGATGATCGCATTCCGTATAGCGGTTTGGACATGAAATGTTACGTCCGTAGTATGTATAGAATATAGATAAATGATAAGCATTTGACATTTGTGGTTTAATTTCGAAAAAAAGCCGGACTGGAGCCTTTGGCGAGGGGCGCCAGATGCACTGGGGAAAGAAAACCGATTAAATTCGTATATGACCAGAAATAGCTATACAGGGATGCATGTGTGCGTGTGTATAGCTATATTGTATATTGTGCGACCCAAAAGCGATCAATCATATATTATAACGTAACCTCCGGAACCACAATTTCTGCCTCTCCTCCGCGCGTCAAGGGGGGAAATAATAATATATAACTGTCCGACCAAATTTTGCGTCCACTGCAAACGCGAACCTCTGCGTGATTATTTCGCGGTGCTTACATACATCAAGTCCATTAAGGTAACCTCCGAACCTCGTTGCACGTTCATTATCGAATCGAACCACGCGCAAGCGCCACGGAAATATCGTGTTTTCATATCAATTCCAAAAACCGAGAAAACGATACCTACATACACCTCTTAAATGCAAATATACGGTCTGAAATAAATTCCGTGCTCGGTGGTAGGTACCGTATATATAATATATGTACGCAGGTATATACTATATATATATATATTTATACTATATACCCGGTACGGCACATAACGGTTTCGCTGCTGTGTCTGATCGTTTCCCAAAAGCGTACACGTACCTACTACACATATATTATTATTGTGCACTGTAAACAGGCATTGGACATAAATCCTTCCGAGCTGCAACAGCGATCTTATCCGCAAAACCGGGGATGCCGTGCCCCGAACACGTCGGTACGGTATAATACTGCGGAGACGGCACGGGGCTTCGTTTTGTTTTACATTTTTCCCCTCCCGTTCTCCTCCTCGTTACGGACTCCTGCGGATTTGAGAGACGACGTCGTACGATAATAATGATCATAATGTCGTAGTATTAGATACTCGTGCTAATACTATATCGTCTTTTTCCCGGCGAGCGTCGCCGTCGTCATTATTCGAGACAAATATTACGAATTCAAATTTATTATTACTTATAATAATTATACACGATACGCATCAGAAATATTCGTTTGGGAAATCAGTATATCACAAAAATACGAGCGGTATTAAAACCATCGATTTATTGCGTATATCATAATAATTGTGTTCAAATTACAAAACAATTATTATTATATGGTACTTTAGGTCTGTATATTTTTGAAATGTCTGTTTTCGATTTTTTTTTGTCGTCTTATGGTGATAATATTATTTCATACGTTATTCACGTATAATAACACAATCATTATTATATTAATATATGTACGTGACCATAATATGTGATGTGTTTTATCGAAAGTCGTATCGTTGCTACAGTGTTTGGCGGTATGTATACACTACACATCATAGGATTAATATTATTGAATATAATATGATATATTATCAGTACCTTTGTACGTTATACAGTGTGCACAAGTGCGTAACTTGTTACTATAAATTATATTTAGTTGCAAGCGCAAATAGCAATCACACAATATTGTACTCGGTATACAGTACGACACGAGTGCGTGTACTTCAATACTGTTTACTTCAATATTTATCTATACTATATATTGTCATGCATAACCGATTATACCAAACTACCCATAACTCACAATCATTTCGATATTTTTATTCGTACTTTGTTTTAAAAATTCAAACAAAAACCTGTGTATATACGTTTATAAACATTAGCTGCGGCATCGATTTGTTACAACGTTTGTGATCGCTTTACACATTACGCGGTATAAAATTAACTGCACAGTCGGTCCATACGACGATCCGCGCGCATCGGGACAACACCGGAGAATTCGACTGAAAACATTCCACCGGCTCGTCGAACCGAATGCGCCGCGTGACACGCGCGTCTTTAGGGCGGCGAACATGTACGGAAGAGGGCAGCAGCGCGAATGCCGAAACGTTGTCGTTGGATTCTTGACTCGGGCTCAAGTATTTTCCGGTGGCGGTGCGATGCGTCGGTCGGTCTCGCACATACATCACGTACGCACGCACGCACACGTCATGTACGTATACATTATACCGTCAAGTCTGCTGTCCGCAAAAGTATATTATAATATATACTCCGGAACTGACGCGTACTCTGCAGCACTGCAGTGTGGACTCCGCTAATGTATTTTCAGGTGGATTACGAGTTTTGTTTTGGATTCCTCGGATAATCCGTGCGTCGCTGTGCGGTTCGACAAAAATAATATTTTATCGCGTACAGGCGGAATCGGTGAATCGTAAAGTACAAAACTCTCAATAATATATATCTTATTATAAGCTCGTATTGTTATATTGTATTCCACATAATATACCACTCGCGAGTACCTATAACAAATAATATACCGCGCGCATGCGTGCGACGGCAGTCGACTAAATATTTACTAAATATATATCGTGTAAAGTATATGCGTTTCCCGTAGTGGTCTCATCCCCATACAGTTCTAAGTATAGACGTGAGGGTGGAAAGCAGTCGTCGCCGTGCTGTGCGGCGGAACGATTATCCGCGTCGGGGAAGCTGCGCGAGCAGGCGCCGGTCGGTGACGACCCGACGCGCACCTCATTAATACCATGTTATATTACACAATAGTACGCCTATTATTATTTTTACGAGAAATACGACCGAGGCTGCGTCTGTCTCGGAAGTCGATCGGATTTATACACTCTTCTGCGACTGCAGCAGTGGCGTCCGCGAGACGACATAATATTATACCTACGATTTACCGACGACGCGTACAGCTGTGCAGTGGCGTCACGTTCCGTGATGTTTATGGACTGCAGTGGCGATATTATTATCCGACTTGGTTTGATATTTCGGTGAACCACATAATATGAAAAAAATTAACAGTGTGGTCCACGTTATTTCCTGGTCCCAGCAATGGTAGCTCAGTATATTATATAGGTTACGAAATTAATATTTTAGCACCTGTTTTCCCGGATATGGCGAATAAACTATTATTTTTATTGTCGTCGTAATAAACTACTTTTTCTTACTCGAATATAACACAATATCAGCCTCGAGTATATGTATTATATAATAACCACACGCATTAAAGAAGGTATACTCGAATAAATGTGTGGATAGCTAGTTGCAAAATATATATATTTCATATATTTGTTTAGTACGGCAGGAACGAGAATAACGAACCCAAAGTAATTTTAATCGAAAGAGTGTTAAAGAAATAAAATTATCTTTGCGTGCCAACAAAACGTGTAAACGACGAGGTTCAAAAAGAGCCCGAGGGATTTTTTTTTTTTTCCGATGAGTTTAGATTATCATTTAGAAGCGATTTAACACCGAATTAACGTTTCCGGTTGTAAAACGTTTGTCATGCTGGCGGCAACGACGGTTACTCAAATTCGTCCAATTTGTCTGTAATTTACTGACCGAAGATATATGCATCGATACCATCTGGTTCATGTTGCTCTCGTATAATTACATCTCCTTGTGTTTATTGTAATAATTGTACGATTGCTTTCGCACGACAACACTGTAATCCGCCCACATTTATCGCGACCGGTCTGAAATTATCTATAATGCCGGTATGAATGAATTATGAATTTTACAATTTCAACAAACACCTCACTTAGACAAATTAACGCAATAATAATTGTAATTTATGTTTCTGATTAAAATTAATTTAGATAAAATATACTCCAATGAGTTTTCAACTTAAATAAATCCGCTTATAGTAGGTACCTAATGAAAAAAAACATTTCGTGCTTCTAGTTGTATTTTTATACATGTTTGTTCATTTAATATTATGATTTTACGCTCATAACAAAAATTAATCTAATCTAATTAATTAATTTTGTTTTTTAATTTTAGAATATTATTATAATCCGAAAACTTTAAACGGTCTCTTTTAAAATCAGTTAGGACAACAAATCATTTTAAACTTGATTAGTTACTGAGATTACCGAAAATTGGACCAATTCCAAAAACGCTGGCAACTTCTACTATTTCTATCATTTACTCAAAAATAACGATCTGTTTGGATAAAATCGGTTTAAATATAAAAAAAAAAATAATATTATTATTGTGTATTCGGGTGGACACACTAGCCGTCTCAATAACGCGTGTGTGGGAATACGCGACCGATTATAAGAAATCCTTTACCGTTCGGCCGACAGGATATGACGTGTTACGCAAACAATTGAGATCCCAGATTGTCGACCTCCACCTATTGTGGACGTTGTTCGGAAATTGAATGGAAGGCCAAACATCAATCACTGATTGTGTCTTGGGGGTTTCATACGAGAGGGGATGGGTGGGGGCTCATAGATTTTACCGCTGAATTCGTACTATAACATATTATACTGACCAGTGTCCAGCGTACTAAAAAAATAATAAACAAATAAAAACTATAATAATGTATCGTAATTTTCTATTTTAGCCCCAGCCGTATTCGTTTCGTTGTTTTTATAAGTGAGATGTTTACTTCACGAACCGTAAAGGGACGGCAGATAATGTTACATTATTCATTAGGGTTGCCACCTGCAGGTAGGTAAATTGGCTCTTTCCTATCTCTTTCGACAAACCCAATCTGTTTCCACAATATAAAAGTTTCGGTCTCACTACTGCATCTCTCGTGTGATCTATAGATAACAGACTTCCTGGTTGTTCTGCAAAACTTCCATGCACTGAGATCTGTCTGGAACGTCAAATGAAACCATTACCATTGTTCTCAGCTGCAGAAGCAGTGCGTACCAATCGATCGACACTGTTTGATACATAATATATATAATATATGTTATAGGTATATATTTTATACTGTTAAAACTTTTATTCGTTATAGGTACGCACTAGAAGAGTTCGAATTCGTAACAGTTACTTCAGAACTGGTAACTCGATGAGCTCAGACCATACATTAATAGTTATTACGTATAGATACATACAACTATGTAATATTATAAATTTATATTTTTTATTTTTTATCGCTCGTTGGTCACGCTAATAATATTATGCTTAAAAGTACAAACGGTTTTTTTTTAGATCTAGTGCGTTTCTATATACTTACAATTATTAATAGAATTTATAAGTATGTTTACGTACAGTGGCAAAATGCATTTATAAATACCTACTTTATTTAATTACTCTCTGCAGTTCCTGTTATTCGATAAAAATGTGGACATTATTAAAGCATAATATTAAAATCAATGTATGCTCATTAACGTATTGATGTTCGTGTTACATTATCAATGAAAAAAAAAAAATGTTTATTTAAATTTAATTAGCTAATTTATTGTTAAAACTCGCGTTAAATTTTTTAGTTGAGTAAAGTTCTGCATTCGTTTCCGTCTTGCACAACATAATATCATGTTGTTGATCCAGTTTTTAGTAACTCGTGATCGAAATACAATATTATTATCTGCCTGTATACGGTAACCATCCCACGCGTAAATATTATAGCTGTTATTTATACCCCTTTTGTGCTGATTGAAAACGTACAACTCTTTGTGCCAAAGGGGCCGGATATTTTGAGTATATCACACGAAGTGTTGAGATGATCGATCTACGGTGGGTGGGTTATTACGATAAATCAATAAACACAAATACTTGTTGAACACTCCGGGAGAGCCCATGGGGCGGTTTCGGACCGTATACTTTTTTCTCTTTCTGGACCGCTTTCTTTCGGTATACCGCGTAGATGGTTATCTCCTTGCGCCCCGGGCTTTATCGGATGTAGTTAGATAGCCCAAAACGTAGATAATTTATGCGTTTTAATTCAAAATATAAAATGTATATGCATATAGTAAATATATGTGTGTACTGTCGTCTATATAGTTACCTACACTGTGGCTAGATGGTTGCTAGAATTTCAGAATTTTCTTTTAGTTTATAATGTCTTCGACCAGTTTTTCGATGTAAATACCTAATTTTCTTTTGTTTCTCAGTTAAACTTAAAAAGTGATTTGAAAATTGTACGAACCTTGTAAATTATTATAGAATAATATTATTTAGTTATACACAAATGTGTATTGTAACTTCTGTAAAATCAAAACTAGATATGAAAATTAATACCATCCGTTAAAAAATATTAATATGATTAAAATGATCGTAATAATATATTATGTATTCATATATTCGGAATGAGATTTGTTTGCATAGAAACAGGGATTTATGATTGATTAATAGCATCTTATTTTTAATTTTATGTTTTCATCTGGTTCAGTATTTAAAAAAAAATACGATTACATTTCAATTTTCTAGCTGTACGTCGTACAATATAATTTGTGTAATGCACGTGGACGTCGTCTTGAGCCGTCGTCGCCGTGCTGTTACTTTTATCGTCGAGCTCAAGTTTTAACAGCGTCGTAAAATTAAAAAAAAATATACGTATATTTCGTTCAATCTCGTATACAAAACTTAACCCTTTCTGTGTGATAATTAATGTAAAAATTCATTTTTAGTTCCTCTGTTGTGACTACAGAGCAACATATTTTTAATATCTTAGTGCCATACTATGTTTATATAATAATCAAAAACCTATTATTACACCCTCGTAAGAAACAATGATATTATAATATTATGTATATTGTGTATAGTAAATACACACGGGTTTTTTTAATTATTATCAGATTTTATTTTACTTTAAAAACTTTTCATTTTTAAGCTGTTGTATTGTTTCTAATTTATTGAGTGAGACCTACCTAACGAATTGCTTAAATTCAGTTATTTTAATATTGGTAAGAAGTTACGTGTTAAATATAATACGTGTGATAACTATTAATACACAATTAATGTTCATCAAACACTACACGTCCTAATCAATAATTCAATATAATAAATATATTTTTATACAATTCGTGCAACCACATATAGGTACATTATACGTAGCTGAAGAATTTTTACCCGTCGATTCTTTGATCGTATACATTACGCATGTATAAAGATTTCCCAGTGGACCTTAGCTGGATCGAAAACCGCGTGAAGTACTATATATATGTATATAATATATTTATTTTTATATATATTTTACGATTCCATCCGATATTTTTTTATGAGCAATGAGAGGGTCGCGAGGCCTATCGTTTTCACTTTTTACGTTTTGCCTTTTCGTTTTTTTATTGCTTCGTTACTGTTCAATTTATTTATACTCACCACCAAAACAAAATGACGAAAACCCTCGTTCACCGCCGATTTTTGGTCTACCCGGTTCGGGCGACAGATGGACGTGAAAACTCTAAAGTGAATCCATCACCGCCAACTGTTCCCACACAGCCTATGTCAATCTGTATGTCCGTGTTCTTCCAGGACCATTTGATTGCAAATTAATTACACGCGTTAGTTATTTGGTATACTATACACAATACACAGAATGGGGACGAATCGTTAAATAATCAACTCCAGTGTTCAATACTTAAGTACAATATGTATTACAGTCCCTGCACACGGTATATGCGTGGGTCAAACTTTTATATTTTAAAAATAAAACTGATTATCCAATTGAAATGTCAAAAACGATTGTTTCAAAATTGGTAATATTGTTGTGGTGCTTATACATCAATAGTCTATTTATAATTTAATAGTTTTCAATAATAATTTGTACGTACATGACGTATTTCCCCAACCGTACATCAAAGAATCATCTAACCTGTCACGCGCGTGTCTGTAACGTAGATATGTATTATGTATACATTTTTTCCTACCTATGAGACAACGTTTTAAAATATTAAACAAAAGGTTGGTTTTTATGCAATTTAAAACCTTCATTTGGTTTGATATTACACAATGACGAGAATCGACTTTGATTTAGTATGATAGTTTGTGTTTAGTCGATTATATTATTTGCCTGTAGTTTGACAATAATATATTTTACTTTATTTTATGTTATTAAATATACGGGATAAACCCTTTAGAACATATTATATACGTACACATTATATACACTTATTTAAAATTAATACAGCTACATTGTTTTTGAATTTTGTTTGAATTGTAATAATCACAATATCAATACTCTGAGAATGACGCCGATGATTCACAATAGGTTAAAAAATAATTTCATGCAAATCTCAGTTTATCTGTTCATGCGATTACGTCTGTTCATAATTTTCTAGATAACTGATTAATTCTAAAAACGATTATTTGTTACTTTAAATGTAATGTCTATGTATAATATCAAATGGCACATTATTACATGTATAACTACACGAAATCGAGAATATTATAATTCATACCTTTTTTAGAGCCATCCTTAAAATATTATTTAATATTATTGAAAACTTACCTTTCTCGAAATTGTATGATGTTATACCTAATATTACATTATTATTATTACTATTACTATTACTATTAGTAGTAACTATAGTAGTAGTAGTAATAGTAGTAGTAAACGTACCGGTGTGGTGTGGGTGCCGGTCCTATATATCTCACTCGTATACGAATATAAAAAATAGTAAATAATATATACATTATACATAATATAATATGCACTCCCCAGAGGCTAGTCAGTGGCGGCAGCTAACCAAACGTCCTACTCGGAACGGCAACGTTCTAGTATATAAGTATGTGTGTGTGTACATCATATGTATATATGTTGTGAGTATATTCTCTGAATAACGATAATAACACTTCAGCATATAATATAATGTTATATTATATCTGGGTGCAGAGGACCGGGAACGCCTGTGCAGTGCAGACGGTCCTATTGCTCGTCTTCGTATTATATCGCGTCGTCGGTAACATAAACAAAAATCTGCCGCCGCGAACTGCGTACTATATAGTATATTATAATATGTTACAAGGTAGGCACTACAGTGGTTGTGGTATATATAACTATATGTGCGGTATACGTGTAAATGTATTATATTACCGCGCATATAGATAGGTGTACGAGTTTTCTGTTCAGCGACGAGTCCCGAATCACGAGCGAGGCGATCGGGTAAATACCTACGTAATGGTAATATTATTATTATTATTGTTATTTTTTTTTTTTCACAAAAATATTATAATATATCGCCGACGAGACACCCACCCACCGACGCCTATAATACATGTACGTACACTATACACGCGTATAGTATGTAGGTCCACGGCACATTTTTATCACATTACACCGGTTACATACTACGCACACGCGATCTTATCTCTCCCCCCCGGATAGAGTCGATATATATTATTATATATTACAATATAATATACGAGGTATTTACACGTGTTTCCAAACTCGGCATGGCGAGGTACGCCGCGTGTCCAACGACCATACTGTATAGGTATGCGCGATTATTATCATCACTCTACGCAGCGCGCACCCTTTCAAAACGAAAATAATGGTCGTTGTTTTTGGTTTTCCGTGTTTCGATGAAAAACCCAAAACAGTCGTTTTTTTTTCCATTTCAACCTGCAGTAAACGCCGATCTATATTGTTTTATTATTTTTTTTTTGTAAATCGTAGTACGTCGTTCAAACGCCCAGCGCAGCATTGTGCACATGAAAATATTACACAGGTAATCGTTCGACGGCTTATTTTATCGCCTTCGTACACGTTAGGCCTTCATAATATTCAGTCTTATATATTATTTAGTATATAAATAATAGCATTGAGTATATACCGTACAATATGTACTCAACGATAATAGGTGGATACAATATAATGTGATTGTGTTCCTAACGACCTAATGTAAACGACACGCACGATTTTAGCGATCGATTTGGTTATGTATCTATATAAATTATAAATGTATCGCCAACCGCCGTCTCGTAGTATTACGTGAACACGATTTAAGCGCATCTATAAAATATTATGTATACATAGATTGGGTTATATGTGTATATGCGTTTTTCTTATTTTGGGAAAGCGCAGAAAAGGGTTTTTCTGATGTAATTGAAAAGTTCGGAAAAACAGAAAGAAATTCGATTTCGTTATGTATTCAAAGCGTGCATGAGCTCATTTTGCATTCAGCTCGCAAGCCAGACATCTTCGGTTGTCGAATGTACTCACGCACGTGTTATAAGCTGATTTCTATACCGCTTTCGAGTAAATAACTTTTCTATTTTAAACGTTTGCTGGGTGTTTTCCACAAAAATTGCCTACATTGTAATTATTTTAAAACGCATATAAATCATTTCGGATTGCCGCAAATATACCATAACAATACCAACGATCGTGTTCACACAATATTTAGTGCACTATTGACTGTATTTATAGTCCCAATTGCTTTGCAGATAATATTAGCTCCTACTATGGTGAATTGAATTTATATTTTATATATATGAAATACCCGTGCAGAGATACTGAATTAATATTTAAAAAATGAGGATGGGCATTGATAAAATCGCTATACCTATTTACAAAATATGTCATTGTAATTGGATAAATAATGGTAAAATTATACTATGTTTGAATAACACAATCGATCAAGAATGTGAACACGGCAATCGCAGCAGGGCAGTTCGGGCGTAAAAGTCGTCGTGTACAATATTCATAGTTCATACATCTATATATAGTTTCCACACGCGCACGCGCGCGCACTTGTGTGTGTACGTGTATGTGTGTGTGTATCTATATAACATATAATAACATCCTATGTGACTTTTCGAGGGGAGACGAAAAATAATTTCAAAGATATAGGCGCGATATCGTATGATGTATAAAATATATTATTATTTTTATGAGTCTTGGTATATAGTTCAAAAGTTTTTCGACGTGTTTCGTTTACGCTGTGGTTCAGGGGCAGCAGTAGTGGGTGCGGAACAAGGGTGTGTGTATATCGGGAGAGTTGTGATAACGGTCGTCGAGGTATGTAAGGTTGTCGCGGAAAGTAATCCTGGAAAAACAAAAGCTGCGCTGAAGTGTTTCGGGTGGTCGTCGGGATATCGGTGAGGTTAGTACAGTGGCAGATGGGTGGTGAAAGGGTACGTGTCGTTGTGTGATGGAAAAATAACAAGCAGTCGTCGAGTCGAAAACATTTTTTCGGTAATGGAAAAGTAATCCAATATGTATAGTGTATACGCCCGGATGGAAGAGAGAGGGTTAACGGTATGAGCTGCAGACGAGATGAGGTGGAGCCAGTGGTGGATATATGAGGTTGGGGTATGGTAGTAGTTGTAGTTGTAGTAGGATGTGGCGGTGAGGGAGACAGTCGGTCGGGGTCAGGGCGCGGTGGTAGACGCGCGCGTGACGTTAACGAAAGACAAATCATGCGACAAACGGGTGACAGGTGAAGGTGACAAATTACCGCCACCACCGACTGCAGACGTCTCGTCGGCGGCTGTGGCGGGGCGCTCTCTACGGTAGTCCCGGTTAATTAATATTATTTTCGGACAGACCTTTCGAGGCGAGTGAATAATAATATATTATTCTATATAAGAACTGTACATGTTTAGTGCTCGCGATACAGGCTGTATTATTATTGGCGGATTTCTTATTACAGTAATATAATATAATGTATTATATTATACGACTGCCGTGCACGGACGTAAATGGAACGTGTCGGAAAAGGCTCGATGGAGTGACACGAGCGTTCGGGTTCGGTTCAGATTGCCAAAAGCTGTTTTGTTCTGAACAGTCGGCAGAAAACTTGATAAAAGTACCTACATCACAGGATAAGACAGAAACCGCGTGATTTATATATATTTCGACGAGATGACGTGCGTGTTACATCAATTGGACGAACATAAAACAGTTCTACGCGTGACATGACCGTAACTTAAAAATCAGGAGGGGCGCCCCTTTATTACTCTTTGCCTTCCTTAAAATATATAGCTTACACGAGGGTTTTATTTACATCAAACCACATAATCATGCAGGTCCACCGCACACAATCGCATACCTTCACATCGAATGGCTTCGAATGGCAACTGCCTTCCAAAAATACGTAGTTCGCCACGCCACTGTAAAATATCAGTATATGCGCTGTGTAAATATTTACGTTTACTTTTCTAAATATTATTGTAATTACGACATTGTGTTGTTATTGCGGTCGTGGCGTTTAAAGAAATGAAACCTTGCACATATTGAATGGCCCCAATTAAATGCAAAAACGACTGGGACAATCAGAATAGCTAAAAAAAATATCAATTGATCTCGTTGATCTTAGTAGAAATACAATGGACCTTGGTAGATTTTAGCCCAACAGTACGGTAGTATACAGTAACCGATTGAAGGAAATATAATAACGTATTGTATTATTGTGATCGCGTCACTGCAGCTGTGATCGAAACGTGTCAATATCAGCAGAACGCGACTTGCAGACAGGGTGATGCGGCGAGCACACGGCGTATCCCATATAAATAAATATATATAAAAAAAACTTCTCGTTGCAGGTTCATTAAAATTTGACGTCTGTCCAGTAAACTATGTGTGCACCTCCAATCTTCATATACGAGTTATTCCGCTACATGCCATACGATGATATTATTATTATTATTATTATTATTATTATATGATGTAGACCGCGTCCGTATGCTTATCCACGCGATTTAGTTTATTCAACGCGCTTTACATTATATTTTGTATATTATATATTATTATATATCGACACGATATCCGAATGTGCGAGCGGGGCCAGACGGATAAATCATTAAAACCGTCCGGTCATGCGGAGGAACGAGCTCCCCGCCGAGATTACACCACGGTTATATAATGTTTTCCAGCCCTTCGAAAAACCGTCGTGTAATATTTTTTCTTCTTCTTCTTCTTTTTTTTTTATCTTAAAGACAAACCGCCGAGTGTACGCTCCGCACGCATCACGACGTCCACTAAAAACAAGTCGTTAAAATAATCGATAGGATACGAAGGCGTAGATTTACGGCGGCATCGGTCTTCATCGCCGTAACGCCCGTCCCCTGCTCGCTCGTTGTTGTTGTTGTTGTTGACCCCAACGCCGCGTGTTCGCCGTCTGGCTAAAAAACATGTTTGATAAGTAGTCTTACTTGAAAATGGAAAAAACTAAACGTTTTGGACGGTACGTCGTGCATGGTTGTTATCATATCGCTCGCGTAAAACAATGTACACGCGACTGCCGCAGGCGCCGACTCAAATACTGGGCGTTAGAATACGAAACGTTCAAGTTGGCCGCGTGCGAGAAAAACGTTTTCATTTTTTTCACTCATCAAATCGGACGCCCGTTCCTTCGATCGACCCAATCAATAATCGTCTCGTGCACACGCGTAACATTTTATTTTATTATAACGTTCAGGCGATTTAAAAGCAGCTAGTAGACCGGAAATTGTGAAATAAGGAAGAAAAAAAAGCAAAGTTAAGTACAAAAGGTTATTTTCCCGCGTTTCGGCAGTATAGGTACCTACTTGGTTTTATATTATTATTGTACATGTCCGTCGAAAATATAGATACTATTTCATATTATTTATCGAATAAATACTCCACAAATTTCAGTCGATATGGTGGCATGTGCCATGTAGTTAGGTATATTATAGGTTTATAAGAGGTAGGTACCTACTGATAATATTCATAATATAAATAGAGTATATTGTGGGCCGTGGTTAGGCGTTATGAATATTCCCGAAAATGCAATGGAGTCTTGGAGAATATAATATCGTGACGTGAAAACCCTCGAGGATTATTTTTTTTTTCGTTATATATACCTATATATTATTATATTTACTCCTGCGTATGTAAAGAATACCTGTACAATAACAATGCACAAAGTAATAATATATTATACGACCGTATATTATAGATATATCGAGCGGATATTTCAGAGCTCGGAACTCATGATGATATGTATATATCATATTATTTATACGATGTTTTCGAAAACTTACCGGGCACCATTTATGTACTTACACCTATATAATATATTATTATCCATCGGTTTACATGCACCGTGTTTTACAGAAGGCGTTCTTTAAATACGCGCGTGTTATCTAAACTTTATTTTCGTACACCCCGAGCGTGTTTCGTCAACATCGTTCTGACTTTATGGCGCGTATCGCGTACCTATGTAATATAAACGCACGCCCGCGCCCACGACATTATAATCTGATTATATATTATCACCACGCCGCTCTAATTATAGACCGAGTTAAAGATTAGTACGATAATAATATCGTACGGAGGTGCAATTAGAGTTGGTCTATACGTGTGTAATTTCCAGAGGGTTTTTATCCGCCGCATGTGCTGCACAGTGTGCCACGTTGACGCACCGCGTCGTCACCGTTGCTCTACTTACTTATCAGATCATCCGGGTACAAACACGCGGCTGTGTCTTGTCGACAGCAGCGAGACGAACGGAATATTAATAGGGGTGAAACAAAAAAAAAATCATAATAAATAATAATAATAAAATACACGTATTTCATAACTCCTCCCGTGTTGTGCGTGCGGGGGTCCGATGTCGAGAGACGAGAAACCTGCACGACGAATATATCGTCATATCCTCGCATGCACGCTCTTGCCGTCTCTCTCTCTCACTCCCTCCCTCTCTAGGTGCACGTTTGACGATCGGAAACGGGTTGCATATATATAATATTATGTGTGTATGGGTGTGCGCCACTGCAGCACACGACACTCGTGTGTCTTAACGAGGTGATCTTTTTTTTTTCGTAATATGACACTCGTTTTCGGAGACGAATTTGTTTCTCCAAAAAATTGCCGAGACGTAAAATAGCAATAGTTTTAATTATTTTTCACGCGTACTTCGTTTTTCATATTTTTCAATAGGTTATACATTTTTTCAAATACACAACAAGTTACTGTAAAATAGTGCTTTGGATTTAAAATATATATATAATATTACTTGCAGTAGGTATTACTCCGACTTGCCGTCGTACTATGTAGTATGAGTGTATGACTATATAATATATGATACATATTATTATTGTTTATGTATCGGTTAGATGAATACTAAAATCTGAACCCTAATAAACGCATCCTCATCATGTAGAGTAGTCGAGTGCCATGATGCACCCGCATCGAATGGCAGTCGAATAAACGTGGGAAAATCTAAAACAACCAACATCATACATATCATATCATATTGTCTTTGTGGAGACCCATGTAATGGTCGGAAGTTCTCTTGAAAAATAAGTTCTGTATGTGATCACGTTGATCAGGACGCTGGTACTATTGAATGAAGTATGTTTCAATCTGGCTAATAATTAATAAAAGGGAGGAAATTAAACTATATAGCTGCAAAAAACTTCGGACAAAAAGGTTTTTTTTTTTATTTACGTTTTCTATTTGTCAGTCCAATCTATAGTTTCGTCCTATATTATAATTCCTCAGAATTTTCAATGCCCATGTGCCATGTATATAATATATAAACACATATTGACCCCGGGCGTACATCGTTACACACGCGACACCGTGCGTTGGAGGTGTTTTCCAATTACCTATCTAAAAATTATCCAACGCGACCTGTCTGTCTGTCGGCGGCGGCGTCCAAATGGTTCACGTCTAAAAAGGATAATTACAACAAAGAAATTTAATTACCGCAGGTGGTAAACACGGTTACTCCTTCGTATTATAATCACGATTATGATTATTTTTTTTTTATAACGAAAACGTCCGAATTTCGTTTACCCCTTTCGGATGAACTGGTGTAAACCGTCAATTAGACCGGGCGGTATCCTTTTTCATTGAAATTGGGAAACACCTCGTCAATATAACGCGCATACCCTGGTTTGCCACTATCTCTCAGTCCGTATAATTATGACCCGTCGCTGTCAGGTATCGTACACACCCGATAATAACAACATTGACGGTCGTCGTCGGTATCATATTATAATAATATAATATAACCGAGCAACCGTTTTTGAAAATCTCAACAATGACCGCTGGGCCAGAGGTGATATTTCGTGCGCATTGTGATCGATATAAAATTATATTATAAATAATATTAATTCTCGTGCACCGCACCGGTGAAAGTTCTCATCTGTACTGCTGTGTATAGTATATAGGTACTATATATGTATTAACATGATGTTCATTCGAGTAGTTCGGGTTTAATCTCGAAATCGAAATTGTTTTTCGGAACAGAGCGTAATATTGTCGATACCTGGTTTGCTGCACGTACTGTTATATTATTACTATTTTGTAATATTAAACGAAATATTTCGTAAGCTAACGTCTGCACTATATTATTCTAGGCGGTATAGCTATAATATCACTGCGGCAGCGTACCACACCGCCGATGCCTTTCATCTTTATTCGCATCATCCGAATACGAGTACCACCTACCTACGTCGCCCGATCGTATATTGAAGTAATTTTGATTCGGTTCACACAGTAGTTTTGTATTACAGTGAAATACATATACAATATACATACGTGTGTGAATCCGTGGAGGTATATAAGTACTCTTCTCGTCCCAGCCTTGTTATTAAAGGTGACGTGTCCCGAGTATAGGTACCTACCTATATGTATAAAGAAATTCGTTATTTGGTATATATATATAGTAATATGTACTATGTAGGACATTATATTATAATGCTCGCACCCATTCCATCTGTGAACAATCGTATAGTGCGTACTCATAGGCGCCGCACAGTGGAACGCCGTCTCGTTTTCGATAAATTAAAATATTTCAACCGGTCCAAATGACGATGACCGTTTCCTATATGCACATTTACGTATAGGTGTGTATACGCACAATGGGGACCGCACTAAATCTTTCAAAACATCCCCCTAGCTGCTACAATAATAACAATAATACCCGGTCAAGAAGGTTTAAAGCTGGATTAAATCACAAAATAAAACAAAAGGGTATTTAAAAGCTGAGTTTTATTAAAATTTAAACTGCGTTCATTTGCATATCACTGAGGTACGGTATACGTAGTGGAACAGCGCTTAGAAACTTGTTATTGTTTTAACAATACACTCGAAACATGAAAAAATATATAATATACGTACACGGAGCGAGAGAGAGTGGTGTAGCGCACGGCACAAAAAGAGCACTTTTGTATTGTGTATATATATTTTTTTTCCTAGAGTGTAATTGACCTTAATTTTCCATATATAGAACGTTTGTTTTCCTTTTTTTTCCGTTTTCGTGTCGTAATAACACAATGAGAACGCACATTATTAATACCTGTTGGTCAACACACATATAGAGAATTTTACAATATATAATATAACATATATTATCTGCTACACAGATACACACACGCGCTTGTGTATAATATTATTATTAATACAATGAACGAGCGTCCGTATAAAGGGCGCACAGCAGAGACGTATATGCAAATGTCATCGGCACTTTATATATACGATATAAAATGTATAATGTATATAATATATAAGGATAATCAATATATAGAAAATCGATTTATAGTAGAACAGCACTGGTGTAGTGGAGATAATTATAATGAGCGAAAAAACAATGACGGAAACACAATCCTCATTGTCGACATTGTCGACGTGTGTACCTATTCATACCTTATACCTGTATATACCATTAATATTTAAAGGAGTGCGCCGATTAGAATCTCATTGATCTTTACTTTTCTTATTGTTCCAGGTCGTATCATATGAATTGGAAGTTGCAAAGAGTCTGATGGCACAGCAGCTATGATGTCGATCAATTTGGTTTGGCTGTGTTCCCTACTGGTGTTGTTGGGTCACAAATGGACCGACGCTACAGACCTATGTAAGTACAACAGAAAAAATAACATTCTTATGGGAAAATAAATAAAGGTTATATACGCGTGTAATTTTGAGTTTCAAAATTATGACGATTAAAAATAATAAAAATAGTCGATACCTATTTAGTTATATAAACTTATAACTTATAAACATAAAATAATACAATCAAGTATCAACAATCGTACAATGAAATATTAATAAACTAAAAAAACAAAAACTAATATATTATTATTATAAATATATATTTAAGTTTTAATAAAAAGTAATGAATAATAATATTATATCTATTTAGCATTAAATAAATACTTACGTATATATTTAGAGTGTGGGATATAAATAATTGAATGTATTATATATTATATTTTATTTTGAACCCCAACGTGTTTTTGTCTGTCTGCAATTCTGCATAATGACATTATAGTAAAAGAATCTTGTTAACGTACTCGCTGGTGAAATGCGTGCTATGCGAGGATGAACATTCACTGACGACATTTTAATGTCGCATTAAAAAGGCAAAAAAATCAATGAATATATTTAAACGACTGAAATGTAAAATTATTTTCCTCTTCAATAAACATTTTATTAGCGATTGTTATATCTGAGTGATTCGATCGCCACGGTGAGGTATGAAAAACGCAATCCATTAGTTAATAACTTTTCGGGTGGGGGCTTATAATATATATATATATTAACATTGCAATATATTAATGGCTGCAGCTATACGTCATATAATAATTGCAACTTACACTTAACTTTAGTCCATAAATGTAAAAATAAAAGTAAAATGTTTCACCTTGCCGAATGCACTTTACTTTACTTATTGCCGTGACATATTTTTTTCATTCATATATAATCCTGTTATGTGTTTATAAAATGTATTTAATTATCATACTCGCGTGTGTAATATTATTAGCTATGATAATATATAAACAAATATTATATGTAGGTATATTTAATTTCCATAAAATGATTTTATCTATATATAAAATTGCTCGTTTCAAAAACGGATTTATCGCAGTTGTTTTGATGTGAATATATAGTTTTATCTAGGATTATTAATAATTTATTATTATATGGAATACACGTTTATACAAATTATATTATTATATTGTGAATTTACGAATATCCAAAATGGAAAAATTAATTAGTTAGTAGGACACAATAAAGAGGACGAGTTTGGGATTCGCTTATATTATGTGTGTGCAGCGTACACGAAGTCGTATATATTATTATTATTATAAATTCGAATAGGAATCTAAATGGATATCGATTTAAAATAGTGTTAGATAAGTAAGTCATATTTTATACATTTTAAGTGATATTTATCTTTTGAATTGCTACGGAAACGTAATAACCCAAAATATATCGATTTGTTGAACACCACACACTTATTTTTATTTTTTCAATGTTTTACACCGTTTTCCTTATAGAGTTATAGTCCTACTGCCGAGTGAATTGAAAAATACTAATTTTATAAAATGTTAAAGATATAGAATTATTAGATAAAACATTTGGATTTTTATTAATAGAAATAGTGTTATTTTCAAATATTAAATGAGTGTTACTAGGATAATGTTTGAATGTTGTGTAAAATAATGCAAAATACTGGTGTATCAATAAATCTAATATTTAAAAAAAAAAATAGAAATATTGTCTATGGTTAATTATATAATATTTAAATTTATATGAAAGGAGCATATACTGCGTTAAAAATTACATCATCTGCATAATAGGTCTTGCAATTTTTTTTGTGTAGTAAAAAGTTATGCTAAATGTAGTATTTTATAAATTTATATAAAAACTGACAACTTGCCAGGGAAAACTATCTCAAATCGCATAGGAAAAACCTCCTCGTATAAATAACCATCGCAATAAGTATATACTGTGTGTAGGTAATAGGTATGCATCTTTGGCCTCTGCTATTGTTAATTAAAAGCATGCAACGGTAGTTGGTCCTTTTCAATCACAACATACTGGATAAAAAACCACGCCACCACGGTCGTATTATATGATTCGCACTATAGGAACCGAATAGACAACAAGTGGCTAGTGAAATGAATAATGATTATTGATTATAGTTTAATAATAATACTGATATGAACAACTGGCGTCGCGTTTCCGCCGAGCATATTATAATAATAAATCGTAGAATTCCGTACTCAAACGTATGTACGTAATATATATTTAATATTACTACCCGCGAATCGTTTCCGCAAAAATCACGTTAGGTGCAGCATGCAGACATTTTACAGATATTATCATAATATTGAAAATTATTTATATAGCTACTATGCACAATATTCGTATTTTAATTTATAACGTAATATAACAATGTATGTACGTTTAGTGTGGTGTCTTAAGTTTTTAGTTGCCATCAATCGCAATAATAACTATCGAATCTGTAATATTGTTAATACCGTTCGTTGGCTTTCATCGACGTTCCAGTCGAGGGATGGGGGGGGGGGGGTGTGCTGCGGCTGGGGCGGTCGGCGCTTACCGTGGAGCTCGGTCTACGGGCGAAGGGATTCCAATTAAAAGTTGCGGCAGGTGAGCAGCGCCGAGCGAGACGCGGGCAACTCTGCTGCGATGGCGGCAAAAACTATTTTATGTACACCGACTACACCGTTTGTGTTTTTGCGCGCGTGTGCGTGTGTGTTTGTGTGTGCATACGTCAGATAATTAATCGGAGGGGGCGCAGCTGTTCTAATTATACGAGTGCACAGTTTATACCTCCCCTCCGACGCCGTATGTTCCGGTCGTGTGCGCAGACGGATAGTGTGGCGGCGGCAGCGGCGGTGGTCCGATTAATTTTTCAACGTCGTGCGCACGCCACGCTAGATTTTCGGAAATTCTCCCTGCGAATTTATTTATCCCGTATAATATATCCGTCGATATATACCTGTATATGGTGCGAGAGAGAGATGTACGTGTGCCTCCGGCGAATGTTTCCGTTTCCGCGGTTCCGCTGACCTGCACGCTTCCATATAATATTCATATTGATAAATATTAATCTCGAGACTAATCAGAGTTATGGTGTGGGTTGTGCAAAATAATGTAGACGAATTTTTTGACGTACGTCTGAAAGTTTCTTGTCTCGAGTCAGTGCGTAATTGTTACGCACGATTTCCACCCTGTATATATGTATAAGATCGACGGTAATGTCCGTTGTGTCGGTGGCGGGTGTGTAGTAAACTGAAAAGAGCAAACATACCGCCACAGCCAACCATAGTCGTCGAAAATTGCCGATCAGCGATAATTATTAGTGTATACGCGTGATTTCCCCTCGCTGTGGGTGAGCACCTATTTAATATAATATAATATATTCAATATACACACTATATAAATTATAATACGTATATTGTGCACAATGTCTTATATGCAGAGTACCTATACTACGTATAATGACTGAGCTGTATGTATTGTATACTTATTTTTATTAACGCGATTTCCACGAATTGTATATTTTACTATAATAAACTTTAGAAGTAGTCAATATGTAAGCTGTTCGCAAAGTTGTAAATAAAATATTGGGGGTGCGGAAATATGTTTAATTTTAATTTTAATTCATATATTGATTATAATATTATTGTAATACAATATGGCTCCTCATTTTCGTGTAACTGGAAGTTAGGAAATCAGTGTTACTTGCACCAAAAAACAATTTTTTTATAGAAAATTCTTGAGTTATGTTTTATCAATATTCATCAAACGAAAATATTTTCACAAAAATTAATTGTTGACATCATAATAAATAATAATATAGTACTTATCTATATAGGCTAATAATTTTATAATGGATCACATAAAATTGTGTATCTGAGTTGCCTACTCATAACGCCGTGTGATCATAATGTTGTAATAATTATTATTACCTCAATAATGACTACCAAACCAGGATTTTTGACATTATACTATATACGTTACTGTTATAATATTATTTTTATACATCTAATATTTTATCTGAGGTCCGCTGGACGCTTTTTCGTGATTATATAATTTGTCGGCCACTTCGGTAACGTACTAATAACATTCATCCATGTGGTATTAAATACGTTGAAATGCTAATTTTGCATGCAATATATTTCAATATGTGTATTAACTATTGTAAAATAAAATGTATTAATTTATATAAGGCGTAAAATAAGTTGATTGTTTGAATTTAAAAAAATAGTACTCAATAAAATATACATCGATCTATATATTTAGTATCCAGTATGATAACTATGTATATAATATCAATGTAAGTATATATTATGCCTAGTATAGTTAACCGTATTTAGCCCACCTCTTAAAATCTCACATGTTCTGTTCGATTAAAAATAAAAAAAATTGTGAAATTATTTACGATTTTTCTTTCATTATCATTTCTTTTTAGAAAAAAAATCCATACAACAAAGCTGTCGCAGCTGCATACGTTTCGTACACCATATATGTAGTATAATGTATAGTAATATCACCGACGAGTGCATACTAAATTATATATTAATATGTTTTATTATTTCTGCTTGCCGGCAAAATGCCTATATTATAAGCGCTCGCGTCCTGCACTATCCTTATTTCATAATATAATATAATAAAAAATTCAATATACGCGCGTAGTGTATTATATTATAATATATATCGCACTGGCGCAAAGTCACGCGGCTCCCTTTCAGGTGAAGGGTTACGCCCGTGGCCGGCCGGAATTCAATCTTTTTACGGGTGACGTGCGTGCGTATATATGCACGTGTGCTCACAGTACATAATATATACCGCAGCCGCAACCCTATCGCAAAACAAACATTTGCGAACAATGGATAAACTAACCGGAACACAACGCTGCCGGTCATTGATAAGCCTTTCCCCGGTGCAATATTTTACGCATTCCGCCGCCGTTGGTTTTATCATCCGGAGCGCGTACCATGTAGTTTTCGGTGGTGGTGACTCGTCCCCGCACGCGACATAATATATAATACGCATATCATTCAAAAATATGGTATGCGTATATATATTATTATTGTACTTTGCAATCAAAAAATAATCGGGGAAGTTTACCTCTGTTGTGTAGTAGGTGTCGAGTCGTTGAGTAGGTTGTACTATATGAATGAGTTCAATTTGAATTCATCGAGAAATCGCGAATTGTACTTATAAGGAAAAAAACGATTTCGAACGGAATGTATAAGAATATTTTACTATACATTTATATTAGTAATTTATTTTTATTTAGGTGGTAGGTTAACTAATTTATCCCAAAAATCAATAGCATAGATTATTATTATATAGGTTCCTATAATAATTGATTTTTATAATATACTAGTCGTTAATAATTTGTAAATCGATAAAGTATGTATATATATTTGTCAATACATTATGACTCAGTTTACTGCACGCACCGCATATAATGTTGTGAATAGGTTTTTTTATATAAACGCATTTGTCAAATTTAATACATGGTCAATCCAAGTCAGAAAATAATAGTTTTACCATAGATAGGTAGGTAACATTTTTATAATAACCTGATATTTATTATATGGCTATAAAATATTTATAACCAAAACAAGTTATAACTATCTTTGATTTCAATAATTATGTACTGAATCTGAATAGATACAATGTATTAAAAAATGTTAGAAATATAATAATTAATACAAATATAATATAATGTTTAAATCATATTATAAGCTGTTACTTATAGGTACAAGTTTTTCATAAATTTGAATTATTTCTTATCATTATTTGAGTGTTTATAACAATTATTACAAAGAAAGTGTTGACATCGGTATTCGATTCCAGGTTACAAATTATAACCTAAACAAATTAATTTTTATCATCCGGTTATAGCATTTATGTTTTTATGGTGATGCATTACCTCTAAAATCACTACACTTATAATTTCAAACTCTTGGATTGATGACGTTTTGAACAGGCAGAAAACTTTAAACTACAAAGGTAATCCTAAATCTTACATATTTTAATTTTTGACAGAAAGTCGATCGATCGCGTTAAAACTCGTAATCGTAAAATCGCGTTCAGTGTACGATCATATCGTGTTCCGTACACGCTGGCTGCAATGGGAGGGAAAACCACTTTGATCGATTAAAATGAGTAACTCTACGAGCAAAGTGTAATTATTTTTTGTGCTACAATAAGTCGCCAACTAACGTGTATATGCGTTCGATTTCCGCAGAAAACTTTCAACTCGGCCGTGAAAAAAAGTTTAGATTGGAGCATCTGTTTTAACATATTTTTATTATAATAATGATATTGCATTCTCAGCGTCGCCAGAATTCAAATACCTCATCTTGGATAGATGTATACTAACTATTACATAAAAATATTGCCATTTTTTTTTTTTTGTCATTATTGTTAAATTGCTTTTTACACTGATAGTAATATGGTGCGGTGAAGTTATTTCTCATTAGAAAATAAATTAATTTTTAAATCAGTTATGCATTTGACAATCAACAAATTTGTTTGACATCATCATATTTGACGAGGAAGAGCTTTCTGGTTGAAACTATACTTGCAACTTTTTCTTTAATGTATTATTACATATTATAAATGTTTGAAGTATGTTCCATTCAGATTTTTGAACACTTATATTCTGAATGGTTCATAAAAATAACATATAACTACTTGTACTAGTTTTGTGTTAATACACTATATAAAATAAACATAATTACATACAAACTATAAATATTATGAATTATACATTAAAATATATACCTATATCGTCTGTTAACGAACTTAAAATGTGGGCGTTTAAATGTATGTATTATTTATAAATTGAGGTTCAAAATATTTAAATACGGAATTTTTATGGTAATGCAAAATGGAATATAGAATAGGTATTAAATCAATTGAAATAGCGTAGTCCCCATTATTCGAAATATATTAAATTCAATTTTCAAACGTCAAAAGATTGCATTGAATTAATTAAATTAATTAGCTTCCCTTCAAATGTATATCAATATGATTTAGCAATGGTGTTATTTTCAAAGAAAATTTAAAATGCTACGTAATAGTTATATAATATAATAGGTATATAATATGACTTCGAAAACATTTATAATGTTTTAATCTTTAAGAAATAATTCTATTATCGTCAAAAGTCCGTTTTCAATGAACACACATTTGGTCCTTTGAGGTTTTTAAGAAAATAAAGTTAATTGAAATTATTACTGCACTCGTAATTGAACAACTTTCCAGAGTCCAGTAACACGGAGTTTATATGGTTTTCTTATTATATTCGTCTTATTCAATCAACGAACGTCGGTACCTCTGTTCAAATGTCTATACTATGACAACAACGACGATGATGATAATAACAACAAGAATAATATAAACTTTAAAGTGAAAAGTTCAAAATCCAATTTCAAATTCTATATATCTGCAGTACATTGAATCTGATTTGTAAGTTGTTACCCTTCCACTGTCGACTTTTCAATGTCCTATGATGGAATATAATATTTCATTATAAAATAACAATACACGTTCGCCTGGCTATTATATATAATTTAAATATGTAACAATATAATCTAGATAACGTCAGTTTCACCACCGACGACGACTCAACGCGCCAACGCCGCACGTTATCGGACCCACGTGACGTTGCATCAGGGACGACGTATATTTCCTTTTTTTCTCTTTCGATTTTAAATATTTTTCCATCCGGTCGGTGCTGCAAACATAATAATATATAATATTGTTACTGTTGTACATTACTTAAAAAAAACATTTTTTTTTTTTTTTACGTCCACGACGTGACCGAATCTTATTCGCATAATATATTGTATATTATTATGAGTATTACCATAGTGCTCGATCACCGAACGCTCCAGCTCATGCAATGTGTGTGCATGTGTGTACTATAATTGATCGACTCGTTACGCGCGACTATACGGCAGGGTGGCTGCAGGTGAAGCCCGGAATAATGCGATTCTGCACCGTCGTATAATATACAATAAAATATATTTAAAAACAATAATTATTACACGGATCAACAACTTAAGGTTGTATAATGTGTCCTGTTCTCCCACACTCGACCATGATAATTATGAATATAATAGCATTTATGCGTTATCGTTAACGCGATACTTAAATCTGGCAAATCCGACGATAACGTTTCTACTGGAGGTTTTTGTACTTATCTCTGATCTCCGTTACAGCGGAACAAACGACAAAAATATGTACTCATTATAATAAAATTATAAAATAAACGAAGCGGCACCAACGAATATCGTGTGTATGATATTATAACAATCACCGATTTCGTGCCTTAAGAGTTACGAGAGTGTGCCATTCAACATTTTTTGTTTTGTATTCAAAAAATAAGAAGGCCGATAAATCGATTATTCGACACCGTCGTGTACGCCGTTGCACGCATTTTGTGAAATGCTATGTTTAATGAAGCAAAACGCAAAAGCGTTCGGATGGTGTGAGGTTCATTAACACTCGAACAAAATTTTTTTTTCCCCTTAAAAAGAGTAATATCCGCAAGAACGCTGTTGTATGAAAATGATCGTGACGCGAGAGTAAAGTGACGGCTGAAGGGAAATTGGGGGTGGGAAAAAATAAAAATAAATAAATACGTCTCGCGATTTCTAAAGGGGTGGAAAGTCGTCTCGGGGACAAAATGAAGCGGAAATTCGGTTTGGGCGTAATGACGCGTCTGGAGCGGGGTTGGTAGGAAACGGATTTGGTTGTCCAAGCGGTGAGGAGCAGTGTGGGCTGCCGTCTTCGTAGTCGCGCATATACAGGTATACAGGGTATAATAATATCCCGGTGGTGAACGTAAAACGATTCGCGTTAAAAACAATCGAGGAGATTCGACGCACCCTGTATACATGCGCGCAAGTTTCTTCGAGTTTATCGGAAACTAAATAACGCCGCCGGTGGGGTGACTTTTCGTCGGCCGAAGAAATCGCAAGGGTAAACAAGAGCGCTTGCTGCAGGGCACTCGCGTATAAAATGGATTATTTATAACGGCTCGTAAAGTCGTAACGTCCGAATCAAATATCAGGTGAATTATACTGCTCCAGCGGCCAGCACCATAATCCCATACCATAGATGTTTAAAATAAAACTTATGTGAACGAACTTTATATTCTATAATCCCCTCCAGATCCAAAATGCCATAATATACATATTTATATTATCATAATAACTGTACATAATCGCAGGTTAGGTTTTGATGTGATTTCTGATTTAGTGATGCTGCGGTATTTTTTTCAACTCATCTCAAAAAATATACCGTCCATCACAAAAGAAATATAAAAAATATTTTTTAATATCTTACTCGGGCCCGATCTCAACTTATAAATAATTTTCACGATCGCCTCGAGTACAGTGTCGCGCACGTAAACGGCGATAATATTGTGCGTATAATGCGATGTATATTATTATTATATTATATTCGGCGATCGACGACGGCGCAGTGGTTGATTTACGATCTGCTCCACACCTGCAGTATAATAATATAATATAACGACGTTTTAATGACGACGATCGGAGGTGCTAAGCCCAAATACTTACGTGCATTATTATAATATAGAATACGGCCGTACGCGATAATCATTATCATTGCGATGCCGATAGAACAATGATACAGAGCTGCAGCTATTATTTGTTATTATTATTATATTGTATACGGCTGCGTGTGTAGTACACAGGCGAGAACGACATCATACCTATATACATGTGTGCTTGAAAAAGAGTTCTATTATAGCGCGCGCGCATTATTGTGCATTGTGCTTGTGGGTACCTACGCGTTTCTTTTATTGAAAAAATAAAAACCTCACCGATCAGATCGAGGTGCGTACGTATAATATAATAAACGCACGTGTATTATACGACTGTATAATATAATATAATAACATATAATGTTGTAAATTGTAATACAGCCGTGCAAGAACCGCCGCCGCCACGATAATTATCCGTTATTAATCAGAGTATTGAATTTACAACGCGTTCATAATGCAGTTAGTGCGTGCGTGTGTCATATGATATTCTGACTCACGCCGCCCGTCGCTACCGCGGTTAGAATGCCGCTTATATACCATATTGTGTAGGTAGATGTACCTCTATACCTTCTTTGACCACCACAACTTTCACTCCCCTCACCCCTGCCATTCTCTTCCAGATATGTACCATGGTGAGCGCGTAATTAATAATATTATATTATGCTCATACACACACGACACACGTATTATATATATATTAATATTTTATAGGTATAAATGTATAATACATTTATTCGATGTAGGGTCCGGGCGTCCGAGTATTGAGAGTACGTTTGTATAGGACTCCGAGACGGGTCGAATCCTTCGAATTGCAAAGTCATATTATTATACCTATGTACGTCGTACGACTGCATTTGGACTACTATACCAGTGCATCTATATATAAGCCACGGTCTACTTCAACGGGTGCAGCGGTAGTTGCATCGCGCATGCGGTTCTTTATTTTCTATTATAATATATAATACGATTCGTGTCGACCCGGCAATCAACCGCGTATTATGCAAAACTGAGTGCAAATGCATACAATAATAGGCCTCGTTAATTAAGAAACCCGGTCTAAAGTTTTAATTCCACTACAGTTTTGTTTTCCGAATTAATTCCGCAATTTTGCAGATACCTACGTGTATAGTAATACTATAATATAATAAATGTGTATTTCCTGTCCGCCACATGCTTAAATTAATAAATTTAAATTTCGAAATTATTATATCTATATTATATACCTACGTGTAATTTTGTACACAGGCTTAAAATATTAACATATGTGTAAGGTATTCGTATTAAATATCCGTATAAATACAGTGTTTATGAAAATGTAAAAGTAAGATTTTTTTTCTGCTTTTCATCCTTATTTTTTTTATTTTCTTTGAATTCAATATACAATAAAAGATTTTATTATACATAATGCATTTCATACCTATATATATATATATATAATCGTATATATTATATTATTATTTGCTATGTAAGTAATGCGATTGTCTTTTATTTAATATTTATTTTTTTGCGTTTAAAAATGTATTTACAATCTATATTCTATGTCTGCGTGTACAATAAGTAAATCTGACCTAATACTAAATTTGACATGAAAGGTGTAATGTGGGGAGAGAGTAGGGGCAGAGCTGAGCCACCTGAATAGTGAACACGAATTATTAAGTTTTGATTACATAGCTTTTGGGTTAAATGTTGTGTAATAGTCTCCAGGCATGTATGGTTTAGGCGCCGTCTTGGATTGCAACATTGTTTTCTTTTAGAACTGTTTGGAGTTAATTTACATTATTAGTGATTTCGTTGGCATTTCATATGACTGTTATACATTTGTATACGAGTATTGTTAAGCTGGAGGATCTTAATTTTTTTTTAGCTTCGTTCATTTATACTCTCGTAATCGCGTTTGGCTTCACTTTACAGTAGCGTAATATCATTATCACAGTAAATTAATTCCAAGGTAATTAATTTTATTTTTATTCACATATAATCTGCACAGAATACGTTTCTTTATTTTTTATTTTTCTTAATTAAACAAATACCGTCGTGCTGCAGCTGACGTTTATATTATTCGGTTATTACTTGTTGTGATACTTTCAAAATATTAATTTTTTATATAAAGTGCGGTTACTTGCTGCACCTGTATTAATATAAAACGCAAAAAGTAATGCGTATTATGCATAAAAATGAAAATCGTATTTTTTCCTTCCTTAGTATACTCGTTTATAACGGACGGCGCATAAAACTTTGTTAATCGATAAGCGGCGTTCTTATATTATACATTCTCGTTGGCCAAGTTTTAGAACATAAATAAAATAAAAATGTACAATATATTATAATATTATATTTGGCAACTTTTACAGAAAAAAACCAATACAATCGATTGTTTTTCAATAGAGATTCAATGTAGTTGCTGATATCTGGTCGAGTTTTTTTCCCACATAATAACACATATATATTATAATGGTTTGCGAAATTATCGTAATAAATTCACATTGTCAGACGACGGTTGCGCGGCGGCGGTATCTCTAGTCTTATTTATTTACATATTCATTTTACGATCGCTATATAATATTATATTGTATTTAAATCCCCCGAGTATGATCGCGTCTATAATATATATTTGTATATTGCCAATATGGTCTCTATCGTTGTTGTTTAATGTATATTATATGCATAAAGCATAATAATGATTATAATAATCATATTAATAAGGATGATTCATAAAAACCATCGTCGATGTCCGGTCGGTCGTCGTAGTCACCACCGCTACCGGTCATCCGGATGGATATCCGTAATGGTATAGGGACCGCTCATTATAAGTTTTCAATAAACCCGAAACCTCGAACCATATTGGATGACCATTGACCACCCTTTCCGCCACCACATCGACTTACAACCACGTTTGCTAGCTCATTGTGCATTTCTGCAGAGTCGTCTACAAAATCGGGGATCGTGATTTCTACTGTTTATCGTTAAAATATAATAATTACGGTCCTTTGTTGCAACAACCGTAAATATATCGAAATAACCATAACAATAGCGTACGTTGTGCAGTCTTCTAATGGCCAATATCAATGACAAAACCTCACTCAATTAAATATTCTTACTTCATTAATACCAGATTTAATAGTATCCACCAACCATTATATTTGTAGCTTGAGTAGCAGACAGCAGTAGGAGCATGTGCGCTTATAAGAATAGAACAATGATATACGCAATGTAGTAATCATACCCTCTAAGTTAAATAAATTATAATTTAATGTATATAGTGCAGAGTTGACCAATCGGTTAGGTAGGTATTCTATTTTTTTGAAATTAATTGTTTACCTTGACCTATACGAAAGTTGCGTCAGTGGCGTCATTTCAGTTTTTAATAGAGGGGGCAAAAGTTTTGACACAAATGGGTAAATTAAAAAAACCGATGCTTCGCTTGCAACCACATAATGATTATTATGTTCCTTTTTCTTCAGAAATCACACACATACACATAATATGACATATAGATACATCATACATACATCATACATACCAACTTTAATGTTCGTCCCCACATGCGTCTAAATATAAATATATTCCAACTATTTAACTATTAATTAGTAATTTATCACTATGACAATAATCTATCAGTACGCAATATAATATTTTCTCAAAACGTAATAAAAATAAGCATGTTTTTGCGCTAGTAAAATATAATGATGGTTAAACGAAAACAACCGGGCACCGTTCCATCAGCTGCTTTTAAAATCAGACAGGGGCAAATGTCCACCTCTCCCCCAACCAAAAGACGCACTGAGCGTTGCGTTTGCATTGAACGGTGACGGTGGTCATGATTTACGTGTTATCGCTATTCATTGATATGAAAGTATGATTTGAGTATACATATGAAAATAATATACTATAATAATATCCATATAACAAAAAGCTCTTTACACCGAACAGACAATATTATTATTTGCGCACTGTTACTGTCCGCCGCGCCCGAAATCAATTTATATTCATTTATTCTAGAAAAATCTTTGTGTTTATAATAAAAATAATAGTAGGTAGGTACCTACGTGAGTATAGTAAACTTTCAAATCCATATTTCCGTCGGACGAACCATTCTGCTTATACGAACAGGCGGGGTCGGACGACGCGACACCCGGCTCTATCGCACGTATATATGTATAGGTATTGTATATATTTGGCGAATTTATCATTCGGCCGTGACAAATATTATAATAATAATATCGTCTACCGTGCAAATCTCCGTGGAAATATTTCACACGTGCCACGATTTTGCTCACCCGTAATCCCGGCTGCAGTTTGCGTCGGTTTATTGTTTTTTTTATTTTGTTCATACCCTGGCGCGCAGAAGACGACGACAGACCTTTGCTGCAGCAGTGGTGTCTTCCATAACGATTTTCCGGGAAATTGTTCGCGCGTTTATCATTTAAGCTGCTATTACGCATAACCCATATATTAGGTACATATAATACTACATTGACTGAAAACACTCACAGAAAATACGTGTATGACAGTGAATCATAATAATAATATATAATGCACAAGAAAAATTGTGTATTCTGTATTTTCATTTGCTTCTCACGCCCACTCTCACTTGTACAGTCCGTGGTGGTTTCATCAACGAAAATTCCTTTCCAATTCCAAATTATAGGTGCATTAATATTATATTATATTGTAATTAATTTGTATGTCACAGGATATAATAATTGTAGGTAGGTACAGCGTTAAGATGTCCACGACCTTCGTGTAATATTATATCATAATAATATTATGGTGTCCGATGTATTTTTAATATTTTATAAGTCTACTGAAATATTTTAATGTGTATAGCGATGGGTTTATTATGCGAACACCAACACGACCGGAACCGTGAAACCCGATCTGCTATCAGCAGGGTTCTTTCCCCCTACCATGTATTGAATTATGTGTTCATGAGGTCATCGTTTGTAAATTTATTTTATTATTAAAATTATTATTATAATATTCTTGTTTTTTTTTTTCAGCTCAATGCATGTCGGCACTCGGCATGCAGTCCGAAGTGATAAAAGACGAGGATATAACCGCTAGTTCTTCTTTCGAAATTGGAAATGTCGGACCACAGAACGCCAGGTGAGAGCCGTTTTTAAACAACAACGCGCGTTACACAATATTTCTCACGCCCCGTTTGCACGCGAAACGCGTACAGAGGGGTATTTTTTTCTTCATAATACAACAACGCGTATTTCGGGGTTACACTATACGCGTTATTATATGTTGACTGTTGGACGTGACAAAATGTTTATGGTGGCAATTTCTACTGCGAATATTGTCCGCTAAATGGCTGTTTTCCTTATTCTATGAAAGATTCGGTGCAGTTTATGCTTTATATTATGGGTATACACTGTAAACTTTGAGTTTACGGCGTTTTTTGGGAATTCTTTTTTGAAAATAGGCGACACCTATACGAAATTGTTTCCATTCTAGCATAAATCCTTCTACTTCCGATGGAATAGCTATAGGGGACAAAAACAATTTTGCACCCTCCTGCAGATATGTTCATTTCACCTACCCTCTTCTTTTATTGTCGTCGTTTTAACACGCGACAAAAGTACACCTTCAGGCCACCATTTAAAGACCCTCAAGATACTTCCGATACGTCGATAAAAGCTCAGGTGGTTCAGTCTCCCAGCAGCTTAAAACGTTTTTTTTTCCTTTTTAGTACTTTACATGGAAATTACTACGCTTAAAGTATACATTATCCGTGTGGTATGCGAAAATAAATTAGCGAACATTTTTTCTTACACGTTTTAAAATATATTTTACCTTCACTTTATACATTTTATTAAAATATGTATTATGTATTTTACAACTGTGTTATGCAAATATACGTCATATAAAGAATTTCTCCAAAATAGAAATGAATATTTTTTTCTTTTGGTTTAGTTAAGCTAAAAAAAAAATATTGCTATAGTCAATGCTTCGTTATTTTTCTTAAAATATATATTTTGTTACTTTATTTTGATAGGAAAATGTGTAATATCCCGTTGGTATATATTATTATATGCGTATGTTTAGGTATTCTAACTGAACTTATCCCTTCTCCGGCTTGCCTGAAATATATATATATTGCATGGTAAACGTACATATATAAAGTAAGTTATTGGCGGTTGGAAAGGATTGGTGTGAACAAAATGGAACCCAGAGCTTTGTGCTCTTGGTATGGATTTAATAAACGAGAGGGTCAGAATCCCTTGTTTTGAACTCTGACCACTAGTGCCCGAGGAACTCGTTAATTGGAACTTGCGTGTGACGTTTCAATTTGTTTTCATACATGAGTTAAAGATGGATTAAAAGTTGTACGGTTAGATTTTTCCACGCGGCTGTGTTATATAACAGAATAAATTATAAATGAGAATTAAATCTAATGGAGTGACAAAAAAAAATGTACCTAAACCCATAAACTATAGCAGTCTAGAACTGCTGTCTTAGCAATATGTAAAACTGCATAAAGTAAACGTCACTCAAAGTTTCTTTATGACTGCGAAATGTGAATGTATGAATTTATGTATTATGTGCAATGACGTTTTATACAAAATTAAAATTAAAGATATATGACTGTCCTATATACATTAAATTACTTGACGTGGGTAGATACGACGGATAAAATATTTGCCATCGAGATGTGTCGCTTGTTACAATATTTAATAAAAAACAATAATACTTACATAATATATTATAATACACCATCACATTGATAAATTTGAAATTTGATTCAATTTATTCAAAATACTTTTGGAATTGTTGGTGAAATAAAATTGAAATTGAATTCGTTAGCCGTCAATTAATTTTGATTTTCATACTATTGCTTGAATAACTTATTCACATTAAGTTCTACCCAGAATATATATTATGACATTTCAATTGAATTTTTTCGTTGTATAATTGTATAACTTTTTCTGTTCGTTATGTATAATATCTAGTAACATACAACATTATACCTAACCTAACCATACATTTCTACACATTATTATATAAGGTTGTTTATGATAGATTTTTTAAATGTAACTAAACAAAAATGCGGTGATTTTTTCTCGATTTTTCTTTTTCCAAAAATATTAAATGAAAAAAAGTTATCATAATTGCGTTTCGGATTCTAAATATTATTCGTAAATAACACACTGTTGTTGAGCATTACTTGTACTAGATATGCAATGAATAATTTAATATCAAAATATTATAATATACATAATTATATAGCGTCAACATGACATATTTGACTCATACCGTTGTCACGCATCGAAAAATGTAGAATATAATGTAAAGGGAATCCATTTCCATCCTTTTGTTAATATTTGCTTTGTTCAATTCGCGACTTTTGTAACCCTTGAAATGTGTATGTGAGTGAGTGAGTGACATCAAAGGAAAACTTTACTGTGAATGGCAATCAGAGATAACCAAATATTTTAAACAGATTTTATCACGCGAGTTTGTATAGTTAATGCATATTTAACAAGACTAAATTATACATTTTAAATCAGCTTAAAACAATTACTTAATTACAGAAGTAAAACAAAAAATAATTTTTTTACTAACAGTATTTTTTATGTTTTTCTATTTTGATACGCTTTTAGATATGAGTGCATCGCAGCTTAAATAATATTTTATCTCAAGTGTCTCAAATATGATGTGACATAGGCTTTTTGCTTCGCAATTTCGTCCCCTAGAATGAAAATATTTCAGTTTGCTTTGCTATCGGCTTGTCTGATTTATTTTTATCACAAGTCTTTCAGTATAATATATATACATTAGGTATTGAGTATGAAAAAACTCAATATTTTTTGGTTGCCCGTAGGCGTCGTACACATAGAGTGGCAGTAGCGAAAAGTTTCGTCTAATGAATATTAATGGTCGTTACCAGTTATCTATATAGGACGAGACCGGTAGAAAAATAAAATAAGAAAAAGGTTTCTTTCTAGTGTATTTTTACTTTATTTATTTTTTTCGGTCGAGTTACGACTTCAAGACAGAGAAGGCTAGTTTTATCGATACGAACTTTATACTTTTATTCTAACGATCTTTTTCGAATACAAGAGGTTTTGCTTTCTTTGCGACGTCGTGAGGAAGACAATCAATCAAAACACTAGAGATTTTTTAGGTCATAATTTTTATATATTTATTTTTCAAAGGGAGCTCTACTGAAGGGGTATTTTTTGTGCGCACCTAACAACAATTTATCTTCGATTATCGCCTGTTGACATTTTTGTTGCTTTTTACCAACACCATTACTTGAGCACATGAAACAAAAATAAAATATTGAATCACAGCTAACAGATAGGTTTGATTATATTGTGTTCTATACGCTAGTCCTATATAAACATTAATGAAAAGTGTTTGGTTATTTTCGAGAAATTTGTTTTTGTCAATTTGTCGCGCATAGCTATAAGGTGTAAATATTGGTACCTACCTATTTTTATTTCCCTTTTGGTATGTTTGGTGTTTGCTCCGAGGAAACGCGTCGTTTGCAGAGTAAATAAGACAAAATGTAGCGTCGGTGAGGAAAGGAATAAAATAAATATTTCCTGTGCCCGTGATTTCCAAGAGAGATGAAAGTAAAAAGTTAAAGATTACGGCGACGGCGGCGGATGGATAAAAATATGTCTGAAAAAGTTTCTCAGCCACATATATATACTCGTACAGGATATATACTTAAACTTGCTACTTTTATTTTATTTATTTTTTTCCACCACCATGGGAATACCATGCGTTGACCGCGTTAACAGAAACGCGAAAAAAACATCTGGGAAAAAATCTGCCACGAACGAATATAAAAATAAAAGTTTTCGCCGTGCGGGTATATTGTAATATCGCGCGACGAACAAGCCAGGATGTATAGGTATACCATACACATTTAATAATAAAATACTGTGATATAAACCTCGTTGAGTTCGTTTTCCCCCAATAGGAACTCTATCGTGACACGTCTCTCCCAGAGCGATTAAACACATTTTCGGTGGTCGTGTGCAGCAGCAACGCACATGATCAAAAACCATCCGATCGTCCACGCACAATACTGCATTCGACGTAAATACACTCTTTGCGGCTCCCGGCGATCGTTTTCCTACATTGAAAATCCTATTGAATTTGTACCCAATCGGTTTCCATGATTACAGCCGTGGTTGGTAATGAACCCCGGTCACGTTTGATCCGCAGGCATTATCCCAGGACAACAATTCGTTTAGCCGAATATCGGACGGGTCGATGATTACGAGTGTCCAGATTTCTCTCTGTTACTGCGAGAAGAAAAATAATAGTTCCCCTGCAAGTATAATAACTCGTGCAATATTATGTCACAATTTATAACTAGAAATCGTAATATCCGACCAAGCGGTCAATGGATGTACTTGGTGTGAAAACGCAATAAATTGTACATTAATTTATATTATGGACGACGTGTTTTCCGAATTTTGTAAATACATTTCATACGATTTATTCCAAACGCATTACAAATGCGATTTGTCAAGTGGCCAGTAGGCAAAATATTATTTTGAATTTTGACTTAATTTTATGTTTGTCATTTATAAATCACTAGTAGATAGATTTTCCTATTTTATAAAAATGTTCATAATATATATTATGTTCTGGTCCATTTTATTTTTAATGTTTTACTTCGTTTGTCACGTCTCCCGTAATCTAAAACATTTATTTCTTGTAAAAAAAAACAATATATGTTTGAAATTACGTGTCTTCAGTATGGGACAAATTTCGTTTTATACTTTTTTTCTTATAAATCGTTTTAAAATACAATGTTTATTCTTGGAGCTATATTCGTGTTGTACAAAACGTAAATTGTATGGATTACGATAGATTTACAATCCATTTACAAATATTATGTACTTTTTTTTATCGAGGTTTGTTTAGAGTGGATCTGTGAAAATCTGCGCTCCGAAACATTAAGTTGAACTATCGTTCAAATCTATTTTGTAGTGTTCACTATAATGGTATATTGGTATATTAGGTTGTAAAAGGATTTTATTTTATATGATATGCATGATCGTCCTCATAAATTATATGTTTATCCAAATTGCCGCGTATTACAGAAATGGGTTACCTAACTGTTTGGGAGACCATGATATATTTCAAAGAATTTTGTATTATACCTATAGTATTTCGATAAAATTTATGTTATGCAATGTATATTGTATATAATATAAAAGCGTCGTGGTTGTTCATTTTTTCACTAAAGTTGTTCATTTTTTTTAGAAAATAACGCGTTTGATAGATTCTTAAATCATGATACATACTAACCTTATTTATATGCTGTAAATAACATTTTATAAAATAATTACATTTCTTTAATATTTAACATTATTTTAAGTTATCATATTTTATAATCATATTTAAATCATTAAATTATGCTGCCATTTTCTATTAACTATTGATAACAATATCATTAGTATACCATTTATTCAAATAAAATCAAAAATAGTTAATTTACTGTAGCTTATAGAATATTAATATTGAATAGAATTATTTGATTAATATTATTTTAAAATTGGGTACTTATACCTACGTATATATTATATTTAATTTATTATGTTGTTACATCCATTAACACTAAAAATATAAATAATTGGCAGTGGGGACTTTGGTTCGTGGAAAACTTTTTATCGTACCTACCTTACAACTTTAAGATAATATTTTTAAAACTTCACCAATTATTATTCATTTTAGTGTTTTTAGATGTAATAAAATGTTCAAAATAAATTGAATTTATTGGATTCTGTAACTTAATTATTTTAATAGAACTTTTAGTATAGGGTATATTAGGACTTGACACAAGTAACTACACTTATTTGTATCATATACTTATTAGAAGATATTATATTCATTAAATTTAAAAAAAATCTTTTACATTTTGTTCATTTAAAAAGGTGTAAAACATTATAATAATACTTTTTTTAACTGAACTCTGTTTCTCATTTGTTTTCGAATACAAAATTGTATTACAAATATACTAAATCAATATTTTCACGTTCAATTGTCTAGACTCTAGACTATGCACCTATAGTCTTTGTGGTATACGACATACGTACACCATTCTTTTTAGTTTTTTGTTAATTAATTTCTTTTCAACCATTGGTTAATTAATTATTAGAAATAGGTAGAGCTGGTGCATAGTTTTAGAATGTCATTATAATTTAAATTACCTACTTCATTTGCAATTCATTTCAAATGTACACATTTTTCCGTAGACGAAATGCAATTCATTTGAGATGATTTGGCTTATGCAAAATAATATTGTCAGTGAGATATTACTGTCAATGAAAAATGTTGTCTTAATATTCGCCCTGTGGTGATTACGTGTATGATTGAGCGCCTCTTTAGGGTTGCCAACGGATGACGGAAACGATGCCAACAAAAACGCCCAAGTTAATTTGCCATCCAAGTTTTTATTATTATTTTTGGGGGGACGTCTCCAGCGGTTTATAAAAAAAACATAAAAAAAAAAAAAATACCGTGACTGACAAAATATGGTCGTCGATCCGTTTTGGCTGTCATCTAGACGGATTTAATTGGTTCCTTGATCATGGGCATCCTCGGTGTTGTAAAAAAAATTATGTCGTTTAAATCTAACGCAAAGGCGGGCGTATGATATTATTGTGTACGTTTGTGTCGCGTATGTGTTTGTTAAAAATAATATGCGTCGCTAGTCGTAAATTATCATAATAGCCTGGCCGTATACACAGTGCACGAGTGGTGTGCACGTAAGTTACTCGGTGATAATCGATTGTCAAAGGACAGTTTTTACATACAAGTTGACTATACCCGTGTAGCATTTGGTCATTGCTTTAAAAGCAGTAAATAAAAGTCGTTCGAGCAAATGGAACAAAATTCGATGGGCTTTTAAGAGAGCTGGAGGTCCAGTAGCATTAAAAAAAAAAAAAAAAACAGGTAAAAATTCCCTTTCTCGGCGTACACTGCTATAGTATATAGTTACAACCGTCACCGCCGTCTACCCATTATTTGGTTGTGCCTTTCAAAACGGAACGAAAGAAAAAAAACTTCAGCCCATCAGTTCTGTATTAGGCATATATATATATATAGGATAAAAAGAAGTCTACTCTAAAAATCAGCTTTACGGTCGGCCGGTTTTCTTAAGCCCGGCTTTGTACGGTATTGAGTGAGAGAGGACGTAGGATGAGGAGGACTTAATTTCGAACGGACCGATTGTTGTCGCCTTTAAGCGTTTATAAAGCTTCGAATTTTTTTTTTATTTCTACTCTTCAGTGCTACAGTTTCCAACAGTCGACTTTACTTATCGTAAAAAAAAATACAGTGAATTCAGCATGCGTCGCACATGAGTTTAGCGTTGCCAGTAGTAAATGGATTGAAGGGGACCGAAAAGAATACCAAAGTAGACAACATTTTATTATCGATTAAGGTGTGTGCTTTTTACTATGGCGTAACGTTGTTTCGTCACAATGTTATAGTAATCAATTTATCTGTTCAACCTGTTTTAATTTAAAAAGATGACAAATAGGTACCAAATGTCCACAATGGTTGCCGAATTATTCTTAAGTTTTCTCATAGTGTAAGTATAATACTGCATTATATATTTTAGTATTTGTCGTGTTACTACAATTGTGTTTTATTTATAATAATAAATACATTTTGAGAGGATACATAAACTAATTTGTACTTGTAAGCTTCTACATATATCTATGTCATGAGTTACCTGGTTTCGTTATTCCCCCGCAGCGATTTTATTCAACTATAATGTATTATAGTATAAAAAATATACGATAGCTGCACTATCTGATACAAAGTGACATAAACATAATCATAATATGTCTTAGAAAATTAAACGAGTTGTATGTAATGATTTATACTAAAATTTTAACGAAATGTGCTCCTTAAAAGTTTATCAATTTATTATACAAGCGTACAGCAAAAGTTGTTTTCGATTAAATGTAATATCTACGCGTATCGCATATTGTTATGTATATCTGCTAGTTTATCCTATCTAAACTGTATAATAATATAATAGTATGTGACTATAATATGTATATATATTCTTTGAATAATATATTAGTCTAAAAACTTTTTATCGTAGTTTTCGTGGAGGAGGAACTTATAACTATAATGTAATTGATACTTACTGCTTACGAATAAAATATTTAAAACTGTTCAGATGGTTATACATATACATATATATATTGACTTGACTTGATATTATATTACTATACCCTGTATTTTTTATAGCGATTCTGATATTTGGAATTTTTAAGTATACCTACCTACTTTTTAGTCTAAAGGACATATTTAAAAATACTTTCACACGTGTGCATTTAAGAACTTGGTGATTATTTTCAATGTTTATTAATTTTACAAACATACGTATATAATATGAATGAATAACATGTATTATGCGCAACTAAAATATGCTGCTGCAGCTAATAACCGTTTATGAGGCTTTTAGTAAGAGGAACTTGTGAATAATATTGTACATAGGTGGCTGATGTGCGTCTTTCCTTGACACACCGACCTCCTCAAATCCCCCGGAAACGCGTGACGGTGACCGGAAGTGTGGAGGTTCGTGAATATTGTACGTATTGAATTCTATAGCTTAGCTGAGATGTTGTCGCACTGCACAACTACTGCATTTTCCGCAAGCGATTCGATCGGCGGCACGTCCGGACGCGAAAAAAATGTTGTCGACCGCGTTTTCCTTGGACTGATTAACCGGGATGACGTGAAAATTATTGCGGTTACCCGTTCGCGAGTACACAATATATTATAGTTGTTTCCAATGATCGGTCCCAAAGGAATCATTGGGAATCGGACGGCGCGTCGAAAACGTGGAGAAAAACGGTCGGCGGCCACCGCCGTTTTCCTTTAACACCCAACAACGGAAAATATCGCGTGGTTAACCGCTCGCGATTAACGTAAACCATATACGGTAAACTAGTATCGTTGACCGCGGTTCACAATAATGCGTACTCGCGAACTGGTAACCGCGGTGATTTCCGCGTCGTAAATGGGGGTCGGTCGATCTGTCTGAAGAATACGCAACATTGTAGTTTTTCTCCGCGTCCATCATATGTGCTGTTCGATTTTCGACCAAACGGTTTTCACCGTCATCCGCTAGTGCACGTGTTAATTGAACCTTTTTGATGCGACACTCGTGATGCGGCCGGCGTAATGTGGCTCAAGGAAGTTCTAATGTTCTATATATTATTTTCTTTACACAAAATATAATAATACCGCTACCTGTACATGTAGTGACTACCAACGATTTCAGACGATACATAATAGACAAATACTAAATAAAAAATATTGTGATATAAAAAGTAATTCGGTATGGCTTAATATACAATTCGTGATTCGGCACTGAACATCGACGATAAAACGACGCTCTTGCGTCGCCAAGAGATTGTTGTCCTTCTGTACAGTCACGTGTTACGGTGCACATAATATTATAGTATTTTTTGTGATTCTGTTCAAACGGAGCGTTGTTTGAAATCGATAAACGATTTAGAGACGGTTAAACTGCAGACATCTAGCCACAAAACTCATTGTAACCAATATATATGATTAATGATTAAATTGTTTTAAATTAATTTAACATCTAATTATTGTCAACCAAATGAGATGATAATTTCCAACGAGGGAGCTAAGCTGCTAAGCCACAACCGAGTTCGCGCACTATTGTCATCTACGGACCGAGGTTCACTAAAATATTTTTCTACCACGCCTCAAAATTGTGATCGCGTTTTCGATGAGGTCAGGTCATTAGGCGTATTACACGTAAACTGATTAGGTTTGAACTTAATGTACAGGTGTGTATTATAATATAGCACAAAGTTATATTTTCACCAAGATCGTGAGCTCTATGATTTAACACCATGTTTAAAAGTAATAATATAACAATAAATTAGTATTCATAATTTGCCACGTTTTTCGAAAAGTTCAGCACGCACACATTTTGTACCGAAATACATTTGTTTTATACTGATATATATATATATATTATAATATACATAAATATATATGTACGTATACATATAATTTGACCCTTAGAAATTTACATGTTGGTCACGTACAACTTTTAGCTCCAAACAATAAGGCCAATAATAACGGGGAAGGATTTTTTTTTTGTAGCTCAGCTGTCATAAAACGACGAAATGGATTATAATGTCAGCAGTTGACTTTTTACCGATACGGCAGAAATCCTTTTGACATTTTCAGCCTCTGTTTTTTTTATTTTTAGCACAAACTAGGTCACATTTTAACGATCGCAAAATGTGAAGTTTAATATTTTTCGTTTCAGGATACGCACAGAAAAAGAAGGGGGTGCTTGGTGTCCAAAAGAGCCGGTCACTAGGGAACCCACCGAATGGCTTGAAGTCAATTTACACGTGGTAAGAGTGATCACGTCAGTGGAGACTCAAGGCAGGTTTGGCAATGGACAAGGTCAAGAGTTCACCGAAGCATTTCTGATTGACTACTGGAGACCAAAGCTTGGAAAATGGGTCCGATACAGAAACATTACTGGACAAGAGGTGAATAAAAAATATACTACTTTACAATTAAACAAAAGTATACGCATTTAAGTATTACCTATATAGATACATAGAATAACAATAATAATACAATAATATTATATATTTCAACTTAAGACGGAAAATATCTTTTAATGATAATGGTATACAAAATATATTAATTATTAGACACCATTTTATAAACAAAATCTCTAACAGAAACATAAAAATATCCTTGTACCTTATCATATGTTGTTCTTTTTTATTATAAAAAAAAAAAAAATCGATTATTTGGGTTCATAAAACACCTCTGTTGGACTGTTGTCCACTCTTTCAATATTCCATAATTTGCCGATCAATGAGATTTGATGCTTTATTTTTTTTTATTTTGTAACGATTTTATATACATACCTACTTAGTCAATCTTTAATTGATGAAAAGTTCGTTATGGTTTATATTTATGATGGATCATCAATTTTTTAAGATAGCATAAATAACTATTGGTTAGTTATGCTAGACTACATCAGAAGTGGTTGACAAAATATCAACACTATTAATACAATTGTTTTAACTTTATAGACAACTTAAGAATTTTTATCTTATTTCTAAGTACAAGACCTGTAGCATAATATTTTTACCTATCGATTGGCACACATTGACGTTGGAATATTATTTAATTTTTTTTTTTTTATTACTAAGTAGGTGTACTTATATCGTGTAAAATAAGCCAAATAACTGTTATAAAAATTAATAACAATTAGTGGTCAAAGTGTTGTAAATGAGAAGATTCTATAATATTATTACCCTTTTAGAGTTTTCGTCTAAGTACGTTTTTCCAGTCTTAAATATTATTTATCAATGTAATTAAAATAATGTCTGACATTAAACGCTGATTCACAATGAAACTTAACGGAGCTGTTGATTTTAGAGGCCATTATCTTTTGAAATATAGCACGAAAACAATATAAAAATCTCCCCTGAAACAACTCAACCGTGGGCTTTTTTTTTATACATACAACAAAAGACGTTATAAACTATATATCCTTCCCTGCTATATAGTCACAAGTATACAAAGTTTATGTAACGGTAAGGTTTTTTCTCTTCTATAATATTTCCGAGCTATTGCAGCATTACCGAGTTAATATCCCTATACATTTTAAATATATATACATAAGTCTTACAATAGATATACTAAACAAACAATGATAAAAGATGTCCTCAAACAATATTGAATAACCCTACAGACTATAATATTATAACATTATGAATAATTTAAAAGAATCCCCTGATATGATATTTATTTATTCGTTGTAGATCGTTAATGCGACGGTTAAGTGTGTGTACTACGTTATGTACCTAAATACATTATATAACGTAGGTATTTACTATATCATATTATATAAACTAAATAATATATGTATATAGGTATTGACATATGCGTATTCCACCGTCAAGTGATTTCTCGAGGGAAATTCATTTTGGCGGGTCTAATTTGATTATATCCGTCGCGATTAATTAACGGACCTTGTTAACCGAGTATTTTCGAAAATTAAACATACCCCTCGCACTCCAACAGTTACATTTTTGCTTACGAATATTTAACATTAACCAATTTTAATATTATATTTTATATATAATATTCATGTACCACTGTATATGCATATAATATATAGGATGTATACACCATACAATATGATATATTATACGGACGCATTACGACAGCACTCTGTATTTATTATAAATTATAATACTCCCCACGAGATGACCCATACGATCAATCCAATTTATTTTAGTGTATAACTTATAACTAGTAACTACGTAGAGGACGAATAAAACCACTCTATACGTGTGTATTATTATGACCATATTATAATTAGCTACTTATTTGAACTTGCAATCGTTTATGATATTTCAACAATCAGTGTAAAAATATATTTTTACCTTATAAACAAACATTATAGTAACTAAACTGTACTGAAGACAAAAAAAAACATTGTAAAATAGATGATCAAATATACTTATTTTTTTTTTTTGTGAAAATACTTCTTTTAGCATATATAATTATGCAAGTTTAAATTGGAAATGCATAATATTATATTATGACAATTTCATTTTTTTTTCAAAAATCTTCTTTGTGACGTCAGAATATGGGAATGTACATAACATAAAATGTCGTCTATTCCACTCGTCACAAATACCTTGATGACTTTGAGCCAGTTATTCATACTCAAAATCCTTTGAAACGTTAAACGTTAAATTGTTTCTATATTCCTATGCAGTATGCACTCATAGTTTCGGTAGGTACATGTAGGTACGTAATTAAATATTGTTTAATTAATGTTTCCGTATTTTGTAATTAATTTGTGTTTGGACTTTCACTTTATATTCTAATTTTAATTACAATTTATTATAATGCCTAAACTATTATTAATTACATTGTGTAACATGTTTTAAAACCATAATTGTAGTTATACATTTTAAGTACTTATATAAATTGCATTTTTATTCAAATAACCGCGTAATTTGGGAACATAAGAAATAGGTATACCTAGTGAACATTTGCCTCCTCTGTTTTGTGTCGCTTACATTTCACGGATCCAGTTTACCTAAGGATAAAAGGAAAACAGCAAAAAGATTTCGACCAAAAGTTTATGCGTATGTTTTCCTATTTATGATGCAATATAGACAAACGAATCAAAACAATAGTGGAACACCGTGTGGCTCGTTGTATTGAGTTTCAACTTGTTAATTGTTATTATCATATTTTCCAAAAATCAAATTAAATAACTTACATTCTAACAATATTAATCATAAACAATTTCAAATTGTTGGTTTTTAATTCCTACGATGCTTTAATATTCTGAAGAAAATTATAATGTAAACACAACAAACTTAAGTATTTATTATAATTTTGTCAAGAACACCTGCAACAACATTATTTTTACAATAAACAATAAAGTACTGAAACCTGATCTCCAATGCTATTGTAATATCTCGTCACGATAAACATTTGTTTTGCTCTTGTTTTCTATCCAATATTGTATTAGCGAAGCTCTTCTCGTTGATCCGTACATCACGAGTCGTCCATATTCTGTGGTATTGAGATCGTTGATGTGATCGGCAGACGTTTTAATTCGTATATCCAAATCGCGTAGGCATAGATACCATAAATGTAAAATTAAAACAGCGCCCGTATATAGGGAACGGTTCCAAAAACAAAATTCAGCGTTTCGCCTTATGACGTGTGGACGAGCGGGGGCGGAGTGTGTAAATGATTGAGTAGGTATTCACAATCGCAACTTTTGTGCGTGCGTGAATGCCAGTCGATCAATAGGTATAATATAATATAATATAATATACCTCGCCGACTACACGGCACACGCATGCCCAACCATTAGACTGTAGTTGGTATAATAGTAGTAGTAGGATAATAGTAGTACAACACAAGTGTATCGTCGTCGGGTTAAAGAGATCAACGAAATCATTACTCTTGTACGCGCGCGTGTATGTATGTGTTTTATGGCGTGTGTGGTCGCCGCACGGGCTCTCGTCAATACGAAGACTAGCTGCTATCATTATAATATGTATGTGTGTATAATCTAAGCCCCCCCAGTATTTTTTTCTGATCGAGTGGATCGCTTTTATATAATTTATATTTTTTTTTCGTACTTCCCTTCGACACGACACAACGGCTAACAACCTTTCGCAGAGATTAATGACACGGGGGGCCGCCGCCAATGCCGCGTGTACGTTATGCACACTCCGGCGACCTGTCGCCACCGCGGTCTACGCGCATAGGTACGATATTTTACACTATTAGTTTATTCGTAAACGGCTTGTAAGCGAGTCTTTATTCGCCAGTATTACCACACGAGTGCGTGGCCCTAATTTACGAGTCGTAAGACGGAATACCGCGGGGTGAGAAGGGGGAAGGAGTTACTCGTATGGGGACTGGGGAGGCCTATACGGTCGTTTGTGTATACAGACATCGTGTGTAGGACGCTGCACGTGATCTGTCCGAAAATAATTTGCTATTTTTTTTCTACTCGGTTTTCCTCGCGATTTTATCCGTACAGCGGGGGAGAAGGGGGCAGTTTAATAACACGCGACTCGTACATTACCGGTGAATCGAATAAAACGGGCTGTTAAATGGCGGTACGTTAAACCCGCGGAACACGGTTAGGTAAGCATATGAACAACAATGCTGCAAAGAAAAAAACAAATATGGAATTACACAGATTATTATTATTGCGATTGTTTTGTTGTAGTGTTTTGTCCGTATAACGATTAAAACAATGTCTAATTATCATAATGGAATTTGTAAACTCTTGTTCTATTGTTTTTTCATTAAACGCAACAAGTTTTTTTTTCAATGTTTCTCATAATTACATTACATACGTTTCGAGTTCGGTTCAAAGCAAATTTTTAATACCGAATTTTTCGTCCATCAAACACAATTTATGTTTGCCATGTTAATTTTTTTTTTTATCTACCTAATATAAACTTTAACGAATAATTTTGTTATTTATTACATGGCGTGTTTCATTTTTTCTAATTGTTTAATTAAAATAGTTATATTTTATTTTAATAATGTATTTTTAGTAAGCATTTAACAAAATAAAAACAAAAAATAAGTTTATTTTGATTTATTTTTTTAATAACGCTCCATGATTTTTTTTTCTTTTTCCATTATTCATTTAATATATTTCTTTCTTGCGATATTATTTTCTTTTTCGTTGATATAATGACAAACACCGTCGCTTGTATAATAACAAACAGAAACATTAATGGATTTTTCCCCTTGCGATATTTTTCAATAATATATCGCAATGATTTAACATTTTGTACAAAAATAATATCGCTTGGGTTTTCAATGAAATCGTAATTAATGTTTAGACGAAAAAAATACGTAAAATAATTAAATACTCAAAGAGGCGTACCTTTTTATTTTGTTCACATTCAGCAATGTGATTAATTAAACTTCAAGTAAACTTTCCTTTTCCCGGAGTTGTAAGTTATTAATATTTCCCTTCGTGTTTGTATTTGCGTGGATGCACGGTTTTCCACTTGAAACTTTCATGTTTCTTTTTTTATATTTAATATTTTTAAGTTCAACTTTTCAAGTAGGTACAAACCATTATTTATAACGAGGTCGGTAAGTAAATAAGAGCAAAAACATAGTAAAGTTTATTATTATACTGCCACCGATTTTCGCTAGGTTGATAAGCTAACAATTATAGCGCGCAGTATACGTGTGTGTCATTCGCCATTCTTCGTGTATCGTATACCTACCAGCTACTGTTAAAATTATGAAAATAGGAATAAATTACGAGACCTTTCCGAGTGTAGAATGCATGCAACGTGGAAAAATATAATACAAACATTTTATAATGATTTTTTTTTCACCCTCTAGAAACAATTATGTTAATCCTCGTGTGTGGCTCTATATATGCAGGTAGGTACGCGTGTACATAGGAAGTCGCTCAGTTTTTATTTTGCGATGCGTACACGGAAAGATATTTAAAATCCTTATTTTGTACTAAAAAATATCACAAAATCACATTTTGGTCTTACAATATTATATCGGATTTTTTTTTATCAAATTAAAAACGACTTTGTATATTATACGTGGTGGCGTAATTTAGAAATCAAAACGGTATTACAACGCCCTTAGTCTTTCGCAACGTGTACAAAGTGTAGCGACTATCGAGGTAATTAACAATGATTATTTTAATTAAAAATAATAATAATAAGTTGTTCCGGTAGTTATACAATATTATACGCGCGTGTGTCTTAACATGCAAACTCAGATCTAGTGATCAGTGTAAATAATAAAGAAACCAGCGTAGGTAGATACGATGCTTCATTTATATACACGCACCTACCAGCAATCTATCGTTCGTGGAGATATGATTATGTTGATAAAAAAATATATCTCATGTATTAAATTATGTGTTCAGTATTCTGAAGCTGTAAGCCAAGTAATTATTTAATCAAGGACTTTATAATTTTATGGGTCAATTTAGTACTTAATTGATATATATATATATGTATACATACATAAATAATTATAAATGACAATGTTTAATGAAGCGTCATGGACAAACCCCTCCTGCAATCTTTTTTCTGAACTTTCTTGCTCATATTAGTTTAAATGCTCATAAATGATATAATATATTAATATTGGTTCAATATTCGATAATATGTGTAATGTGTAGGGCTCGGAAGTTGATGCATTTTGCATTTTTTTTTAATTTATGTAGTCATTAATCTATCAAGCTAAAAATCCGATTTAGATGGTCTACTAAAATAATCTGAAATTTTTATTTTGCATTTTTTTGCATTTTTTGCCTTTATTTCTCATTGATATCATTTTATCACGGTCCTACATTTTAAATCATTTTTTTTTCGACAAATACGTCATTTTTCTAAAATATAACGAAATTTTCTTTTACATACATTTAATGCTTAATTTTTTTCATTAAATGTGAAAATGTCATAAAAATAAAATATACCTAATATTTTATTTTAACTTTTAAATATAGCTTATTGTTGTTAGTGTTACGAAAATAACTAGGTACACTAAAATTACTGGCCGTGGTCGAGCTGTTTATCTCGCAATGTTTGAAATATGGTGTATTTATAGTTTATACTTTATAGACTATAGTATATTTATATTTATAGTGTATTATTGTAAACAATAAAATGATTATTTTTCAATAACAGCTAACACGTATTGTAGCCGCTATATTTTGTATGATATAATTTAGTATTCGACCGTCTCGTGTAGCGTGTTGTTGACCGTTGTCCTGTTTTAAGAACTTTTCTATTAAAAAATGCCTAAAAATAAAACTTCGACTAGTGCTTTTTCTTAAAAATATAAAATATAAAATAAGTCATTTTTTAGTTTATTAAGTCATTTTATATCATAATTTGACAATTGTTGGGTCATTTTTTGCAGTCATTTTCCATCATTTTTAGGTCATTTATTCATATTTTTTTAGGTCATTTTTTAAGGTTCTTTAGGTCATCAACTTCCGAGCCCTAGTAATGTGTATGCATCATATTGACTATTCAGATTATGAAAATATGAAAACATATTATATCGGGTACCTACCTTAAATAATTAATTCTCTAAAGAATCAAAAAAATTTTAAGAAAAATTATGTTGTGCCTTTATACTAAGGTAATTTTAAACTTACAAAAATTGACTTAAGTGTTAGTATGGACACGAAATGAATCTGCACATGCGAGTACCATTATTTATCGAATACGCTGTCCTTACGACAAATTTTATTATATATTATAATCGATAGGTATTAGTATATTTTATATGAAATACAATAATATATTGTGGCGCAGTGCACCTATTCACTATAGTTACCTATAACCATACACAACCTTACCTGCTGTGAATGTGAACCTAGGTGACCTGTTTATGACGGGCTTTACAACGTCTAAGTATACCTACCTGAAGTTCTGTTGGAAAAATATTCTCTACATTTTTTATTTTAGGCATAATATAGGTACATTATGTGCAATTATGATGTACCGCGTATACACATAATTATATCATTATTATACACTGTACTCCAGGAAACGACGAATGACTACGGACCCGTGTCCACGTACAAAACGTCGCTTCGACGGATATTGTGTTAAATTTCCGATTAAGAAATCGGTCCGATATAACACCATACATTATCATTAAATTTGTCGATATTTCTCTCACCAATCCCGGTCGCGCATTGACGAAACGTTGGTGTTGTTATTTTTTTTTTATGTTTATCGTGTTACCTATAGGTGTTACACATCCGATGTTAATTATTATTATATTATCGATCGTATCTCCGTATACAATTAAATATTTTATCCCAATCCTATACGAGAACACGCAATATATTATTATAACAAGTACTGCTATATTACACACTATCTCTCCCTATCTCTCACACACACACCACACACACACACACACACACACACACACACACAGAATCCGTTCGTACATTTCTCGAGTCGCGGCCAATTTATTCGAGCCCACTCGTTTACCCTCGACCGATTAGTATAGCAGTGTTATTATTATTATTTGGCGTGTGATCGGCGGCAGATAAGCAAAACGAAATATTATTATGTACTCACGATATAAATAATCATTACGGTAGGTAGAGGTATATATACTATGATAGTAATACGAGTATACCTATATATTATACTCGCAGATCGCAGTACGGTGGTTTCAGTCGGTCGCTGACAGTCGTTGTGGTGTGGTTTGGCGTCGCCGACGATTTTTATCATCGCCGTAAAAATATAATATGTATAGCGCGTAATACATTCGTTTCGTATCTACGCAGAACATTATTATTATTATTATTATTCTGTGGTATATTTAATATTATACCTACGCTTTTCACGACGACCGCCGAAATACCATAATATTATTACATTCGTATAGTTGTATATATTATAAACGTATATAATATAGTAAGTACCTACTGTGTGCACGGAGCTTTCAAATACCGATATTCCAATTATCTGATGTTTGATTTTTGATTTTAATGAGTTATACCTTACAGCTATACGGAATAACCGCGGACACCTATTCCTTTATAAGTATATTATATAACTATATATTATGATGTATAACGGCTAGCGCATATACGTCGTGTAGTATAAGGCGTAACGTCATCATCATAATTATTATATTTTATACACACAGCCATCGGCATAAAAATAGTACCCATTACAACTGTAGTGGAATAAACATCGATTCGTCTTTGACCTTAGTTAATTCTGAGCCTCGGGACTTTTCAAAACTCATACTTTAAGAGTGTAAAAATCTATGTTGTTGAATCGATGTTGTATGTTGGATGTTCAGCTTATTTTCATTCTTTGTGCTAATACAATATTATACAATGTTTATTATCATGATACACGAGCCAGTTTCGGGTATATTAACTATTATTTTAATAATAACTAACATAATATCGGTACGTGATGATTTATAGTGGTATAATAAAAATTCACAACTCTAAACGTGCATTTTCAACCTGTAATCATACTATAATAATAATGCGTTATCGTCATAATTATTATTATTATTTTTTTAAATCTTTTAAATTTATATCGTGTTTAAAATATCTTGTTCACGCCAAAAAATTTAAATTCAAAATACGTCGAAATTCGATTTCTTTCTTTTCCATTACCTAGTGGTGAAACGCGTATATTAATATTTCGATCGAATCATTTGATTATGTTGTGTTGTCAAGTGAACACGAATAAGTTAGTTTCTAGAAAACTATGGGCTCAATATTTCGAAATAAATATATATAGTATAGTCGATTATTTTTCCAAATGAGATTATATCGACTATCGAGTCATAATAATTCTTAAGACTAAAAATTTAAAAACCTATCTAGTATTCATAACCAAAAGCCTCATTTTACACTACACATCATTCATTCATCGATAGCTCAAGACATCTCCTTACCAAAAGAAAATATATTATTATATAGGGACTGACTAATCGGTAACCGACTATTTAACTATAACTATAATAAATGTTTTTATTCGTGAGTGATATCTGTAAGTATACTTTCATTGTTATGTGTAGCGATATGGGGTACTATAAGCGGAGATGCATTCGAAATATTTTTAGGGACTTATTAGTTTTCTTTATTAAATAGAACCGTATATAATGTGGTGATTTTTTACCCCGCTACCTTGTGATTTCTGGTCATGTGGTTATGAACATGAAGAATCAGATTCTGAAAATGTATCTTACTCTCATCGCAGTAATACGTATATAACTTTGTATGTGATGCACTGGTGCGTATTATGTATTAACCAATTAACCCGTTCAAAGTTTCATGCGTCCCTCGCCCCTCCTGCCCTCGGCCGATAAGTCTTCGAGATACGTGCTTGTTATTATTAAATTACCTGACCCCTATGATAGTCGAGTTCAGCACAATATATTCATTATTTGTTTTCGGCTTTACGTCCCAATTAAAACGCTCGGAGACTAGAGAGAGATGAACATCGTGAGAACGTCACGACCTACAGCCTCCCTCCGCGTCACCGTGTCCACAAATACATGCTGCTCCACACACACTGATATGGTATACGGACACTGCTTTGCAACATTTTTTTTTTGTCAAACCCGTATACCTAGTGGAACACGCGTTTCGACTACAGCTAGGATCGATTTTTGGCCATATTCTCTGAACCCCAAAAAAAGGGTTTTTTCGTCGTCCCTCACAGAATGAGTTTGCTTCGAGATCCAAAAATAATATTATTAATTTGATACCATCGATTTGAATTGTAATACAATTCAGCGAAGAATAACAAAAAAACGTCGTGCATTGTAATAATAGCTTGTATACGTGATATAATTTTAGTGAGACTTCTTAATTACCAAAATCGTGTCCTAGATTTAAATTTGAATGAAAATAATACATTTTTCTAGTGGTAAATTCACTGAAACGAGTTGTGTTGTTTACATGTTCCTACTTTATTGTAAGTTTTTTAGGTTTACATATTACCTCCGTTATGTTAGTCCGTCCGTTATTGTTAATTTTTATTTATTGTCCGTGGTTATTACTGCAGTTAATGTACATAAATTGTATATGGAATTATAACTTATTGTGTTGTATTTATACGTTTAGACGTCGGAAATTTAGCATGCTCGCAGATTGAGCTTTCCTAACTTGTTATTCTTAACTCTGGCCAAATTTTACTAACATTTATAAAAAAAATAACGTAAGTACCCTTATATAGCATTATTATTTAAAAAAAAAAACCGATCGCTTTTCATCAGAAATTGACTTTTGACCACCGTAGATTACCCGCATATACATTAAACATATATATATATACATATATATATTATTATAAAGCTTTGATATACGCCCCGCGGCCGAGAAGACGTCGCGAACCTCGAGCGTCTGCGAAAGACGGATACTGCAGCCGCCACCGCATATACGTTTTATATATATATATTAAAGGGACCTCTGGCTTCTAAATCATGCGAGTAACATCTGGTGACGAGGAAACTCTCTCCGGGCTAATTTTATCGTGTTTTATTGCCGCGCGCTGTATTTCCCGTTCCGCGCGCATATTGAAGAGAGATCGAGCAACGCCACGAGAATGATTCATAAAGCCCAGTAATCATTATTATTATTATTATTACGACGGTTTGGTAGAGGGGCGGTGCGGGGTGTGAGAAGACGAAGAGGACGTCAGAGCGGGCACGGGGAGAAAGGCGTGTAGCTGTATAGTCGGCATATATCTTATATACGGCCGTATGGCTGCTGCGGTGTCGAGCTTTTGCTGCCAGCGAACGGTTGTACATTATGATATTTTATGTAATAAATCACTGTAGCGAAATACAAAACTGTGTAACAGATGTACTCTCGTTTAATAAACAATCCGCCGCCGCCGTTGTCGTTGTCGTCGTCGTCATCGCAGATTCTACGCGCACTACGCACGTAACAATACATATTATTATTGTATACAGTGTGTCTGTGTTGTAAATTATAGTGTGTGCATACGTCTTACAGTAAAGTGACATAGTATTAATTTCGTCTAGGCGGTGGCGGGGCTAGGTTGGCAAAAAAAGAATTGTTAAAGTCGGTGTGTATAAAATCGTATATTATGATCGGCAGGCCAAAGTAAATAATATCGACATTATTAGTTATTTCGTAAACGAGGAGAATCGGGTCGCAATTATCTGAAAAAATACTCATTAATGTGTATATTATGTTATAGATACTGTATATAGGTCAAATTTCGATCATGCGAGACGCCCTGCAGTATACACTTATAATATATAGTACTGTCATTCGCTAAAAATATGTATACTTATGTATGTAGTATGTATTAGGTCCGGTACTACACGCGCGCGATACCTACTCGAGTGAAATGTGTCTATTGTGAGTACGTATTGTCCTGTCGCCTAGAGGTCTGTGTGTACATATTATACAGAGTTCAAAAGAAGAAAAAACTCGTTTCGACTTCTTTTTAGATAGACTTCTGGGTGTCTTTACAGCTATCGTACACAACATTTATTATATATATATACAAATATACGAGGACAACTACAAACAATCCCGAAAGTGTGAAACGCGTTTTTTATTTTATTCACATTAACGTGTGTATAATTTACATGCGAGTGCTTGAACTAAATACATTTTATATTACGATCGTGATTTATAATAATAATTCTGTATTATAATATATAATATTATGATGCGTAGAATCGTTTATCGCAAACTAGCGGTTGAAGTCTGGTGATTTATTTTTATGTGTGTGCAGTTAAAAAAATAAACAATATAATTACAGTAATCAAATGGTTTTTGCATTCATAAATATTATGCATTATAGGAACATTATAACGGATTGTCGAATTCAACTTTTGTGAAGATATTTAACGGTTTAGGTGTATTATATTTTGACGATGATTAATTACAATTATTTAGTTTTTATTTCGAAAATACTATCGTTTGTTTTAACACTGGCCTATACGTTAAATTTTCGTACGGTTATTATCTCAAGTTTTCAGCCGTGTAATTTCGTTGCGATGAAATCATTCTCACCGATAATTATTTTCGCCCGAAATGTTTGTCTGTTAAAAAAACCATATGCGGAACAATATGTTTTCGGCTTTACAATACTTATTAGGGCCTTGTTAGAGTGTAGAAAGAGTATAATTTATGTTATTATATAAATTCTTAGACGTACCTATAATCATCAACGGTCGAATCAATCATAATATAAACGAGCTAAAGCCATGTTGCTGGTCGATATTTTTACATACCTATGCGATAATAATTGACTGCATTGGTCGATGGGCAAACAAACACGCGGTCCGACGTACGTTCCTCGTCTGGTGAACAAAAATAATCACGTTCGAGAAAAATATGGGTTCCCAACGCAATTATTGATTATGGCGCGTGATAATTTCCCGTGCGGTCATCTACGACTTCTCTGAGGCACAATTCGCTGTGTGTTTCATATCTACGTATTTACAACACCTCGGTTGAAAGGAGACACTAAAGCCGATATTATATATTATTGTGTTTTGTAATTTTGTACAGAAAACCTCCCCTTTACGTAAAACATTAATAATTCCGATATATACACGTGTATTCTCTCTCTCTCTCGACCTATTTTAACTTTATTTTTCGATTTCATATCAATACGTTTTCGATGCGATTTGAACGACGCAATGTTCACTATATATATATATTATACACACGTATGATCGTAAGCCGTCGTGTGTATTATTGTGGTATAGACCATATTTGTAGTACCTATTAACAAACGTTAAACAAGAATAATATGTTATTTTATATTATAGACTATAATATGGTGAACGCTTTTTTTCTCGCTCACCGGATTGTTCGATTTGAATTTACACCCACCTACCGAAAGTCATTATAAGATAATATACGGTTGTGATTTAACGTAATTTGTATTATTTACAGATACTGATCGGTAACATCAACACGTACTTAGAATACAAACAAGAACTGAATCCTCCGATTTGGGCGTCGAAAATTAGATTCTTGCCGCACAGCTACCACACCCGACAGGTGTGCATGCGAGTCGAGCTCTACGGATGTCCGTGGACAGGTTAGTAGCGTTAATATATTGTTGTTTTCGAATAAATTGTTCGTATGAAGGACATTTTTAATTTTCATATTATATATCATTATTATTATTCAAATCGATAATAATCCGTATAATGTGGTACGTGTTGTGTTCAGATGGCATTCTAAGTTACTCGATGCCGCAAGGTGATAAACGCAGCCCGGAATGGGAGTTTTACGATTCCACGTACGACGGATATTGGGACGATGAATTGCAAAGAGGTCTTGGCCAACTGACCGATGGCAAAGTTGGACTCGATAACTTTAGAATGGGATACTATGACACCGAAAGAGGTAAGTGCCTTACCATTGTTTTTTATATGATAATTATTATTTACTAAAAAAACAGGAGTAAGTAGGTAGGTAGATAAATAATAGACAAGAAGGAAAAATAATTATTTTAGATATTAAATATAGTATATAATATTTATATGGCAATGTTATAAATTATTTTCTGTTAACATAATTGCTATTATTTCATTTAAATGTAGTATTTCTCTTGAAAGAGAAAATGGAAAACAATATTAATTATAAACTTATATTATTATACTTACTTGAAAAATAAACTAAAGTAAAAATCAATATCTAATAATACATATTTATTATCATAATATATTTCCTAGTTCAAAAACAAAATTTAATGTACCTATTTATTTATAAATGTTTTATAGTTTATCATTGAATTTGGCGTTCGACATTACATCACAGTTCAAACTAATGTATAATAAACTACTTATTCGCCCATATTATATACCAAGTTTTCAAACCTAAAATATATTCATGGGACAAGTTTTTTCGAAGTCGGTGTAAACATTCCATAAACCACAATCGTTATGTTCGTTGCGTATTTCTAGTTTTCATGAATAATTCAATAAAAGCTTTTTTTGGAGGAAAAGAGAGACGACCACTTACTCTAGATCTGCGTGGTAGAAATAGTTTTTTATTCCAATTTTTTTTTCAACAATGCTCGTTGTCCACCATATAACCTAATGGACCGTGGTAAACGATCACTTTATTTTCAAATTATATGAGAGGGTAAAACGTTGATTTTTCCGATTCATATACCCAAACGATTTGGCTAATCGCAATAATGTTATATATTTACCGCCCATTCCCCGTCGACTTTATTTTATGTAATATTTCATATTTTTTTTTCATTCAAAAAATTATGGAATTATTAAATTGTTTTGATCTATACAACAGAATATTATTCATGATAGTCACCTACTTACTATGATAATATTATATCATAATACATTTTCTGCGTAACGTTATAATGTCATGTTAAAATACGTACATACAGTAGTATCAAATAAAAGCATAACAATATAATATTAGTTTAACAACACGATGATCGTGGTGTTATGATTATAGTTGAATTGCATTTATTTTTGATTTTATTGATCAATTTGTATTATAATATTGTTAATATACATTTTACACACATTTCTAATAAATATAACTCTTTCAGGTCAAGGATGGGTTGGTTGGAGAAATGATACGAGAAGTGGTCAAGCAATCGAGATCAAATTTGAATTCGACAAGGTCCGAGAGTTCACCGGGGTTCATATATATTGTAACAACCAGTTTCAAAAAGATGTACAGGTAAACGCACTCTTCGTTTACAAAATAATTTAAAAACTGTTATACTATTTATTTTTAGTCAAGTACCTTTACGGTGTTATATATAACAATAATTTATTCTTCTAAAGAATGTCGTATTTGCTGATGTCTAATCGAACTCATTAAAAAGCGCCCTTGATGATGCCACAGCGGTAACACAATTATTATTCGACGTTGTCTAACCCCAAAGTGGAAACGAATTCAAAAATCCGATTATAAACTCACAATCTCCCCGGAGACTGCAGTTGGTATATACTATGCTAAGGAGGTGGGGAGAGAGTAAAATCTGCAAACGAATGCAAATTGCGTCTCGAAATTATTAATAATGATAATAATGACATGGTGAAATTATATTAGAAAACCCGGTAGTAGGTCTCAGGGATGACGTCGACGACGACTACTGGGTCTCCTCTCTCGCGTCTAATATAACGATACAAGTACGCGGCTATAAACAGATTAACGTTATGTATTTCGAAAATTCGACGTTTTCGGTGTGTGTTGAAACATTGGAGGACCGTCAGACACGATCAATTAAGGACGTACCTTCTGCCGTTCGTCGATAAAAGGGACGTTAGGGGAGGTTTGTACACGCCGACATATAATTGTAAATGGTTGTCTGTATATAATATATAAATATAAATTCACGTAATATGTTTATCGACCAAGGGGTGTCCAACGTGCGGTCCTTGTAGTGAGAACAAAAAAAAAATGTATGTACCTTACCTAAGCAAAACTTATGAAAAACGTACAAGTGTTTATTTTTATATTTTATCCATTTTCTTCGAAACATTAACGATTTATCAACGATGCACTGTACGTCTGTACCTATATTGGAATTTTGATTTGACAATACGGATTAACTCAGCGTCAAAAAATACAGTAATTCGATACGAACTATTTTCACAATAAACAGTGTACAACAGTTTATACAAGGTTTCGTTAATTATACCTCAAATATAATCTGATCTATGATAACGACTACCGTATTTAATTTTTTGAGCTCGGCTCGCAAAGTCCTTCCATCTTTGGTCACCCCTGGTAAACGTGTACGCTATACGTATATATTATTTTATATACACACAATATGTTGATTGTTGGTGCGCGGGGGATGGGCCGGTCGCGTTATTGTTGTATTGAGTTGTTTTACAAGGGGATTTTACGATAATTAACAGATAACGATCTATATAAGCTTCTCTTGCACCACGTCCTGCACGTGTTACGCCGAGACCATTGTTTTGCCGTATAGAAACACAGAACACACACGTGACCATTCGCACATTGACCTTTAAAAGTGTATTTTTTTTTCAAACTCATTAAGCCGTACCTATATTAAAATGTAAAACAACTGTAATAATATATTTTTCCAACGCTCCGATCGTTTCTCAACTGCAACGAGCCCGAGTGCTGCAATCGATTAACGGATATAATCGGTTTGCCCGTTTTGGAGAGTTCAAATCATGCGCGTGCAATGACAAAATAGGAAATACTGCGATCGCATTAACTATATAATATCCGTAGGTGAAAAACAATTCACCTAATCACTGTTACAGTTCAGATACACGTGCAGGTCAAAATCAACGACGTCGTTAACGTAATGCAGAAACGGCAAATAAAACTAATCCTCAACATACGCAACAACATCACATCCGAATCAATAAATTTTAGTCGTAGAAACGTATATTATTAATCTATGTACATCGGTATTAATAACTATATATACTTCACATGGATTCCGTAGTGTCGTTGCCAACTATAATATACCAAGAGTTGTATACATTTCTCATAAACTAGTTTTAACATTTCCCATTCGCTGCTTAAAAACGACTTAAACAAGTCGCAAAAGTTTTTTGTGCCTCTAATTGCGTTATTCATTCCCCGTTACAAATCTGAAAACTTTTATGGGCTATTGGCCAAAGCAAACTTCGCGCTTTCTAGATGCCTGTACACCACTGTCCTAATGTCAGAATTTTTTTTTCTTGGAAACTAATTTCTTAAAACTTTCTCCGAGTATTATTGGCTTTTTTCGCATTACATGTAATTTAATCAACAGCGTTTGTAATCTTAAAGTGCTCCTTAAAATTAGACACACCCTATTACAGCGTTATATCTTACCCTATCACTTTCGATTAGTGACGCAAGGTTCGCTAACTTCTTTAATTTCGCGCTCGTATACCGAAATGAGTTTTAGCACATTACACACATACCTAATCGTCAAACCTTATCATGCATACCTACATGTATTTCGAATTTTGATAAAACAACGCCTTTGCCACATCAACATTCCACGGTGTTATATTAACAGCAGAATATTACCAAGTCCAATCGAAGTCTGCAGCGTAATAATGTTCTGCGATATTATAATATACGACAACACAATGAAATCCCGTCGGGACCGAAAACTTCTTAATCTGATTATATTTCCATATAGTTCCTGCGTTCGTGTAATCATAAACTATTAGATTTTGATCGACACAACATATTATTCACTTAATATAATATGTGTGAACATATAGGTACGAGCGTGATGTTGTAAATTTAAATATAATATATTGGTAAACTCGTGGGCTTAGTAATATAATTTATGTATTATGTTTTTCACCAAAAAAATAAAAATCTCGCGTATTTACGAAAGGTACATGTGAACGAAAAACGGGCGTTAATACTTAATATATGGCAAGCAGCAGGGGGACAGGGTGACCGATTTGTAAAACAAAACGTTAAATATTTATACTCCAGAGGATATTGTATATTGTCGTCCCCGACAAAAGGAATTTCGAGTACAACAATGATTTACGTATTATTTTAACAGTATTTTAACCGACGGCACGTGGACGCTATACTAAATCTTCCAACGATGTGTTGACACTGCGTCCGCCAGTAATGAAGATTCATGTGGTACATTAACTGAAACCGTCCTACAAGATATTTTGATACGAGAATAAAACCTACTGCCTATGACTATTAGCATGTACGGGGCCAAAACATGCAATAAATCACCGTATGCTCGAGGTCCCGATATATTATACATAATACACAGACAATACGCCGTAATAGCCGTTAGCGTGGTAGTGTGTACCTATATTGTCACATTTCTATATTATAGTCACCGGTTATTGATTAGTGGTTGGCGACGGGACGCGAAATATATTTCTAGTTTTGAAATTGTCTCGTCTTATATGATATGAAAACGAAAGAAAAATCGGTATTTCCCGTGCACGGCTACGTTGGTGTTCTCTGTTCTGTCGCACGCACGCCGCCGCCGTGGAATGAAAGTGTTGTAAACTCGAAATCGACTTACAATTTACAAACGTTTGTAGAATAAAACCATAGAAGCTTTATTTATTTATTGACTTTTTTTTATGGGAAAGCAACTCGTCGTTGACGACTATATACTTTTCCGTTTATATTGTTATTGAGTCGTATACGGAGATCTTAATAGAAACTTCGGATTTCAGGTGTTTTCCGAAGCGAGTATTTTATTTAGTGTGGGAGGAAAAGTTTACTCATCGGAACCGTTGACTTACACTTACATGGAAGACAGGATATTTGAGTCGTCCAGGAATGTCAGCATCAAGTTGCACAGGAGAGTCGGCCGTTTCATTAAGCTTAGGCTGTCTTTTGCTGCCAAATGGATCATGGTCAGCGAGATAACTTTCGATTCTGGTAAATATGAATAACATAATATACATCGTAATTAGTATTGAAATAATGTTTTTTCAATAAAACTATAAAAGTAACCAAATGCTTAATAAGGAATCACTGAGATTAAGTACAAAGTACGACTACTTTTATTACTTACATATAATGACATCCATAAACTGTCACCACTCAAAAATGTACATTATATGATGTGCACTTACCTATAATGGCAAATTTAAATAATATATAATAATTAATTGTCTATCACGAATTGTCATTTTTAAATTTTTCATGTTCTAGAGACTATTAAACAATATTTGTTATCATTAAACTTACAATTTTGAATTTTCATAATATTCCTAAAAAGTAAGTTACTAGGTTGATTTTCTCGGTGTGAAAAATCAAAAGGGGTCGTCAAGCTAGTCGTTACAATAAGTCGCTTATGTATGCATTCTATGCGTTTGTCTATATATAAACGCGTCATTTCACGAACCCTGGTATTTTTAACACCTATTAAAGTGAACCATTATTATTATATGGTTGACAATTCAGGCTCATATATCACTACTCTGCCGCATTTTAAAGCACAGCTGGATTGATGTGGTCTGTGACTTTTTTAATCCCGGTGAATTTTTGTATTCTGGATTTCTCCTTGCTCTCCGCTTTTAATCAAATAATAAATAATATGGTGAATATGCCAGGTCGGCGTACCAGAAATAACTCGAGTGTGTTAATCGAAAGCATCCGACTGAAAACATGCTTATTTATACCTGCACGAGTACGTCCTTCTCCCTACCCAAAACGCACCCTTCCCACTATCTTGCGCATTCCGTGTGCAAACAGAGCACTGTATTTTATTTCACGAAAAAAAAAATTTTTGCAATATAGACTCGCGTCTTGTACGACCCTCGTTATATACATATAATATATATATTTTTTTAAGTGAGATGAATATGCATATAATATAAAGGCAATATAAAGTGTTACTACGAGCGTGAATACGCACTACGGTGTACAATATAAAATCAAAATGAAATCTTGACGGACGCGCTTGATATTTAATAAGTAGATTTCTTTTTAGGTACCTAATAATAATATATATAATCTCCTTCTACCTCTCAATGTGAAAAATAAGATAATAATAAATAATTTTTATTATAATTAACTATTGTAAAAAAACGCATATTTCTGAAGTGCAAGACGTACTGAAATAATGATATAAAGTATATATTTTAAACTTAACTAAATAAAAATTGTAAAAAATATAATATGTATATTTGCTGTAAAGATTTAACTCTCGGGCAGGTGACTAAATGACGACGGTTCTTAGGAAATTAAAAAAAAAAAGGTGTTTTATATATAACCAGGAAATATGACATCCCCTCGTCCCATGGGGAACAATAAGTAGTCGAGAAAATGGAAAAAAGTAACATAAATCTCGAGAGGGTTACGTATTTATTTTCATTTTTTTCCATCTACTTTTGTCTTGTTTGGTTTTTTTAATATATATATATATATGTATATTTATATATATATTTTTTATTACACTGCATAAGAAGATTTATAGCTTACCTGAACGTTTTCGGGGTGTAGGCAAAAGTGGTAATGGGAAAATCGCCCGGGCCCCATGCCGTATGTCTGCGAGAATATATACGAGCGCTGTCGGCGGCAAATGGGAAAAACGGTTCGGTAACGGAAATATATAGTTACGCTGTAGGATACAAATCCCTCAAAGATACATATATATATATACAACTACGTAGTTGCAAAATAAAATTGTACGCAAACGCCACACGAAACATCGTCTAATTTATAATATATATTAGTAGGTAGGTTATACGTTTTTGCCGATGAGAACAAAACTTGAATCGATTTTCCAGTCTCGTCGACTAAAACATCTTTGCCACGCTCGAATCGATACTTTATTATTATGATTACCTTACGTCTGTAACCTTTCTGCGGTGCTGAATGTACTTGGATGGGATTTTTTTTCCTTCATGCAGGTGTTGTTCAAAATCCAAACGTCTCGGTTAATTCACGACTGTATATGCGATTAATCTGTTTGAATACTTACGTCAAGTTTGTAATTATTCCAGTAAAATTATATTTACTCGCGTCGTCCCGCTAAACTTGTCTGGTTGTTGCCGTTGTATGTTGGCAGAGAAGTAATCTTCCAATTATATATTATACACTATTCGTAGCCAGTTTTGCGAATCGTTTAAACCACTTAAAAACAACCACAAGCTCCGAGATTTAAGACTTTAAACTCGTACTCGTTTCAATTACCAAAAACAAAGGTCATAAACGTTGTCGGCGTCTTCATTTGGACACCCTCGCTGCGGAGACAGATGTGTGTAATGGGTAGGGGGAAATGGTTAAATGGCTCGCGGAAACAACCTTTTTAATATCGACCCTAATAACGGTTTTATTTTCTCTTTCCTTATTTTTGCCCCTGCAAAGGATCCAATGAAGGGCATTTTAAAGGAATTTCTGCCCGCGTGCTCATAATATTATACGTAGTAGGTTATGGTAAGGTGTAGATTTATGAGCAAAGTTTTGCATAAACATGTTACCATGATATACTTTGATCTGCTTGTACAATGTGTGCTTTACATCATCTTCCTTCTTAAATGTTTCGCGTTGTGTTGTAATACTTGTAAACTAAAATCTTAAAGCAGTAGATTTAAATTATCTAAGAGTAGCCAAACATTAATTATAACGCGTGTATAAAACTGTTGTATAAATATCAGAAATAGTAATAGGTGTGACTACAACTAATAATCCATGAATTAATTTCTTTCCCATTTAATCATTCATATTTCTGTTTTATTATTAAGATTATTTCCGAATTCCACACATTTATAAAATAATTGTACTTTAAATTAAATTTGAAATTGGGTTTTAATTTTTATCTGTACCTATAATAAAATAATAAAAATGTAAAATATTATAATAACGATTTTTCGCGTCGGTAGGTTTTTATTCACTCGGAAGCAGGATAACTATTATATTTCCATTATTTAATTTTCCTGAATTTTTGCGTTTTATTCTTATATTTTATTAATTTTTGGTTCTCGCATAAAAAAAGTGCAAGAGCCGAGCTGGTTTTTTTTAAATCGTCGAACCGAGTATTTTTTAATTAAGAACTTTATATAAGTTGCCTGTCCACTGGGATAATAATGACAACGAAAATTGCGAGACCCTTAATTGCCGCGGTTTTTGAGGTGCTCTTGAACAATAGGCCTACGTAATTGCTTCTGGGCCCTCCTACTATCCCCATTCCCATTATCTCGGTCTACCCGCTTTAAATTCGTTGCTTTTTAACTGTGAAAGACATTCGTTATGCAATGGTGCCAAACCGTGTGCCCCCTTTTACACTCTTGTACATATGCAAATTAATTGCCACACACAATACTGAATGTGAGTATACGCAATCTTTAGAAAAATACGTTAAATATAAAAAGTCACTATTCTGAATTATGTCAGAAAACACAAAAGCTAAACGATATTAGATAGATTTCAATAACTATACATTCAAATATGAAATATTGTTTTTATTGTTTATCGTAACATAATTTTCATGGATTTTGAGTTTTAATGAAAAAAGTATTTTGATATATTTAAATGTTCTGACCCAACCTAACTGTTATCATCGTACTCTATGAAGTATCTATTATTGCTAAGTAGTTAAACTTACTAGTTTCATCATAATAATTTGGAAAGCACTTGAAAACGTTTCCCTGGCCTCTAAATATCAGCCAAGTTTATAACAATCAAAATTGTATTATTGATAACGACAATATTATAGTTGTGTTGTCAATTAAAATTGTTTAAAATTACTACAAAGTGTTATATTTTCTCACTGCTCATAGGCTGTTACAATGTGATGTGGGTTATTAATTTCCGGCTGTTTTTAATTTTCAGATGTCGCGCAGGGCAACTTCTCCGAGGAAAGTGTTGTGCTGACAGAGCCACCGATTCAAAAGGACGGATCGGCGATGAAAGATCATCAGGACCCTCTGAGACCGGAACTCCCAAGTACGGCGACCACGAAATATTATTATAATAATAAATAATTGCATACAATGTATTAATCGTTAAGAGGACATCTTAAGGCGGGTACACACTGGAGCATTTAGGTGTAATGTAACGCCGTAATGTAACAGAATTCGTGCTCGCTTGACTGTTACAATGTTACAATGTTACACGACCAGTGTGTACGTTTAGGGTCGAGCGCTACTGTATATTGGCTGTTCGTCGGTCTATCCATCAGTTTTTAATCATTTGTCCTGGTGTAACAACGTGTGAAATAATGTCTAATTTACAATTAGCCAGTGCATCTTTTATTCTAATTCATAGAATTTTAAAAAATAAGAAAAAACAGAAAAAAAATGAAAGAAGATGGTGGCAAACTAATTTGTATAATTCAAGGGACATTTTTAGTGGGTCAGATTTATTAAATACCCTTCGGCAACAGGAAATGAGTGGACAGTTCAGAAATTTTATAAGGATGTCTTCTATAATTACCTGTGCCAGTTCCTTGACTACTTTTTATTTTCATTTTTTCGCGTCGAAATGAGGCGTTCAAGCTGGTCATTTTTTTTTTACATTCATCAGACGTTGAATTCATTTGTGTGGCCAACTCTTCCCAAGCATCGGCTTTTGCGAATTTGTTATAATATTTTGGGTCCTTAGGGTACCATAATACTGGTTTGTTTTTATAAGCCTCTATGAGGTCTAACACTTTTTCGTTGTTCCACTCCATTAATAAAAAGTTTTAAAATTAATAAGAAAAATACAAAAATTTAATTTAATTAATTAAGGTGACTAACCAAGCAGCTTTGCTTAGAGCAACTAATGTGTTTAGAGCCTTTCCACTCAGTATGTTTTGGTGTTTTAGCACATAAAACCTCAAAATAGTACCGGTTGGATCCTTCCTATAGCCTGCCGTAACATGTTGCAACTTGCAACTATTGTGGTCAGGCGTGAGGTGGAAAACAAATCGAAAATGTTTGAATTCATATTATGCATATTATATATTTTATTATTATTATTTCTATAATATATTATGTATTAATATTTTAATTATTTATTTCAAAATAATTTTCAGTCTAGTTGCCTAAGCATTCAGACTATTTGCTACACCAGTGACGGTGATAATTTTCATAATAATTAATAATATTCATAAATCATTATTCTGACCAAAACATTGTAGTAAGCAGGGAGTACTTTCCTGGGTACGATTTTGTCAGGAAGTGTGAAGCAAATATCTCAATTTTATTTTACTGATGCTATGTAATGGCCGTTCAGGGGAGGGGTTATTGGGGGTTTAAAATTGTCCTGGCAATTCGCATCACGCTCAATAAATACCATATTGGCCGTACGCTACTGGCCCTTCCTATGAAATATAAATCAATGGCCCCGGTTTGGCCCAAAGTCTTGGCGCCACCACTGTTACATGGCACTGGTCGATTACCGTACACACTAGCAGTGAATTGTAATGTAACATTCCTTTGATGTTCGTCAAAATACCGACAGTCGGGTGGATCAACGGCGTCGCGAGCCGAGCAAGCACGAATGATACAGTAACACCGTACACACTTGAGCATTACAGTTACATTACGGCGTTACATTACACCTAAATGCTCCAGTGTGTACCCGCCTTTAGATATTTTTAAAGGGGCTTTAATCATGCGGTTTTAAAGAATTTGTGTTAAAAATTATAATAGGTACCTTTTATTATACATTTATACCTATATTTAATTGAATTTACATAGTTATTTATAAGTGGTCAATTGTCGGGATCACTACTGGTCTGTTACCATTATTATTGCAACTCAATACGGTACATATTAGAAAGATAATATTTCTATCATAACATACATAATATAGACAATCGTGATCGTTTTTTTAATTTTTCGATAACTCGTCTCAACCAAACAATAGTTAATGTTTACAGCTCAATTGTGTTTTTTAAATCTACGTATATACGCTTTCGATATAAAATGATATCGCTACGGCACAGATTCCGATATAATATTTTAGTTATCTTCTGTTTATGAACGGTGTTCATCACTCCGTGAACGATAATAATATAATGTGCGTAACATTCGTCTAATTACGTGCCTAATTTCGTTTTTTCTTTCTCACTTCCTGTTCAGTCCCCACCGCAAAAGACGAGGATCAGACGTACATGGCGATCATCATCGGCGTGCTGATGGCGGTCATCATACTGCTGGCAGTAGCTATTTTCCTGATCGTGTCCCGGCACCGGCGGAGGAAGTGCTTCGCCAGTCCGTTGGTGGGCAAGAGCGCACTGGCCACGGGCAACGGGTGTCCGGGGATGTCTTCGGGCAGCAGCTGCGGCACGGGCGGTAGTTACAAGGAGGCCGGCACGGGCAGCTCGGTCAGCCACCACGGCCACCCGGCAGGCACCGTCAACGCTCATCTGCACGACATGGACAGGCTGATCCAGCTGGACGCCGAACCGTACCAGGAGCCGTACCACGCGCACACGCCGTTCTACAGTTACAGTACCGTGGTGGTCGGCCGCAACATGGATTCAGGTAGTGAGTGTATAACATTAATAATATACAATTCTAATAGTGATGTTACGAACCCGATTTTTGAGGTCGAACCTAACTTTTTTATTGAATCAAAAGAATCAAACTTTCATTAATTTGTTTTTGTATCGAACCAAAACTCAACTTCTAAAACATTAGGAAATCATATTTTCAATTTATGTAATCTATCGTATGGTTTTCATCTTCCTCATAGGCATATACACCTATGTAAATTTTATTAGGAAAATTTAGTGCTAACTATTAAGTTGTCAAAATAAATATAACATAATTTAGTTTAACTATATTTGTAGATAAAAAAAAAAATATACCATATAAACTCAACTGAAATATTAGGTGTTCTATTCGAGTGTTTACAACTTTCTGTTCGTTTTTTGTGTGATGATAATTATTTTTCGATATGTCGGACCTCACAACATCCCGAATAGAAAAAAATTTTCAACAACATTTATTTGGCACATACAAGTTTAAATGTTAAACATATTTTATATTCGCTTTACAAATCTGTACTCCAAAAAAACGCATATTACAAACAATATACTTAAGTACTAAAAAATTCAGTACCTAATAAAATATTGTTTCCTTAAATTTGTTGAAAAATATTTTTAGTTCTTAAACCATTTCACTTAACAATCTATTCTATTTTAAACGCGCGTCAACTTGTTTTTGGTTCGTTACACGTGTACGAGAAAAGAGACAGATTTAACAAACCTCGTTGTTTGTTTAACCTTAGAGTGGGGCGTCATCTTAATAAATATTTGTTGACAAAGCTTCTCAAGATTTCCACTGTTATTATATTAATAGTTGTCAGTAGATACAAATATTGTCTAAATTGTCATTGCAGACATTCTTCAAATAGTTAGTGTTTAAGACATTTTCATCGCTATAGAGGTACATTCTGCAAGCGTCGCGTTTCTATATTATATTTTATCGGAAAATCGGGTCACCATCATACATATCTGTATATCCTTTTTACTGCTACACTATTTATGATCTGCGACCTGTGCATGTATGCTGCATAAAATACAAATATTTTAATATTTTTTTTAATTTTGATATATATTTTATGTTCCAATTATGTAAATTTAAAATAAGGCGAGTCCGGGTTAAAGTTGTACAGTTACCGGAAAATTATAATATTATAAAATACAGAAACGTAATAGCAGTACGTCTGGAGCAGTAAATGGTGTAAATGTTTTGGACGTAATAGTATACGTCTGGAGCAGTGAAAGGAATATTATAATGATACAGGATCTGCCACCGTGTTTGCTCATTTATCCGACGTGGAAAACCGAAATTCTGCATGGTCCCCCCCCCTCTTATATGTATTAATTGTACACTTTGACCCTCAAACTTAAAGAACGTTCAAACAGATTCGAACGACTCGTTGCGCATTTAACGATGCACAGTGAACGGATGGATAAACGTCTTACTTTCATTTTGTATTTTAAATTCATTAATTAATATACAAATGAATATTATTTTTTTTTTTTAACGAAAGTTGCAAAAGTTAAAAGATTTAATGAAGTTGTATTGTTTCCCGCTTTTGTTGAAGGCAACTTACTATTGTTTACCTTTCAGACTCTGCGTACGAATACGCTGTGCCCGAGACCGGAACCATGCCATTACTCACAACTTCGCCACCGCCACCACCGCCACCGTCAGCTCCTCCTGTGGCTCCTGTCACGACCGACACGTTTGCCAGGAACAAAATGTATCCCACGGACGAAAGCAGAAGTAGTAAAAAAGTAAGTTTTAACATATGTTTTCGTAAGAGTGCCAAGTCCGTGTACATAAATCCACAAGTGTTCTTGACTTGAAGGATCTCAAAAACAGTGCCGACACCAACGTCCACTTGGGAATAAATAATAAAACTGATCACAATTTATGAGCCCGACACAAGCATGCGTGTAACTCAATAACGTAACAATTTATTGATTTGTCTTTATTTAACGCATTTCTAAGCATCATAAATTAATTATATATAGTATGTTCCACTTTGTTTACAACGAACACACATTCTAAGTAGGTAGGTATTTTTATTAAATAATACGGGGTATTAAATATTAAATAAAATATTTAGGATATATTTTTAAAATTATTTGAAGTAAAAAATCAAAAAATAAAATAAGGCAGGTATTCGTTTTTAATCCAAGTAATTATTGTTTACGCAGTCCATTCGTTTATTTATACCACGGTAATCTCTATAATCTATAATCTACCGTTATTTATACAATTACATACGTAATAATTTGTCAATTCTATTTATGATGATATCGGAAAATTATAACATGATGAAAATTAGTTATATTTTATAGATTTTATACGATATTATATTATTATTAACTAATTGCTACATTATGACTAGCATTTATTTTTAACCATTATTTTTTTAATTTCAATTTTTTAACCATACTCATATTTCATTTGGTAGGTAAGGGAAGAAATACCTGGTAAATATATTATATTGGTACTTTTTACGCGTCGACTTATACTTTTAACGTTAATAGTAGGTATACAACAATTATATTAATTGTATTTAAATAATTGTACTTCCGTCGTTTTATTTTTACTCGGGTTACCACGTGCATCAAATATTCTACTACCTACCATTATTTATTGTTAATCTTGTTATACTAAATTACAGTAAAACAATAAGACTGAAGGTATAATATTTCAGTTATATTTATTCATCAAAATATATACATAGTAGGTAGTGTATAGGTACATAATTTCCAAACAAAACTAAACACGATTTCATTACTTTGTAGGATAAAACATTTATATTTGAAAATGCTACGAAAGCCATAACGAATGAATAATAAAAGTCGCACAGAAGAAAGCATGGAATAAAAACGGAAAACAAATTAATAACACTGTGAGAACCGCGAATGGGTTAATTGTGCTCGGGAGTAATTAAACACTTTGTCAGTCGTAGGTGTATAATTATTATTATTATACAACATTGAAACACGATACACGGTTAGGTTTTAATCGGATAAGACTAAAAGTGTACAAAATAAAACGAGATGGGCATTTTAGAGGATTTGAAAAGATAGGGGAAAAAATATAAACGAGGTGTCCCTCCCTTTCCTCGCACCACCGACCGCGCGCGTGTCATCGTCGTGCACCGTCTATCCCCGCAGTCTTCGAAATAATTTCGCCGGGAGATGATTTATATATGCGGTGGACTCGGCGAGCACGACAACACGACAAGCTCCTCTCGTTCCCCACTCCACCCCTCCACCCACGATCTCCTTCCCACCCACCCTTATCGTGTGTCGTTTCAGTGAAAAGATTATGAATAATGGGCCCGAACACGACTTGTCATGTGTCTCATTGAATAGCGCCCGTTTGCCAGTGAGTGTGTGTGTTCGCGCGGTCGTGTGCATCTTGCACGTTGACTTCTCATACATCGTATTGTACTTACGTTTACCTCCACCGAGTGATTGATACAAATAGCTGTTGTGCAGTGTATTTAGTGATATAGGTACATAATGCTCACTATAGCGTTTGTGTGCGTTTTCGGGCGTATGCGTTTCCCGAGCACAATATCATAGGCACACAATGTATCCGGTCCGCTAAAATATGTTTACAACACGTGAAATACTTAATAATATCATACCTACGTAGTGTATCGTCTGTCGTGTGAAAACGTCATCTGTGCGGACCACCTCGCCGCCGTGTATTGTCACCGTTGCCGTTGCCCGTTTGTGCAGTAGGTATAACATAATATATGTCATATGGGTACAGCTAGATGCCCAAACTTGTAATATTATACCGTGGTAATGGCATTATACCATAAACGGTGTGCGTACTATAGCTGTGTACAGGATGATTTTATAGACCATTGCCAACGTAGGACGTGTAAAATTATGATTTGTAGTCATTATTATTTGTAAAATAACGTTCCTTTGTTTGAAAAAAAAAATAATAATCGTCTGCGAGGAAAACAATCGATCTGTATATTACAAGAATTCGAGTACTCTTGCAGACGAAGGTCGAGTAAAATCATCGGTGCCAGACTCGATTCACGTCCACTTCAAATGCATCAATCTACTGCTATGCCTATATTTGTATACTTTCTTTTTTATCCGTTTGAAAAGGGTATTGTAGTATTTTACACATTTCATAATTGATATTTGATATTATATAGTTTAATATTATAGGTCAAGTGGACCCCCCCGATAGCATTGACGAAAAATCATAAAAAAAATAGAAACTGTTATGGGAGGGGGAGCAATTTTTTAAAAATTATTCCCGTTTAAAGATACCTTGTTGGCATAATAGCGGGGAACGATTTGACATTTTGATCGTCCGTCCACCCCATCCCACTCATCGTCATTGACGGTGACCTATTAACATTTAACTCTTTACGGGCTACGCTCGTTACTATTTGTACGTACAGTATACAGTACATAAACTACACGTAATATGTAATTTTTTTGTTTTAATTTTTTTACAGTCTTCGCAAAAACAAGAATCCCAGACCGCATTGAAACGCCGGCTCGAACAAACGCCCGTGCCCGAATTCCCACGGCACCGTCTGCGTATGTTGTCCAAACTCAGTGAGGGTAATTACGGAGCGGTAAGTTGTCGTCTCTATATCCCTCTATAAACTAGTTTTTGACGATACGTTTATCATGTATTATTATTATTATTATGGTTATTTTTTTTTCACTCAGTCAAGTTCAGCTAATTTTCAAAAAGTTTGTCAAATGACAAACATTTAAGTAAAAATATTTAACGCGATTATGTAATGTTTTGCGGCACGTACGAATTCTTCTAATATTTTGTCAAATTAAAATTTAGTAGATAAATATTATGAGAATTTGAAGTGAAAAACCAAAAAAAATACTCGCCTTCAACTTTTTCGCGCACGAACCAAATCGAAAGTTTTAATATACGAATTTGTCTATCGTGAATTGTGAGCACAGTTTGGATAAAACAATAGATGGGCTTAAAAGTTTTATTTGAATAATAAAAATGCGCTATTTAATCGCATGCATTAAACTTGTACTAATTCGAGTTTAACGATAAAAAAGTTTTATGTCCATAAAAATATCTTTTGCCATTTTATGCAACCGATTTTGACATTATTTGTGGACAGATAAAAATTGTCGTTTTTCTTGTTCTCTATATAATATATATTTTATTACATTTTATTATTTTCTATACTACCTATATTATATTGTTATAAAACGCCTATCAAGGTTCATTTTGCATAAATAATAATACACATCAAACATAATATGCCAGCCAAGTAACAACATTATTTGATTTGTTTTAGATTTACGTGGCTGAAGCGGACGGCATCAACGAATACAACTCGAAAATTACGCTGGGCAAGCGGCTGGTGGCCGTAAAATTCTTCTCGCCCGCGTTGTCGGAAAAAGAGAGGTAAGTTATCATGATTGGTAAAAAATATTAGTCCATTATTTTAATATTTCTGATTTTAACGAAAATCCAAATAAAATGTTTTTATAAGTTACGTGTATCGATTAGGTGTTTGTCAACATAACCACTCTATTTCATACGAATAAACATGTTTTCTAAAAAAAAATAATATATATATACATACGAGTATGATGAGATAGTCAATAACTAATTAGGTACATTGAATAAAATCAATCGTCAATTTATTGTTTTAACGACGAGACTTGACTAACATTTTATAGAATATTCATTGGTTAATCATTACGATTACAATAAATCGAGATACCAATATTATGAAGTTATTCCGTCCAATATTCATACAGTGATAATAATATAACGTTGCGTGGTTTTTTTAGAGCTGAACTACAAAACGACGTGAGGATATTGGCCGGTCTGGAAGATCAAAACATCGCCAGAGTGTTGGGCGTGTGTACCGTGGAACAACCCCTATGCGTAGTTATGGAGTACAGTGAGCACGGTGACCTCAACCAGTTCCTCAAGACGCACGTGCCCGTCGAAGCTGCTCGGAACCTGCCCCCCACTGTGAAAACCTTGAGGTATCTATCCCAAAAACCGAATGATAAAATAACACTCGTCTTCGTCAGTCGATTTTGGTATTTTTGAAAAAAAAATGACTCAAACACAACGGGTTTTTGATTCTTTTTCTTTTCGACTATGAGCAATATTATTGTACACGTGAATATCGTCGGTAACGGTCGCGAAACATTATAACAAATTATCAATATTATTAACCGACTATTCTCCGTTCAGACATTATGGGATTAAAATGTTTATTTAAGGAGTCGCGATTGGCAACTCTACTCACATCTGAACTTAAAAATAGTATGCACGTCATAAGTGGTTTTATTTTTTTGATATGTATACATCAAGGTTTTTAAATATAATAACCTCTCGTCGTACAAGTTTACAATTATTACCCACTTTAAAATATTATAACACGGGTACCTAACTATAATCGTATGTAAGAAAATAATTTTCTTATTTTAAAAACACAAATCATCGACTGATAAAGTGAGCGCATTGCGAGTAATAAAACAAAACCCAAGACAATCGTTTTTCTAACAACTCGCGTTTGTGTACGTGATTTTCAGTTTCCAATGTCTGCTGTATCTCGCCACACAAATAGCGTCTGGAATGCGTTACTTGGAATCGTTGAACTTTGTCCACCGTGATTTGGCTACCAGGTAAAAACATTGTGAATTTAACGTCGGTTCGTGTTATTATAATTTATAGTGACTTACAACACTGTATGTTATGCCGCTCCTTCGGCGAACGTTAAAATTAATTTTCAAACGTGTTCCAGGAACTGTTTGGTGGGAAAAGCGTACAAGGTGAAAATCAGCGATTTCGGCACCGATAACGAAGCGTATGCGGCCGACTACTACAAACTGGACGGAAACCTCGGGCTACCCGTTCGATGGATGTCGTGGGAATCGGCGTTCTTGGTGAGTTTAGCCATTTTCCTGGAATCTATTAGAACATAATAATATTGTAAGAACAGTTTTAATATTTTACAAAATCGTTTTGAAGAATTTTTATTAAATTGTTTTTTTCTTTCGACTTACCCAGAAACCTACAATGCGTCAACATATCGAGAAAAATATTTCAAATCGAAAAGTCCTTCTTGTAATTTATGTAATCTTTCTACGAATACAAAATTAAATTATACTCTTTTAAAATTACTATTTCTCAAAATATAACGGCTACCTGTATGAAATGATATAATCCATAACAGCCACACAGTAATTTTCATAGAACTATCAAATAATAAACATTTTACTGGATGACTATACCTAGAATTCATTATTTGTAGAAAAATGGTACACACGTTATTGTAAAATATGTACGTAGTAGTCGGTATTATTTTAGGAACGAGTGCACAACTCAATAGTTTCAAGACTTGTGAAGTTGTGACATTAGTAAATATAACTGAATTTTAACGGCGCAAAAAAAATATCGATAAAGCATTTTGGGAAAAAGTTGGGCGGGGATAGCCTCCACCCCCACTTCTTTCCCCAAACAGTTCACCCGTATTATTACGATTATGATATAATATATCATACTGTGTGTTGTCGTTTACAAAATACAAAACACGAAAAATCCATGACAATAATATTATAACTCGGTTCTCTTTCGCAGGACAAGTACTCGACGAAGAGCGACGTATGGTCGTTTGCCGTGACCCTCTGGGAGATCCTGCACCTGGCCAAGTCGCGACCGTTCGAGGGGTTCGCCGACCACAGGGTGGTAGAGAACCTGTCGCACATGCACGTGGACGACGGCCTGTTCGAGTACCCGGCCCGGCCGGCGTGCAGCCGGGACATCTACGACCTGATGCGCGAGTGCTGGAAGCGACAGGAGTCGGACCGACCCACATTCCGGGAGATCCACCTGTTCCTGCAGCGCAAGAACCTCGGCTACGCGCCCGCCGCCGCCGCGTCATGACGGTCCGGCGGTGGCAGCGGCGGTCGGCGCGGCGAGCCGCGCGAAGGGTGGCCGTTCGTGCTCCGGCAAAACGCGTCCTACCTGCCCGGGTGCGACGCAGACTGAAGAGCGCCGGGGAACCCGACGGGACCCACCACCCATTTGGCGATGGGGTGGGTCACCGGTGGGCTAGGAACCGCCGACTGTCCGACACCCACGCCGCGTCTGACGTTATGATAATTCACTGCTTCGACAATCTCTTTGGCGCGCGGGTTCTATAACAATTAATAGCTCGCGGAGCCGTCACCGAACGTACACAAAGTGCGTCGTTTGTTTGTTTATAAATTGTTTGTTTTTATCTTTTCTTTCTCTGTTCAATAATACCGACTACAACGATAATATGAAATATTATGTCATATTAACGAGTCGACTACTATCTCCTATATGCCATAATTTACCTTTTAAATCCACCGAACCAAACGAATTAGTATCGGCCGTTCTTGGTCATTAACGGTCGTGTACCTAGTTCGTGCGGTATCTATTATGTTATAATATGTACAGATACAGATAAATTTAATATTAAAATTATATTATTATTGATATGTTGTAAATTGTATAAATACGCTAAATATAAATAGACTGATAGAAAAACTAGGCAATATCGATTGGTCGAATCCGGCGTCGTATTTTATCCATGTCAATCTGTGTTACAGACATAATATTATTATTATTATTACGTGTATCACAAACGATAAAATTCGGACTTGCGCGGGGACGTAAATCGTTTTTAATAACTGTTGCTTGTCGTTTTAGATTCTTCTCGTCGTGATTAGAGTCTGTTGTACATTAAACGTTTCGTGTAAAACGCTGATAATCGAATGAATTAACATATCTGCTATTTCCGTTTTAATCGCTTATGTTATCACGGCGATTCTAGTGGAAATGTAGTTTGCCTATACAATGTTGTAATAATATCGATATTATTATATTATTAGGTATGTGTACAGTCGAGCGATTGATTTTGTCCCTCACCCCTCACACCTCCGCCCGTCAATCGCTCGATGTTATCCTCAAATGTTTATAACAACAAAATACAATAATTATTGCAATAATGTACCTACGTTGTTCAGACATTTTAATCATTACGTAGTATAGCATTGTACATATAGAATATTTATAAATATTAATAATAACTAGTCAAGCCTTTTTGTATTTTATTTTTACTCGAGACGAACGATATGTACATAAATAATTCGTTCGGCTAATGTACAATATTTTACACCTGTTTAAAGCATATTCAACCTGTATCATAATTTTTTTTTATATAGATTGTGATATTTAAGTTACTTTCGAAATGTGACACTTTTATATAGTACACTCTAGATATTATATTATTATTATTACATGTAATATGTTTATTGTTAAAATCATCAACTTACTCGTTTTTGAATATTGTATATATTATTTAATTTTGATTTATTTATGAAAATGTACACAACATATTTTATAATTCGACATATCATTTATTTTGTTTTTTCAAAAAGAAACCACCGCTTGACCCGCATCTGTTTCGTGTCAAAACCTATTCCCATCGCAATAACAATATATATTATATATATGTGTGTGTGTATATAATATATACTAAAATACTGTCTAGTTGAATTGTTTTTATAATATTATAATTATTAATCGGCCTCTGGTGTTGTAAACGCTATATAGTGAATAGCAATACATTTTGTTATAATAGCTAACAATATATAGAGATATTATTATATCACCTTGTAAATCAAATTATTTATTGGGTATTACATATAACTGCATGACATGAGCGCTAAAGGTGTAAAAATAACACATCATTTGCGTTAAAATCAGTAAGACATAATCGCCAATAAAAAAACCATACCCGATTTATATCAAAAGCGCCAAAAACATAAAAAAATTTTATATAATTTGTACCAATATTAATAATATTATGGTTAATTTTGTACTATATTTTAAATATTTAAAAGCAACATAATAATCACTATTAAGTAAAATTATCATCATGGTGATAAAATAATAATGTGTAGGTCGTAGGTGTACCTAATATAATGCAAAATAAATTAACATAATAATATTTATAATATTACAAATTTACAATTTAGAGTTGTAAACATGCGTTGAATATTTAATCCCACATTTATCAGATATTCTATTCTACTTATTTCTTCCGTGTTGTAAATGTATGCCCTCACGTATACTTAATTCAAAATTTAAAGGCGAAAAATACTCAAGAATTCATAAATAAATATGTTTTAACTTTATAATCTATAATAATAATATGAACTAAGCAATGAGCAACATTAATTGGTAAAAATAATAGTATAAAATTGATTTTCGGAAAGTGAAATGCGAATACTTACCAAGTACATACCAACAATATAATGTTATATAACTTATAACACAAAAACTCTGACGCTCTTTCGTGATAAGATAATCAATTTTTCAGGTATTTGGAATTTTGGCGTTTTTAAACCATACGATTTATTTTTTGCTTATCTCGTATTAGCGTTTATGTTTCCCCGCAGCAATAAATTGTCATTTTGTAAAAAAATCAAGATGATATATCGACAGAGACAATTTTTTTTTTTTTTAAATATTCGTATATTAATTAGGGAAAATAGTTTTACAATTGAGCTTAACTCTATGGCCAATATATAAGTATATAATAAAATAGACTAAAATAATTACAAGCCCGAACATTATACACAATTATGTTATATTAATGATAAAATAGGTTATATATAAGTTATAACAATGTGGAATAATTAATATTTATCACAACCGTGATAAGTAAAGTTACATCGAAGCAACTAAGATCAATAAGACACAGATTAGGATGACATTTTTTATAAACTCATCCAAGGAATAACTTGAAAAATTTAAACATGTGCTTGAAAAGTTATAAACAGTTATAACTTGTCAGTAAAATTGTCTCAAGGAAACTTGTACGACAGACGTTATATGATTAAATAATCAAACATTATAACATCGATGACTATTTATAATAGAACATAGAAATTTTTTACTTCTTGTTTTGTTTTTGTGAAGGTACTCCCCTATTTTTAGTTTAATATGTGATTTATCGAACCAGTTTCCGAAACGTACACAGTCAATACAATGTAATTTTAAGTTTTTTTTTCGAAAAATAGATGTAAACCGACTGTTTATAGCGAATTTTAATGAAATTATGTAAAAACATAATAATAATGTATTTTAACGTACGATTCGAATAAATAAAATGTTTCATAATACATGGAATATTGCGGGTGTGTATTTACGATACAAAAACCAAAACTAATTCGCTATTTCTACGAAACTGTAATTATTAGATATAATATACCTGTGTGATGATTATCGTGCTTGTTGCAATAGGTTTAAATGTTTATTTTCATTAGCGTATCGACTTTTAATAATAATAATAATAATAATAATAGTAATAATAATAATAAAACTGTATGCAAATGCAAAAGAAGTCTTACAATAATGATAACTTAAAATATCGTATAGGTAATTTACAAAAATACGCTCGAGCTGTCGTTGCGTCGATGCCGCCAATCATTGAAAACAGTTTTTTATCATTGTTTTTTAAATGCATTAAATCATTGATAAAAAATTATGATAATAGCTGCGAGAGCGGACTACGTAGAAAAACGTATCAATCGTCGTCCGACCTCTGCCGGATGTGCAGGATGAGAGGCACCGTCCTGGCCTTGATCACCGGAAGCGGAAGCTGCTTGCCCTGGTAATACTGCTGGTGATGTCCGGCCACCATCGGCCGGTACACGTACCTCCACGTCTGCGTCTGTCCGACAGGTGGCGGTCGCATTACCAGCAGGTTCTTCAGGTCCTGTCGGCTGGACAACTTGCGCCCGTGCTTGCCCCTGTTCGGTTTGACCCCGGGGCTCCTGTGCTTGTGCTGCGGTGGCTGGTAATGAAGGTTGGGGTGCGGCGACGGTTTGATCACCGCCGTCGACGACACGCTCGTCACGTGATTCTTGTTGCTGTAGTCCTTGGAAAGGTCGTCGGTCTCGTGTACCTGTAACGAAAATCGTTTTTGAAGTGTTCTACAGTGATATAATTACGATTATTAACTAGCGATTATGTTTTCGACTGGAGGTTGTCGCGGGATACCGACGGCAGTTTTCTTGCGACCGACTAAAGTTTTTTTCGAATTCGAGATGGAAAATTACGGTTTTCAGAAGTCTTGTTGCCCCACGAAACAGTGTGAGCGGTTATCAAAATTACGTGTGATGAGATTTGGTAAAAGAAAATACATTCGCCGTGCCCAGGAAAGTAGGCAATACATGCGACGTCCGTGTGCAGCAAAAACGGTAAAAATGATTTACATTAGTGGCCAATAATGGCCCACGTCGCTGAAGCAGATTATAAAATAAAAAAATTTATATGACGTGTCCATGACACCTTTGGCTACGTTTTGAGACATTTTTAACATGATTTCGATTGTTTTGAACATAATGTGTATTATGGCCGCGTGCAACTTTTTGATTTCTATTAAAACTACGTCAAAATTTTACTAAAATAAATTTTTTTGCGCACAATATTACCAATATGCCAATTGGCTCCTTCGACCAACTTATATATAAAATAATAATCCTTCCGTTGCCGTTATAAGAACCCCGAGCGGCCGTGCCTATTCAGTATTCCCCTACCATAACCCTATCATAGTAATATTTCAATGGGCAATCGAAAAAGTAACACGTGTCGAGCAATAGATACCTCAGCGTTTATTTCAATTTAAACGACCAATTGAGACAGTTCTAATTTTATTTTCATTTCGTAGAAACCGATAAATTTGATTGCATTCTCCGCGTAATTTTACCATTAAGATTTTTGGAACAATACTTATTGAAAATCGCAAAGCGAAATAGGATAGTAAAATATACCATTCAACAAGAATTAGGCATCGTAGTTACATTATTATAACCTTACAAGAGGACCAAAATGTTTTTATAACCATTGTACATCGTCTTTTTACCAAAGTAAGCTGAAATATTATAATGATGGACGGAAATCCATTCAAATTGCAGAGGGGGGGGGGGCATTATTATTAACATCAATGTGAGAGGGGGCTTCAATCCTACACTACTAAAAAGGAGGGGGCTTGACGGACTTTTGGGGGGCTATAAGCTCCAACTAGGTTAGATCAAAGGGTGTCACTTTTAATTCATTGAAAACGAACATGACGATCATGCACCTGGTACTGATGTGGTTCTTCTGGTACCGAGTTAGGCGGAGCTTCGTAGTCGTGATTGTGATTGTTTTCGACCCCATTGCCGTAATGATCGTGTAAGTCCTGGTGTAGGTGTTGAACTGTGTCATCGGATATCGTATAGTACGACGTTTCCCCCGAGTGTCCGTTAAAGTTACCGTGATCGTGGTCACCGGCCGGACCTGTAGTGCCAGACACGGAATTTTCACCAGTACCAGCAGAATTGGAAGTGTCCGATTGGCCAGACCCGACAGTAGCAGAAACGTCACCGGTGTGAAACTCTGACGACGTATCCACCGAGTTCTGGACAGGCGACGATAGTGAAGATCCGTCCTCAATGGTCGCTTGATAGTTTTTGGCCTCGGAGAAACCAGCTGAATGCATGATTGGTACGTAAATGTGTGGTATCAGATGTAAGTGGATCATGTGGTTGTGCTTCTTGCCGAGTCCTGCGCCAGCACCACCAGCACTACCAGCACTGCCACCACTGACACCTCCACCATAACCACCGCCATTGAAGCTAATGCCGCCACCACTAAACCCGCCACCGCTGTCAGGTCCAGTGGATAGATGTTCGGACGATGGTATCGGTGGCAACCGCAAGTGGTTGTCCACGTGGTCCCCTACCATGTTCCGGTATTGGGTGTCCACTTCTTCGTGAACGCTTCATGTTCAGGAAATTCGGTCTTGAGGATTTGCGATGGTTTGAACAGCGGTCTCCACGGACCTGTGGAACAAAAAAAAACACATTTATAAAATTGTTATTTGATGAAATTAAAATTTTGAAATCAATTATTGATATATAGATGTTATTATAATATCATACATGCAGAAAACCACCACATGGAGGTCAAAATGTCTGGTCATTTGTATAAATAGTAGGTATAGGTATATTGTGTTTACCTCAAGACAATAGTATTCCTAAAAAAGGTTTTTATCAGAAATATCTATATTTAGAGATTTATTATAAAATACATAATTTATACTGCTCTAAACATAATATAGTATATAATTAATTACAATTGGCAATATAAATTGAATATAGTTAATTATAGTAATCGTACAAATGTATAACACTACACGTTCGATAGTATGATAATAAATAACAGAACCAAACTAGTCATAATAGTTAATAAAACTAAATATTTATCTATCGGAATATAGTCACAAGTCAGGTCATTCAATATGGCCAGGTGATAACTAATTGTGCGTGCATAATATTATATAGGTACCTGTGTAAAACAATTATAAATAAATTAGGTCATATTTAAATCGTTAGACTTTAACGATCCTGCAAATATAGTAAAAATAATATAATTTAAGGAAAAAATATGTAAATATTAAAATTGCAATACTTTCGATAATAATATGTTGGTTTGATTCCTAAACGTTAAATACAAAAAATAATTTTATAACTTTCTTAACCATAGGTACCTATATAATCTGTCCAGCAAGAAATCAAGCCAAATCTGCACATCCTTATAGTCCCTTCATACGACACCCTGCTATCGAGACCGGTCTTATACTATGGCGAAAGTCGAATTTCGACGGGTCACGGCTTGTTCTCTCGCCGGCCATAGTATATAAAATGTATATTTTAGTATAGCGTGAAAATCGAAATAATCCACCTCATTGGATCGAATACAATGGTAGCTAAAGTAGTCGACCGCAGTGACATTAAATCGTAGGAAAGTTAAAGTATACGAATTTCAATCATGTTATTCGTAGGGTAATCGATATTTTCTATGGACAGCAGAGCAAATTACACGATTTCAAGACTTTGAGACTACCGCTGATCGAAACAAACACGTATCTCGGATGAAGTACACAATTTTCGCTATAAATTGCAGTCGAACGAATCGCCAAACGATCTGGTGTACGTGTTAGCAAAATAAAAAAAAACAACGACAACAGTATATTATTTTATTATTATCTATATAAAATACCACGCGACGATAATATTATATATAATTTTGAGTATTATTAAATAAAAAGAAAATTGTTAAGAAACGAGTATAAAATGAAAAATAACCCGTCACAAAACAAGTGATTGTATACCAATCCTATACTGCAGACTGTAATATATTATTATTTCATATTTTTAATGTTATTTTTATTATTTGACACCTAGAATTCAAGGCCATTATATTATGGAACTATATGACACCCTATAGGGGGTTTAAAATATATTTTAATTTTTAATAGTTTAACGCGTAAGTACGTAACATTTTGGAAAATTAGATAATTTATTTTTTTAATTGGATATAAATGTGATTTTGTTGCTTAAACTTACTTTGTACTGGTCACAATTTTAGATTTCAGTGGCGTTATTAAAAAGAAAGGTGGAAAGTATGTAACCGCACTGCTGTACAGCAATTGTCAAGTGTACCTATTCATCGAGGAAGTCACTGTAATTATGTGTTAAATTTGAATTCAATGATAAATCATAATAGCATACGAAAAACGATTATGAATGAAGACCGTCTATATTACTAAGTGTATTTAATGATATACCTTTTTATATTACTGCCTATAATAGTAATACGGTAGGTGGAATTAATTGTTTCCTAAAACATGGAATTATTATTATCATATATTATTGTTATTAACTTTTGAGTCAATACCGACTTACCGTAAACCCGATGTGATAGGTATAAATATGCAATACCATACAATTAATCTAAATGCTTTGAAAATGTCATCGTCTATATAAAATATAATATACGCAAAAGTTCCGAATATCCACGAACAATATTTTGAAATTACAACAATTTTATTATAACTAAAACCGTTATACTTTATTTAAATACCTATATAATTTTGACCAAAATCGAACTTCAAATAGCTATAAAAATAAAAAACGATTCTAATTTAAAGCTTAACATTTTTTTTAATTCCACTGATAACTAATTATGTGATATGCCGTTTTCTTTTCAAAGGCAGACGGACTGAAGATAAAAAATCATAACGTCGACTTCGCCCCGATATCGACAGGACTCGAGTGAGACGGCAAAGCGCGTTTGTAGATCAATTTATTACGGTTCGGAAGAAAAAAAAAAATCAGGCGACTCGATTGAAAATAAAATAATAACAAATAAGCCGTGTCCGTGACATTGACGTTATAATGTCACCGGCGGACGTGTGCGTGATACGTCGTATTTTTTTTAACAGCAGACGTTGGTACACGCGGATATCTACATGTGAGTTTGCGAAATCGTTTCCGAAAGGTCGTCAGCCGATTAGTGTTTACGTATTTTGTCGTCGAGCTTTCGCGCCATTCGTGCCTAGTGCGCGTATATATATGCGCATATAGGCACCGCCTGACCTACGATGTCGAGTGTGTCCTATACATTTTGCGGCCTAGACCTGCGAAAGCAGAACACACGCACACACCCGCGAATCGTAAATATTATATCGTACGCTTGTGTGTGTGGGTGGGTGGGCAGTGTGGAGAGGAGGTTGACGACGCGACCACGACCGCGGTAACGCGATATTGCTCGATCGGTGTTTTCGACCGCGTACATTATATCCTCTCGACTATAAAATATAATAATAGTAATAAGTAATAACAGTAATAATATTATATTATATACCTATGCCCGCACGATGGGTACACGGCCTGCCAGCTCGCGGTTTATTACGCGTACGTGTAGTTTGCGGTCGCGTTAAATTACTATAACTACGTGCCCATCTGTATATATCACACGTGTTTTAATATATAATAATATATTAAATTCATATGTTTTTTATAGGTATACATGCGGTGCACACTAACCACGGCGAACGCTGTTTGTTTTTTCACCACGTCGGACGCGTATTGTTTACTGCGGCGACACGCTTGCGGTATTTATGTGTTATAATATTCATATTAGTCATAAGAAAAAAATAAATATATATAATCATATACATAACCCGGTGACAGGCCGCCGTGGGTCCGTTACGAGTTGTGACTGTACAAGGTATGCTCTGTACTCGTTCTCATCTGTCGACGGTTTTAGTATACGATTATAAGCAGGTATACTATATAATATATATTATTATATTGAGTTCCGTGTGTCATTCGCAATAGCTAGTGGTTGCTTTCAAAAATCTAACTAGAAAAATAGTTTCCATCACACGCGTGTAAGTATGTTTCACAAATGAGAGCTTATCGACCGCCCAAAAATACGATTAGATTGAATATAATACTTGTTATCTATATTTAAGTACGACTGGACGTCGTTGTTGGTATCATGCAATGTCGCAATCGCTATTTTTTTTCATGAAAATAGAATTAGAATTTATATTAATAAGACTGAAAACTTCTTAAATTTTAAATTTATTATGTCGTTGAACCCACTAGTTTACCTACCTAAATAATCAGTGTAAACTGTTTAGAATATCTCACCATACTTTTTCTCTTCAAAAACTATTTATTTTTTTCATTAGGTTTGTTAGATTATGATATATAATTTTGGGAAATGATTACTGTATTTAAAGAGTCTTTGCAGTTCTTATAATTCATATTATTTTTTTTTTTTGCTTCACTTTAATTTAGAATATTTTTTTCAAACATTTGAGATATAACCAATTTATGGAGCTAATTTGTGTAAATATAATACAATTTTAAGTTGCTTATTATTTCCGTTAATTATTCTACATATTAGGTTAATTTAAAACTCAGGGCAGGAAGCTGGTAGATAAGTAGGTACCTTTCAATATATAATTTAAAAGGAGGTGAGTACGAACATATTATATGATATATGTAATACTATAATAATATTAAATCAAACCAAATGAGCAACGAACATGTAATAAACTAACAGACAATTGGCAGGAAATAAAATTAGAAAAAAATTGATTCCAGTAAAACTCGGAGAAAAATACTCGGTTAATAATAATAATAATGGAGAATTGTATGGTAGAATATTTATATTTATATTGTATGAACTCATAGATAATATAGATTATAGCATGGCTAAATATATAGGTGTGATCGCAATTTGTGATACGCAGGTGTCATGGCCGCCACTGGCAGTGAATATTATCACTTCGATTTATTTTCTAACAAAATCATACAAATTATTAATTTCTTGTCTAAACAAATCCAAAAATCACTGCCGGCTGAGATTACTTTCCATGCTAAAACATGCAATAATTGTACGTGCGCAGCCCATAACGAAAATACGTCTCAATCCGATCATACCTATATATATATATATAGTTATGGATTATACTCTGTGGATAGGTACCTAAGGTACTATATATCTTATACAATATTAATTTGATGAGATAATCCCGACGTAAGTACCAAGACAACAGACATACAGCACAATATAATGTTTTACGTTTTTATTTTTATCTGTATGTGCAGCAGTCTGTACCCACAGCCTGTTTGCAATAGTTTTGGCACATTTTTAAGTACTAGAACTTCAGAGGAAGTATGCAAACATTTTCACCGTAGGTATCCACATCAGCCATACTTACGTTACCTATACATTATAATAATAAAAATATATTCTATTGGTATTATGTTTGTGGTAATCTGTGATCTGAAACATTTTATGCGCTCTCATTCAGACGTTAAGTACTAAGTAGGTACGTATACATCCTGCAGTATCCACACATCATAATATATTATTATAATTTATATTTTATATGCATCGGTCGGTGCATGATACAACTGTAAGTGGGATGATCGACCGAGATCCAATATGCATATTTGACACCTACGCAGTAGAAAAATAATAAAATAAAATGTTTGTTTGGTGTACACGGATCTAACCACACGACGAATAAGGTCGATTTTCGATATGTGATGTTTTGGGTCAACCGAATGGGTAGGGTTATGTTTTACTTTTCACTTAAATCCCTAAAGTAAAAACAATACCTAATATTAAATAAAAATAATAAAATAACATAGTAAAAATAAATACATTATTCATATTCAACGTAACAGTGAATTCTATAAGTAGGTAGTATATTATATAGGTAGCCATATAGGTATAGATATTTAATTCTGAAAGATTTTTCCAAATATTTTCATCAAATGTTTTTACTTGTTTTTATTAGATATTACTAAAATTATATAAGTAGGCACTGACTGGATTCGATAAAAAAAAACTCATGATTAAAATTTTAATATTTTTGGTTGTTTTAGAAACTATGAAGTCATACATGTCAAAAAAAAAAATTAAAATTGAATGTCCCTAAGCCTATATAATAATATGTTATGCCCTCAAATCGTACAAAAAAAATCTTTGTTGTAGGCTGTAGTGTTAAAACCAATTTAGTATCAAATGTATTATATTACTGGTAAAACGTAAAAGTAATCTCTATAATACTCAACATTTTATATATCGGTTTATAATAAATTATATACAGTTAAGTAGAAACTGAAAGAGAGTAGGTAGTTATTTTTCAAATATTATATTTTTAGTTTATATATACCTAGCTTTTCAAAACATTGGTTGTAAATTTCACTAAAATGTGAAAAAGATTATAAATTAATTACATTTTTCCCAACATAACTTGTTGTTTAGTAGGTTCAGTTATAATTATAATATTAAACATTAATTATTATGATTCAAGGTAAATATGTCTTATACGTGATCTTTTTTTATAATTTAGCTGTAGATTAAAAATAAGCGACTTTCATGCAAACGCATAAAGTAATAAATAAAAAAAAAAATTATATTAACATAATTAAATAGGATTTCTCAAATTGCAATTACACAATAAACATTGGAATAATTTTAAATTCGAATGAAACAAACTTGCGAGACCAGTAGAGGTACATATTAGAATATCGACCACTCCGTTAGCGCCTTAAAATGTAGGTTGCATAGACAATAATATGACGTAATATAATAGAGAATTTAAAGGATGCTGCGATCGTGTTAATATATACGACGATGGCGGAGATAAGTCCAGAGAATGCAAATAGCCTAGATCTTGGCGCTCGCTGATTTATACATATATTAATAATAATAGTGTTGAAACACTGTAATCTGCATCGTTTTGCATTTCCGAATTAGGAACCCGGAACCCGCGGTGTAACTTACTGTGTTGTGAACTTGATGTTTTCCGCATGATGTTCATCAACCGGAAAGGGCTCCAGCCAACAAAACCGGACCGTGGTATAGGGGATGAGGGTCGTACGTGATCTACAATGCCTGTTTTGCATTGGAAAATGATTTTATTTTAAACCAAAAAAATGTTACACTATACTACACCGTTGTATATGAATCTGTGTTAGGTTTATGCATATTGTGATATAATATAATATGTCAATAATATATGTCAATATAATAATATGTCATATCAGAACGGTTTTATCGTTGCATAAAAAATAGCATAAACGATTTGATACACGCGACCGGTGACTTTGCGATGGCGATTTTGTATTAATATTTAATAATATTGTCTACGTAGGTATGCGCGATTCGGTACGTACACGGGCCACATTATAATATAATATATAATAATAATATTGTATTATTTGTATCGTATTTTATACACCGCAAATTCGCAAGACTAAATTACTGTGGACGAATAAAGTACAAATATCGGTTACTGTTTACTCTTCGTCCGGTTCATGCATATCATATTAGGTATACGTGTTTATATGTACACTACAATTAACACTGTATATGCATGTTGGACCTTCGTGTATTATAGATGCTTATATATTATATGATAATATATCGCGGACACGATATTTTCGTGAGTACCTAAAGACTGTAAAGATATGAAAAAAAAAAATTACGAAGAATGATTTCGATTAAACTCACTGCGTGAGAAGGTTAAAAACGCGTTTCGCGTTCCGAAAGAGCTGATTACTCGTTTATAATCATAATACGCACATGATAATACTATATATATATAGCCGGTATATAAAATGCAACGTATAGTAGATATACAGGTACTCTCGCTGCACCAACAAAATTATTAGGTTACTCGATAATAATATTAATATTGGGTATAATATCGGTGGTCATCTGCTGCATAATATTATAATACAATACGTACATTGTAATATAGAATAATATTATCTTGAATAATATGTTTCCAGATTATAAATCCTTTTTTCAATACACCTATATATTCACAATATACGGTGTTATATATACCGATATAATATACGATATTCACTGTATACTGAGAGTTATTCGAACCTTTAAGTTTCTGTTTTTATCATGATTTTTATTATTATTATTATTATTATTATTTTTTTTTTTTTTTGAAAAACACGACCTTACACACCTTAGGCTATCACGCAGTTAAAAAGAATTATTTGGCGCAAAACAAAAATCATATTTGAAACGATTCCGCGAATTACAGCACGCGTCACGAGACGTAATAATGAATCGATACGGATTAAAAACTAGTTAAAAATATCATTGTAGCACATTAAAATGATTCGCTAAATTTAAAACTCCAAGCAAGTTTCAACAAAATAGTCAATTGTTTTTTAAGAATTGCAATCATTAAATCGAAATCGTCTAAAACGCGTAAACTCTCATTTATCTCAATTACATTCTGTCAAATCCCAATTGCGAATTTGGACGGAACACAAACGATATTGTTAATATATAAATATGGCTATAATAACAGCCGTTAACGAAATCTTATAAATTATAATATATGACATAATATATTTTACCTTCGATAGGTACTTTCAAAAAGAATATACCTAAAACATAAATGCAGTAGGTACAAACACAGTACGAGGAACCATTTTTTTTTGACAAATCCTGAGAAAATAATAATGACGAATCTAAGATATAAATTTAATATTGACTAGACAAATATCATAAAAGTTTAGGTCCATTGTAATTTTGTTAACATCTGAGCAAGATAATAATGACTTCAGACTTGTATATAAATGATGCATTTAAAATTTGAATAATGATAAGTCATTTATCGAAAAAAATACTATTCTTAACGATTATTTCCGTTGTACTAACTATAGTATTTACCATTTGGACGTTCTTTAAACAATTTATCACTCATAAAAATTCCAATCCTTAAGACATTTTAAAAACTTATTGATTATAATAGTTAGTCAAAGAATGACCTACTATAGCAAAAAAAATGAAAAGTCTTATAAACATTTACCTAAAACTATAAATTCTAAAAAAAATTCTTAAAGTTTTCTAGAAATATTAGTATAGTATGTGACTATACACGCACTATAAACCACTTGAACACAGTTTCTTTCTTAGTTCGAAAATTTTAAATTTATTTAGATTACCTAGCTCTATAGTTTCATTAAATTTATGCTCGATCAATATTTTAGTCTTTTAAATTTAATTCTTGGATTTTTTATTCCTTGTCCAATATCATCATATTTTACATCAGTTAAAGTAATACATAATATTATATATTAAAGATAATTATTTTCTTTCTCTTTCTTTAAATTTTCGACACGATACAATTTATGGACGGATCTAGAGATTAGGAAACCACAACGACAAAACTCATCGGCGCGCGCGCGCGCGATCACTTTTTTCTTAACGTTTCAATAATGTATTTACATCATATTAAATTAATCGAATACACCAAGCGACCAAAAAAAAAAAAAAACCATAATATTCCGTCGATGTTATTATAATATATTATTATGACGATGACCCACACAACAGCTACTGTTGCGCACGAATACACGTCGACGTATTTTATGTGTAAATATACTATTAATATAATATTGTACTCCGTCAGTTTACGTTCCTGAAGATCACGACTGGTTTTCATTTACATTATTTTTTCTAAATTTTAATTTGATTTTTTTTAGTTTCTATCGCCACAGACTGTGGCAATGTAAAACCACCTTGTTATATAGGTGCATTCAGCAATCGACGGCGGTCGATAAATGTGTAAAAAAAATAAATACTATAACGCATATCAATACGTCATATAAATGATAAACGCACTTGTTAAATGTAATATATACATGTAGCATGTAGATACATATATTCTATATATAATATTTACGATTGGCGTCGTGTTGTCGTCGTGTGTAAATGTATCCATAAAATATCGAACCGTATTTAATAGTTGTTTACTGAATACGCGCCTTAGACCTGTGGATTTATATAATAATAATAATAATATATATGTCTGCGTTCATATCAAAAACGCACTGATTTAATATATATATATATGTATTATTCATAGTAGGTACCTCCCTATATATAGTTGTATAAATATCATAGCTGTCATTTCGATGTTGTATTTTGTGCGATTCAATTCCGCCTTGTACCTATACCTACTATTATTATATGACGGTACCCACACGAGTTGCAATGCCGTTTTTCATTTAACGCCAAACACGTCGCACTCCACACGTATTATAGGCGTTAATGTAATATATTATCATCGATCTATCTATCCGATCATTATTTTCCGTCAGATATATCCGTTCGAACCGTTCGCTTATTTTTTTTTACGAACGCTAAAATGAGCATAGTATTCATTTACAATTTGTTATTTATATCTATAGTTATACTGCACCGTTTACTCGTTTCTCTACCGGAATAAAATTAATGGCATGGTATTATGTCTATTAGAAAAAAAGCATTCGGTCATCAAAACAACACCACTTCTGCAGTTCAGCATGATACACGTATATGCTTTACGCGTCCAGGCCCAAGCAATTAGGTTAGAAGATTACCTATACTTGACATTCAATTCAAGCCTCTACACCTTCAGATGTGTATCGTCAATCGTCATTAAAAGACGATTTCTGGTCCGATTTGCCGTCGTTATTAAATATTCACACATCTCTCTAATATCATTCACTACGACCAGGTCTTTGGCTAATCTTGTTTTTAATAATACATTCAACGATTTTGTGACTCCAACACATGTGTCAATGTGTCATACATGATACACAAAAGGGCTCCTACAGGGAGGGAGGCCAAGCGGGGACCATTTCCCCCAATAAAAAAATGTTTATTATTATGTGGTATGCCATACTAGAATTTATAGTAGATATACGTCTTGAAGTATATACCAAAATAACTAACTCAAATTTTCTAATATAGCCTTTGGATTTTGATCTTGCCCCAGGTAAGATTTCATCCTGCAGCGTGTGCGATTGCATACACACAATACTCGTACATTACAAAACATATCGGCAAAATACCGATTGTGGTGCAACCTCTATAGTCATTATCAGGTATCGTGACACTGTGGTGTAAAAACATATACGACGTTCCTCTAATTTTATTTTTTTATTTTATTTACATATATAATAGATGATGAAGCGCTCTGCTGTCTTAAACAGGTCAAATCGTCTACACAATAATACAATGCACCCCACCCGCCAACAACGCACACTCATACGTCCCCCGAAGCGACAATCTTACGCGGGTGTCGGTCAGAGTCCCGTCTAAAAATATTCAAACGAGTAACGTTCGTGTGCAGTTTATTATAATCCGCGGGTACTATATTCTTTTTACTGAATACAACTACTAAACATCATATTTTACCACCAATCGTCGATAAACTCAAACTTTCACTGTACACGTCCTATGGACTGTGGGAATAATAATATATTATGATAATTTGTTAGCATAAAATATCGGTAACACTCGAAATAACATACCATAGAGATTAAATATTATAATATGTTATGAACTTTTAACTTATATGTATATTGCATGTATATGAGTGAATACTTTTAACGTTGATTACTGACGAGCAAATTAATTTAGTGACTCTACCTTCGCATTGCTTATATACGAATCCGTGATATATTATAATACTCCAGCAGTCTCCGAACGTCTTAACGTCTTGTTAACATTATAATTGACAACGCACACGTGACTGCCTTCATTCGTAAAATATTATTATTAAAACAAAAATGTTGACATGCTCATGATATATATATATATAATCCATCGCCACATTGATGTATGTATAGGTTCAACCGGGGGCCAGGACTTAAAAACAGGGCCGTGGAGAAAGAGACCCGGGCCCGGGGGTAGTACCATGGGGGCCTCACTATATTTTATTACATATCATTAACTTTGTCAAATTTCCTGGTCCTCTTCAAAATGCTGGGCCGGGGAGAATCCACCTTCCCCTCTCGTCAGGCCTGATTAAAAGTTACAACGTAAAACGCTTTAACTTTTCAAACAGCATTGAGTAAATGGTAGATAAAAAATAATTACACACAATTTCAAAACGAATCAATTAATAGAAAAAAATGACATAATATTGTAATATATGTAATTATATTATAATATTGTTAATATATAATAAACATTACGCAAGCGTATTATCCTGACTTCTGAGTATGCCTAAAAATAAAAAGTATTAATATTTTCTTTACTTTTATAATTTACTGAAGAAAAAAATTCAAACAAACATTAGGTAGTTTCTCGTCTTTTATTGATAATAAAATTATATAGTATTTGGTAAGTACATTAATAATTCGTTAAAATATTGAACTTAAAAATTTGCAAGGTTTAAATCCTTTGTAAAAATTAATCATTTATGTATATATTTGTCTTTAAGTGAATTTTGTTTGACTTGAAAATTGAAATATTTCTTTCTTTTAAAGTTTCCGAAAACGACTCGAAAATAGTTAGACATTTTTCGTGATTAATTAGGTATAAGAACACTGAGAACTAATAATAAATTCTAATATTTTCTGACAATTAATGTTTCAATACGTAATGATTTATTGTTATAGCAGTAAACACGAAGAATGTTTCTCGTGCTTAGAAAAAGTCGTTCTCTCCAACGGCTCTGCGTGCAGATGACTTATTAACGCGGACGATATTACAATTCACATATAAATATCTACTCCAAATGGCCATTTCTAACCGGTTTCCATAAGCATTGAAACATAAGGTATTTAACGTACTGATTTTTATTTTTCAATTGCAGTACGGTCACCCTAGAGTCTGCAGGAGACTACATTACCACATTCAGTTTGTACTCACCCTGTCCATTACAATCACAGATGGCCATTGCGTGAGCATGCTTCCTTCCTTGTAGATCTTCGTGGATCTGTACCCGAGCACCGTATCCACCCTTTGTCATGGATATCCGGGACTGTGCTTTTATCCGCATAGGACTGTCATTGTTGTTGTGCATGACCCGTTTTTCTGCCTCGTGATTGGAACATTGCACGCCAGCCACAATCACTGCGGCCAGTACCTGTGTAATAAAAATTCACGGAAAGAGACTTTAACAACCGTCAAAAAACATGTAGAAACGCCCACGCCGTATCAAACATCGCAAACACGTCGTAATTAAATGAGTGTATATTATGTTTAATTTAATTTTTAGGTATAGGTATTTATTAAGTTTTCTAAATCTTATACTGCCAGTGCTTTTATTTTAAATATCGATTTTTGAGTCATATTAGTTTTGTCTGTTTAATCGCTTATACATATTATGGATACAGGCATACAACAGAATATAGTGGTAATAACTATAGTTATTGTGTATACAGTATACACTAAACCGTAAAATATTCACATTTATTTTTCGGAATAACATAACTAGCTACTTGACGCGTTATTGGCCGGTGAAAACGTTTTATTTGACTACTTTGACCCAGAGAACCGGTTGATCATTTTGCAATATCATTAATATTACCTACCATCCAATAATGACTGTCTTCGTTTCGTGAACATATTTTCTCAAATAAGTACATTTTTTAATTTAAAATTTGTTTTAACGTTTATTAATAATATATAACAACGAAAATATGGCATAATCATATTTCACTGATTTTCTATTATCGTTTAAAACGAAAATTATTAAAATTAAAATAATATATTTCATGATGATGCGTAAACGTATTACAAAATATAATAAAAGTAAATTTTTAAATATTCTTACTCGTGGTTATACATTTTATGAAAAACATTCGTATGATAAAAAAAACTATTTAATAAACAATACAATAATGTATATAATAATTGGTAATTTTGTTTAAACAAATTATAATGGCAATAATTTAGAGATCATATTTTTTTGATCATTATTTTACTGAATTCCACGGTATTTAACATTACATATCAATTTATCACAGAGTTGAAACATAGTAGATCTCTACTACCTACCTATCTGTTATACATGTTTATAGATAATTGGAATATTCGTTAATCGTTTAGCAATTTCATTTAAGATACCATTATGAAATTGTGTTTACCGCAGAAATGAATTAGGTACTCTTAAACGATTGATCTATTGGTTTGACGCTTTCACAAAAACGAATTTTCATAATTCTTCAAGTAGTTTAACATTAACCTAACCTAACTATGTGGTCATATTATGAAAGCATAACATTATTTAACATAAGTAGATACATATATAAAGGTACTATTAGAACATAGTCGGTATTAAAGTTTAACTCGTTTGGTTATTATTTAATCTTGAATCAAAGGCAAACACATAACACATAGGTACATTAAACATTGTCTTTTAACTGCAATACTCAAATCATGAAGTATATAAATTCTATAAACGGGACTGTATTTTCTCGACGAAGAATAGTAGGTATACTTAAAAACACAACACGCACTCAAAATAAATTCGACTAACAATAAAACTATACTACATTCGCGTCCTTGTAAAATAAATCGATCTCAATAGTAATATAATATTGTGTCAGTGACGGAAGAATATAAAAATGGAAATCACCCAGTAACACCTAGGTGTTATTTTATAACAGATGTCATATTTTACATTCCATTTTGTTTGTCGTCTCCATCCGACCGATAGGCCGACCGACCGACCAGGTTTCTAGACTTCTAGTTAACGGTGAGAGTCCCCCAGCAGTGTGTCGGGTTTGACAAATGAATTTTTACGTGCAATATTGTCCATTTTATCATTGTGCCATCTGTCACAGACGGAATAAACGGAGAGCAGGAAAACCGACGAAGATGATACGGTGACGGAAAAAATAGAAAGTGGTACTCAATGATATTTTCACACACACCAGAACGGTATAGTCCCAATTAATAATTAACTATATCTATAACAACATGTAGCAAGATACACACACATACACATTACACATATTATGTTATATGGATATAATATAATTTACAGACCGATGGACTTTTCATTGAGGTCCCCACGCCCATTGTCCGCATCCGGTTCTTCTCTAATGATAATAATATTAAATATAAACCCGCTATAGGTATTATATATTTATGTAGGTATAGGTCCGTCCAAAGCACCCGTTCGTATCCAATTCAATTAACTGTTTTTTATTTTGCATGCCACAATGTCACGACGTACAAATATAAATAGTAGCTGACAACTTGTAATCAATTCGAACGGTTTTATATTCGTTTTAATGTGTGTGTGTGTGTATATATTTTAAACACTTGCGCCAGCCTCGGCAGTCTAGTTGCAGAGATCCAGGTGTACGACTATTATTATTATTATTATTATTATTACTATTATTATTTATTATAATTTATAATATAATATTATCATTCGGTGTCCAATCAAATCAATTCTTTAATAACACCTCGCTTAACATTTTACATATATAATGTATGGTAATTGTACATATGTCGTATATTTATACCTGCTATACAAATCATTCGTTTTATTGACCCGCGATCTGTCTTTTTATCGCATGTCCACACAGACAGCGAGGCGTGAATTTCCACACATCGTTTTTGAAAACTTATAATAATCTGTTGTACTAACACAATAATATGTAGTCTATGACGTTTGCCCTACATAATATATGATATCAAATATCGGCAAAGGTGTAATTAATCTGTAATTCAACTCGTTAGAAAATCTTAACTTTAAAATTGTAATCTAACGAAAGTTTAATAATACTGAATTATCGACCTTAATTTTAAATGATATCACTACTTTTACAATAAAAATAATTTTATTGACTTATCGTTAAAATATAATGAATAACATCTTCAATTTATGTCTCATGTTTAAAAATTATATTACATATTACTAGATACTAATATAAGTTTCTTGAATAGATGTACTATAAATATTTGTGTAAAAGTAAAATAAAAATAAATGGTGTAGGCACCATGGCGTATCTACCCTTAAAATACTATAATAAAAGAGGAGCTTCAAAACTGCAGTACCACCTTTCACAGCCTAAAAAACATTTTCTTATATACCTCAGGTTATAAACTTTCAAGTCTAATATAAGGTCAGAATAAAAATAGTTACTAATAATAATATTAGTTTGTAAATTTGTAACACAACTATCTAATTTTAACATACAGCGTGATACTTCAAATGCATGACCTTGAATTTTACTGACCATTTTTACTGCATTAAAGATTTATCATTAGACTAATTTTTGAAAAATTAAAATGTTTAACCTTTTTTTAGCACATGTACAAGAAAAATGTTTTGAGACAATCTTCTTTTTGAATTTCAATTTAAATAACATTATTTGTTTCTAACAACTTTACTTATAAAGTTATTTTCCATCTTAAAAATTGACTGATTGAGAATGAGTTAACGTCACGATTTATACATGTGTTTATTGCATTTTTAACAGTCTTTATCCTTCTCAAATGTCCATGTTATATTTAATATAAGTTATTGAAACAATAACTCGCTATCATTTTTCTATACATCAAAGTTTTTAAAAAAAAATGCAATTCAAATCTAACTTAAAAAGGGGGTCGAAAAAAAATTGTGTTTTGTAGCGCATGTGCAGAATAAAAGCTCAAAATAATTCAAGCTCATATTATATGTTTGAAATATTTTATGTTAGGTACCATTATTGTTGAACACTGTGAAACCAAAAAAAAAACCACATCCCCTACCTTGTTTGCATACGTCTATGAATAGTAGGTATACTCCACTCTTCGGTCTACTCAGTCTTTCAAAATGTTTTAAGAAAATTATTTTTTTAAACTTGTTTAAATGAATAATAATAATATACATTTTTTTTTTAATTAATTATAGTAAAAATATGTTTTTAGAAATGAATAATAATAATAAATTTTTCAAACTAATAATAATAAATCGGCAAATTAATTTATTAAATTTTAAAAAACGAAATTCGCGTTTTTTTTTCTAGATTGTAAAATATATTTACTGTCTACATCACTATATGGATATCAAAAGAACTAAACAAGTTTAGGAGGTATTCGTTTAGCAAAATGTTGTCCATAGTATTTTTGTGTAATTAGGAACGCGAATAGTGGAGAAACCGCTGTTTTTCACGGTTCCATTTCGTGAATTAGAACCAAACGTTGTCCATTTCTCGAAACGGATAATAATACATTAATACGATGTGGATATTACATAATATACTCAATACTGTATATATTATAAAAATATTTTAATTTTATGATTGATGATATAATCAGATGATACCAATTAGAATGAAATTTTAAATATTAGTAGGTACCTAACGTCATTTTTACTACCTATGATGTTTATTTCTGTTATTATTATTTTTTCTTTAAACAACGAATCTTTTGTTTTTTCTTTATTATTTTTAAACAAATTGTTCTCTGTAGTATGATCATTAATACTGTCTAGACACCAGTCAAATTTTATAAAAAAAACTAATTATAATCAACAATGACATTTTTGGTAGTAGGTACCGCTTAATAAATAGTATTTTAACGTCATCTTTGGTCTTCTTCTACTTATTACTCCCCTCCCACAAGATAATAGACATTTTTACGTAGGTTGATCGTATAGATAGTGAAAGTAATTTGGATCATATTTTATATTTTTATAATTCATATACGTCTATTTATGTGTGCTTAAAATATATTATGTATTTTTCTTCTCACAAAAAACAGTACGACAAATTTCGCTGATTATTACTGTTATTATTATTATTATTACCTATTATTATTATAAACTGTATATTTCTGCGGTACCGTACGATATGAAATAATTTCTACAAAACAAACGGAAGAGAAAACTAACGTATTAATATTAGTACATGACCAATACAATACAATTTAGTTCTAATATATTACTATTTATTATATTAATGTGATTATTTTTGAACGTCTAAACATTTATTAGTTTATTACTATGTAGACATAGTTAGTAGGAATGCATAAATCATTGTAATATAATATAATATTATAGTTATTAGTAATTAGTTATTAATCATTACATAAGTTACAAATATACAAGCACATATAAGTAATATGATTTAAAATACATGGATGTAAATAATAAAGTGTATTTTACGTTTGAACTCATCAAAAATATTTTATTCTAATCAATATTTTTGAAATATAATTTTAGAAGTTTTTAATTTATTAGAGAGCAATAAAATTGTCATAACTTAAAGCTGTTTTGGTTTACCTAAATAAGAAAAAAAAAAAGGTGGGTAAATGGAATTCGCTCTGCTGTACAGTAGGTTACAAGTGGGTCACTGTAATAGATGGTGTGAAAATTGAATTCAATGATATAATATCATTGTATAAGAAAAACGTTTCTGAGAGAAAACGTCGTTCAGCCTATGATATTACCAAGTATATTTGATGATATTATTATGAATAAAGTAATTTATGTATAACCTATTTACGTGAATCCTTTTTTTAAATGTTCAATCCTTAGCTATAAAAGTTGAACATTTTATACATTTTTAACTACAAAATAATTATTACATTTTAAATTTGATAAATTTTGTCAAAATTCAATCAAATTGTCAAATTTTTTAACTACAACAAAACGAGAAAATCGTTACATGAGAAATCGAGTGAATATCAAATGTTGAAAAAATATGAATTTCAAACGGTCATAAAAATTTAATTTGACTTTCTTCCAGACATTTTTTTTTATAAAGGTAGGCAAACTTATGAGGAATCTTGTGTTATATTTTAAAATCTTAGATTCAAAAAGAAAATTTTTTATGAATTTCTAACTCAAAATAATTTGGAAATTTTCGTCATTTTTACGTATTTTGTCAATATTTGAACTTTAAATGCTTAAAAAAAAATTACGGATATAGATTTTTAATTTTTTCCATCTGCCTTTGAAACAATATACTTGGAGCCTTTTAACCAACTAATTCAATTTTATTGATGTTTATAGAAAACAAAACTAAAAAAAAAGGAAACTGAAAATGTCGGTAAACAGCTCAAAATAAGTCAAAATATTTGGAAAATGTTATGGTGAATAGAAAATGCTAATTTAAACATTCAGTCAAAATTGCATGTACCTACGATCGTTTGTTTAACAGTTGCATCAAAAACCAAAATCGATTTTATCGAAAATAGATTTTGCGTAAAAATTCCCGTTTTTCCTTAACTTATCTTTTGTTTTTTGAAAACTACTGGGAAATTTTTACTTTTGCCCAAATACCAACTAGATTCACTTTCCTATCAAAAGATACTGTTGAAGAATATCTAAGCATTTTTACTATCTTTTTAGTTTTGTTGAGATAAAAATATACTCATGCATACACATTTTAATGTCTAAATCATTTGTTTTAAATCATTCATAATTTATTTGAAAACTTAATAATTCCATTAAAATTATAGAAAATGTATTTCTTTTTAGCTTATTAAAATTATACTATGTTCAGTATTCGCGTAAAAAGAATAACAGTGTGATCTTATTAAACGTTTAATCAATTTTAGTGGATTTGAACAAAATTAAACGAAAAATGCGTTATTTATTAAAAATATTAAAAACAAATGTTATGAAGTCTGCAAAATACTTATGTACCTATTCTTTAATTCATTCATTAATAAGTAATAATATAACGAGTACCCATAATGAAAAATAATATAAAATCAGATATGTTTTGCAAACATGTAATTGTTGATACAAGTACAACAAAGTAGGTACTCACATAATGAGTAGGACAGTTGGTACCATTTAAGTAAGTTCAAAGTTAATTTATTGTATATATTTATAGTTAATGGTATATAAAATATATATTAGTTAGTTCGTGTACGCTATAACAAAGCTGGTCACAGTCATAAATCGTGGAAGTACGAAATGCGAACTCATGCTGCGTAACGCGTAAAACAGACGGAGAAAACAAAGTAGGTATCTATAGATCGTCTCCACTTAGAATTCTTAAATATTTATCTATTTATTTCTTAAATATTTATTGTAATATCATGTTTCGTAGAAAAAATGTTCTTTGGATATTCTTCGATTCTCATCATAATAGTTATCCAAACTGAATTTCCCATACATCATGCAAATTTAATCTTAAATTCCATTTTTTTATATACGTTATAATATATTTCCACACTAGATTGATATAATTTTTTCCGCCGTGTAGTAGGTATGACACTTCTATATGCGTCATACATCTTCCAATATTTTAGCCCAGAACAAATTCATAATTACGTCACTATACAATCCATATTATATAGGTATATTGTATACCTATAGATAGCGTTTGATATATTATGATGAAATATAATATCGTAGGTATACGTTTATTCAAACAATAGAGATTGGCATTTTGGTGATTGTCTATTTTTCATAAAGATAATAATATAAACTATGATATTATACATTACTGATAAGTATATAATGGCCAACGATAAGCGTGAAAATACTAGGTGTCCAGGTTCGTTATTAATGGGTGGCTATTCAGTATCCATTGTCACTATTTATATGGTACATTATTTTATTATATTAATAAAAAAAAAAACCACTGCACTTGCAATAAACCAGCACAAATTAAGTAATGCATAATAATATTATGCAGGTGCATTATAGACACAGTCTCGGTACCTAATGAGTAATGACTTTATAATAGAAAGTCGTCACATAAGTTTAATGTATGAATAGGCTTATTTACTTCTACGTATACAAAATATATTAAATGCTAAATCTATTATAATATAATATTTAAAATCAAATTTTATGCATAAAATTGTAAAATTGTTTTTGAGAAACTCGTGATTAACTTTTATCGACGTGCTTAATCCTCGTTTCCAAATAATTCTCTACTAGCAGCTGCGTAATATAATATATAAAATATAATTACTTGAATAATTGTTTTTTTAAGAATATAACTCTACAGTGGTGATCAAACAGGGGGGATAGATTCTCCCATGACCTTTTTATCAATGTTTTTAAGATCTGAAAACCACAAATTATATTTTTAAGCGTGTTAAAAAATCAGCGATATCCCATATGACAAAATCGTTTGACCACCACTGTGCAACCATGCACTGCTTGCGTGGTATTGTAGATAGAAAGCCAATAATGAAATCAATGCCATGTACGAATAATTAAAAATTATTACTTTCATTAGGTATTATTATTATTTTTGAAATTCTGCACAAGACGTGTGGACCGAAACAATACAAAACCAATATTATGTTATATACGTGTGTTGGGTATACGCATAACTCAATCGAATATTAAATATAACAATAAACTTGTTTTATAGATACTAATATACTGTAATATTATGTACTTATTAATTTTTCGTTCGACTTTCTATTTCAATTGGAGCTAGAATGACGAATAGGATAATTGGATTGTATATTATGTATTATTTTATTCCCCGTTGATATTATGTTATCCGTTTTCGGTACTTTATAGGTAGGTAGTATCGTAATAATATCGCCCGCTGCGTGAATTTGTATACGCGTTTTTGTCTTCACCGAAACTATCAAACTTTATTCAGTCGACTCAGAATATAAATATTATAACTAAATTATAATAAGAGTACATGATATCAATACCACTTGCTGACAAACTAAAATATATAGCCATCCATTTAGTGTACGCGCGTATAGCTATAATAATATAATTAACATTTTAGTATTCAAATATAACACTCACTGAAACCACGTACGTATAATATCCAATACGCGTTCCTCCTAACATATATACTATATACCATGTACCAGGTTTACAATATAATTAGTATACCTATGGCTACATCGGTTTCGTTCCGATATATTTGCCTATACCAACCGTCCCTCACAATAGCCGCGCGCAGAACGATGATTGCAGTCTCGGAAGCGGATGCTACAATACAATCTATGTATATTATATTATACAGTGCGCGTGGAACCATAAATACAATAATAATGATAATAATACAATAATAGGACATACACAATATAATATATACATTATACATATTGCGTACATCAACAAAATATTCTTGTGTGTGCATGTGTGCAACAGGCGGTTGAATAAAGAAGAGCTACTCTGAAAATCGTGTCGGCGTATAATCTCAAGACTAGGATAATAATAAAAGACGGGTACAAAATGTTATATTGTCCATTTGTGCTACATTATAATATAATTTCAATCTACATAAAAGTAAAATAATTTCACCTAGAGCCGTTTTTCACGAATGTATGCCCCTAGCTACTTTACGCATTTGCCTATGTACGAAAATTTTGTCTACGAAGCCAAAATGATTCAATATAAATACATAGTCATATAAAACTAATAATCATTATTACATTTACGTCCATCGCCTGATCAGTCGCGGTTAATGCCTGCAGAGTTCAATTGAGATGTGTGGTCTTCGTCTATACATTGCCGTTTGTCCGTAACATTTTATTTTTTGAACGAACTGACGATTAGAAAATGCCGAGTGCATCTACCTTTGACTACCAAAGTAAATTGAACTATAGAATCGGTTTATATTGGAAGCCATCCTAAAAGTTTAGGATTTATTTTATAAAAAACTCACGCGTCATTGTAAAACTATACTAGTTAGTAGATCCTCTCAGAATCTGAAATACGTGAAATGTATGAAATGCAATCCTACTTAAAGATTCGATCACAATGCTATAATATTATTAGAGCTATTTACGTTTCTAAGTGTGTTTTTCGAGTGCCAATAAAATATATTATATAAATATATATATCTACCAATTTTCGCACTGTAATCTGTGAGCAATAGACTGTAGACTGAGCACTATACTACGGAAATATGATCTATAATATTATATCACAAATCACAATCACATAATGTTATTTACCTATAAAATATTTCATAATATACTATTATATGATCACCTAAAAATGGATAAGTAGGTACCTACGTAAATATCTGTTAGGCGTACCCGATTAATAAAAATGTGTTGACGATAATACAAGTATACTGCAGCACTTTCAAAGTTACAGTTTTTTGATGGTCGACATTAATTGTAACACCATGCTGTTTATACAGTACACAATATTATAATATCCTAATGATATCATATGACATTAGATCATCTTTTTTTCTTTTATATTTAAATTTTGTTCGATGGTTATATTTGACAAATTTAGACCTTGACACCATGTTATATGGCTATTTTATTTATATACATCACCTGCGAATGATGCACACTAGAACTGTGGTCCTTGCAGTTAACTCATTATCAAAATCTAAAAATTATAGTGAATTTAATAATAAGTAGGTAACGATAATTTGTTTCACAGCGAAAAATTATATTCCATATAAAAAAAACGTGCAATATAAAAATTACGGACTACAACAGTTCGAAAACTACAGTATTATGGCTGTAATGAATTTGTTATACAATGCTCATTTTCCATTACGCCGGTGGTCAGTTAGCTCTATATACGCTCACTGTATAATATACAGTGTATATCAATGGCTGTATATTGTGCAGTCTACACTCTACACAGTATCGGTAACTGACAGAGCTGTAAAACAATCCAATAAGTGATATATCTATAATATTTATGGATTATGATTGATTAATGATTATATACGGTTTATTACCTATACTGCCAAAAAAAAAACATGTATAACAGTAAATAAGATTAAAAGAGACAAACGTCAAACAAAGAGTTTGAGCAACAACACTCTGATCAACGTCTCTCGACTCAATTTCAATTCAGCTGAGAACGACTACATAATAATATGATATATATTATATAAGTGCAACTGCACAAACGCACGAGTTAAAACATCAATTTTTTTTCGTAGTTTGAAATAAAAAAACCGATATTCGATCGATCTCTATTATAATAGATATAATATTTTTCGTCTAATACGCGATTACTTTTCACGGTGTATGACGATTATTGACGACGATATAGTCACCCTTTGACATTAAAAAAAAATGCAATTTAATCGTTATGCGCCGCGGCCCCAATCGAAATCGATCACCTACGGATGTAGGCAATTTTCAGATATTCCGGCTGTTACATAAACTTGTCTGGACAGAATCGAACAATGTTCTGTGAAAGTCTAGATTGCTTTCTAGATTGTTTCCCAATTAAATTAGGAGTAAAACTATTTTTGAAGACACACTGCGGCGCGAGGCGGCAACGACGGTGGTCACGGGTTACGGTGATGATGGCTGCTACCTATATAATATCTCACCGACCGTTGTCCGAAAACGTTCGATATTAAGTCATCGATCATCGCCCACAGATATATTGACAATGGTTTCCGTTTTGCATTTGAAAACCACAATACAATTTAAATAATCACCTTCGCACGTCTCATCGCTTCAGTGCTAATACCTCGTATTATAAATGCTGCTTTACTTCTCAATAATATTCTCTATAATAGCTATACGATAATATATAGAAATAATTTCTATCAATATTGTAGTTGGTCAGTGGTCACTTTCCGATGCGTAATTACACACACACTTGATGAATGTTGGATCTTGGAACTGTATTTCGAGTGGGTAATTGCACTAATTGGATAATAATTAATTAACAATAAATAATGGCACGCAATGGCCCGTGGTTTTCATTTGCGCGTTTTAAAACGTCATTAACTGAAGAATAGAATCCAACGTGTTAAATTTTAGTCCTCAATTTTCGTGGGTTATTAAAGGAACGTGTATAACTATAAACTATTGGCAACAATTTAAAAAATAAATAAGTTATGTACAGGTATGCTGATTGCTGAAGAAATATTTAGTTATTTCGTTTATATATTTTAAAGAACTTTGCCACCCAATGATAGAAACAATCAAACCATCAAAAAATATAGATAACAGCGGAACAGCCGATATTTCCTCTGTACAGCCATTAAATAACACGTGGTTATAAATTGAAAATTTATGATTATATTTCATTAACTAAATATAATTTTAAATAGGTATTTACCTTCTATTTGAATGAAGGTTGATTCATTTTAAATCGTTCTAACATTTACAGTATAATTTAATTTTTAATATGTATTGTTAATTACCCATGGTAACTGTATTTGTAGGTGTGACCCAAGATAAAACACAAATTGAAATCTAAACTAGAAAGTCGATCAAAATTTAGAATGATCAATCATATTCATTAAAACATTTAATAACGATTAAACTTTCGCTGATTTATTAGACTTCAGTTATTACTTTGTATATTTAATATTTTACAATAATTCAACTTGCCTATAATCTATATAAATTATAAAATGTAAAATATACTCGTATTATATTTATTTATATGTATATAACTTATTTTAAACGAGCACAACTCATCAAATTAATGAGTTTTTGTAGTTTTAATTGGAGTATAGTTTATAAATGTACTAATTCAATAATTTATTGCTCAATAAGTTTGATGGGTACATCTACCTACTGAGCATCGATTTTTTTCGAAAAAAAAAATATAAGACAGTTTCGAATACTTTTTTATTATATACCAATATTATTTATTTTTAGCATAATTAATGCACATCTGATTTGTGATGAATGATGATAACATCTGAATTTAATTATTATATAAATCTGGAGTAAATCATTGACAGGTTTTACTTTAAGAAAATAAAACGTTTCGTTTATAAGTGGTTTAAATTATTTAGACACGTTTACGTAGTATGTATACATAGTACGTAAGTAATTAAATTTATAATAAACGAAAACAGATAGATTTGATAATAAAACATAATTATATATACCTATACTAAACGAAAAATAACTCAAATTGATCGTAGTGTGAAAATATTATTACTATTAATACATTTTAATTTTTGTCGAATTCGTGTTTTACATCGGTTGCGGGGCGTGCCTATATCGTTTTAATATTTTTTATTGTGTATAAGTACTGTGCGTCTCTGTACTACTAATTAAGGATTATACTTAAACATTTACATGAAAGTACAAGGGAGTAAAACTGGTTGAATACTGTTCCCGCATTGTTTCAAAACTACTTTTCTTTTTGAAATGAAAAATGATTATAATAAAAAGCAGTAATAAATAATAATGTGCGAAATTCAAGAAAAACGTCTAAATTCGAGTGCGTGTATATAATATCTAAAAGGATTGTAATCTATATAATATTATAATGTTTGCAATTTGCAAAGAGGCGCTGCGGCAATTATGGTCGATATCGCTCGACGGAATGGTCGTATATCGTGTGTACACGGTACACAGAGAGACAAGATAATAAACATAATTACATGTTATTAGGATTTCTTTTAAGTAGTCATTTAAACCGATTGGGCCTTCTCCATATAACGGGAAGTAGATTTCCTGCTGCTGCGGGAGATTGATTTGTGCACGATTGACAGTTCGGCGAGTCGGATACCTATGGTCGGCACATATATAGCTGGTATAATAATATAATATGAACACATAGTGTAAAATAATACGTATAATAATATGTAAACGAACTCGATGGACTGTAATTTATTTAAATGAGAAGTTTGTTTTCTTATAGATACATGATATCGTACAATATATAATATTCACGCACGCACTTGGAATATATAGTGGTTTTTTTCCTGCATGAAACTATTAAAGAGGAATTATGAGAATATTTAGAAATCGATTAAAAACTGCTTCACTGACGTAGGTGGTAGGTACCACTATAATAGTATTATATTATATAGGTAGTACAGGTACGCTTAATGATATTATAAAAATCATCGCGGTAGTATCCAAACAAAATGCCCTGCACGTTATTTGATCACGCCGTTAATAGTAATAATAGTAATACGATTTATTATCGTAATTATTTCGTCGATAAAAGGAGAGAATATTCGCAAATCACGATTGGCGCCGGAAGGATTTAAGGGAAAAAACGCACGCACACGTCTTTTGTACAATCGCACACACAATCCACGTGCCGAATTAAAAGTAAGAAAATAACAATAATAATAATAATAATAATAATAATAATAGTTGCAACAATCAACGACCCATCCACTAAAAAAGAAAATATTTATCACGTCTCACCTGATTATTGTGACGACGATGCGGATTTAAAAACACTCGTTAGTGGTACTTTTTTTTAGTAATTGTTGTATAATATAATATGTAGCACTGGGTATACAAATGCTGAGTGTAAGTAATGATAATAAGTTTAGTTAGGCCGGGAATAGGACGCGTAGTAAGTACCCATGGAACTACGTTTCGATTGTGTATCCGATCTTATAGGTATGTAGGTACTGTATAGTCAGTAACGATTAGGAACAAGTGAACAACGATCGAGACTCGAAAGGATTCATTGTTGTGTACGACTTATAATTCTCATCGAAAATATTCTATATTATGTTTGTTTATAGTAATCCTTTTTAAACTTTACATTTTTTTTTTTTTTTTTTAGAAGTCAAAGTAAATGCAAACAGTGGAGAAAGGCGTCGGTCTCTGTGCAATGGCAATCGCTCAATACCTGCGAAGTTTGATTTGAAACATCAATAGTTGGTTTCGAAAAATTTCTAAAACGAGATAAGTTAAACGTCATCATTTAAATGCTCGGGTTCGCTAATAGTTTATATAAGTACCTATATCTTGTTTGGTACTCGTACTAGCTACATTATAATTTATAAACAGCATCGACGTTTTAACATACCACATAATATTGTGAATTGATAATGTATTCACACCTATATGCATATTATATTAGAACGGCGTGTAATGCATTTTCAGCAATCATCCACCGATTAAACTGCCTTCATTTTAAAATAAAAACATATTATTTAATATTAATTAACAAAATATCTTCAATGGAACATGGATTTAGAAGATTAATCTTAGTTCTAATTAAAACTGTAGCAATTCAAAACTGAAAATTTCAACTGTTGTTTGAATAAACTGATCAACATAATATATCTGGATAAGTGTGTTATGTTTTCACTGAGTGATTTAAATTTATTTGCTATTTATATTTTATATTCGTTCATGTTTAAACTTTATAGAGGAGTCTATGTATAATATCTAATAGTGTATGTATAAATATTTTTGAAAATAAATTATAGTTTGAATATTTTTACTTAGGAGGTCTATGCTAATATGATGTTACATAATTAAGGTAGAATATTTTACACAATCTTCTGATTTTTGCTCAAAAAAATTACTTAAATTTCAAACTATATATTTACGGAGCATTAAAATAACTTGGAATTTATAACAACACAAAAAATATAGGTAAAAACGTTTAATAACTTTTTAAGAATAAAAAAGTCAATAAACAATTATACCTGATTTTGACCTATCCTTTTAAAATAACGACTAGGTAATAAATTTAATGTTTGATCGTCGGATGACCAAAATAATATTTACATATAGCAACGTATGTATAGTATATACCACCTATATACAATTTATTTTTATATATTATTATACATGTGTGTACATCATTATAAACAAAAACAAATCAAAATGACTATAGGTTAATAGACTTTAACGACTGGTTCGCTTTACGACTAATGTTGTGCCTATTGTACAGCGCCGTTTTTATTTTTATTTTCCATCTTACGATATGTATTGCATTTTTGGGAACCGTTTAGTATCTGACAGCCGCATAGGATGTACGGTTGGATGATATCCGGCAGAAATTTTTAGATCCGACCGCAGGCTGTCTCGGACATTGGAAAGCATTATTATTTTTGTATACGGTGAAATTAAAAGCAAAACACAAAAAAATGTGAAAAATAACTCCCGCGGATCGATTATCGGATTTTTCACGGTAGCTAACTCGATTTTAATATGGATGAAATTGAAAAATTATGTCTATCAAAAGCTAACTATTTAAATGGATTAAACTCCCGGAAAGTATTAACTAAGAGCCATTAATCATATTATTATTTACGATTTTACAAATTCATTTATACTATTGTACCTATATTTGTACTCTCAAATTACAAAATAATAAAATGTATTCTATATATTATATTAAATTATAACATACGTTGTATATTCTTGGAATGGATATTTGGATGTCCACATTCAATGATATTGACGTAAGAATTAGAAGATAGTTTCTATATGAATTATAATACTACTATATTATTATTTATTATACTACCAATAGACCTAACAATATTAAGTATTGTTTTAAATTATCTTCGAGTTATTTTTCTATAAAAAAAATATTGGGTTTATTTCGTTTTTGTATATTTACGTAGACATTAATAAGTTAAAAATCGAAATCATACATACCTATAGTACCCACTTAAATTTTTACTTAAGATTATAATAAAAATAATTAAATTCGTAAGTTATTATTATATCTCAGAAATCAAAAATAATTTTAGAAATTTAACGATAAATGTAAAGAAAAAAGTCATTATTTGCAACAATTTCTTAATTGTTGATGAGGCATATACACTCAAATTTGTTATAACTTATAAAACATTCATATTTTAGTGTCCACTGGTAGTTACATTTGTTTCTCTTATTTGTGTTTAAATTTCCCTATAAACTAAAAAAGGATTCAGAATACGTGGATAAATATTATATTAATCTTAAATAATAAAAATAGTCAGGTAAAGTAAATAAAGTCAGGAAATTAATAAATACCCATAATAACTTGTATTGCGTTGTAAGTAAGTAGTAAGAACTAAGAAATAAATATTTTGACAAAATCGAAACAATTATTATATTAATATAATATTATATGACCATGATAAAAATTATAAAGTTAGTATAAATATTCTGAATTTATGAGTATAAATAAGTCGAAATCTTTATTTTATGCATTTACTAATAATTATAATTTTACAATTGTTTTAGTATCTAGTTGTTTAAAATAACGATTCGTTTTCAGTGCAGTGCAACAGTAACATGGTGAGGAAATGAGGACAACTAAAGAAAAATACGTCGTTTGATCGTTCTTATCGGCTATATACATTCACTCTACTAAAAAAATTATTTTTTCAATTTTATAAACGAAATAAAAAAATTGCTTTATCTATATAATGTTAAAAATCTTATCATTTTTATTCCACGAATACATCATGAAAACAAAATCCCAAAAATCTATGAAAATAATTGTATTTAAATGTACATGTTTAAATATTTTGAAAGACGCCCCTATATCATACGCATAAACTTATACATTTTAAATGTCAACTATTATAAAATTTTTCTTTATATAAGTAAAATACACAAAAACTGAAATTGTATCAATTTACACAGACAAAGTACAAGTATATTGAAAATAATTTTTTAAAAATTAGAATTTACAAATAGAAAGCTTCATGACATTATTAAAAAAATGTATTAAGTATGATATTATTATAGCGTTGTATTTAATATATTCATACTAATATTATTAGCACTTTTTATATGCCGGACGATATAGACTTGTTTTTTTTTTAATACTATCGATATTGGACTACTTGGGTTAAAACTTTGACTTCATTTAAAATAACATTTAAACATAAAGCCTATTAATACGATGAATATGGTATTATATAAAATACCTGCAGCAGGCAGTACAGATTGAAATGATTTATCAATTTTTTTTTATATTTTGTGGAATAAAATATATAATGTAAACTCACCACAAAGCTCATTATTAGCTGAATTTTGGACACATTCACAATCATAGCGTCACGTGCGCGCGCACTGGGTAGTTAACCTATACTTTTATATATATAATATGTTTTTCTGCTTATTCTTTGTTGTTTAATAACACTCGTAGCGTAATCAACGGGCAAATACTCGTGTGTTAATAAATGTGTTTATTAAGATTATTTTTATAAGAAATACGGATAAACGAACAAATAAAAATGATTACAACAGTCGAACCGAAAACAAACTAAACTGACAACATGTTTAAACGTGGCTAATAATAATACTTATACGTTTATGGAAACCGATCGACAGAGTCCAGAATTCAGCAGCGGTCATGGTTGGGCAGCGGACCCGCCGAGTGCGTGAATGGACACCTCGTGGACCGCGGAGACTGCGTCGGATATAGGTAACAACTTCGGCGGCGGTGGTGGAGGTGACGGTGGAGGTGGTAGTGGTGGATCTAGGTGCTTCGAATCTTATGCCAACACTCCCATCTATTTGCAGTATAAACATACCGATATGAATTAGCCCACTTTTAAACGTATACCTATTGTTCATTTCATCAGCAAACATAAATGGCCACTGATACATATTATTATGACATGTATATATGCAGTGTGTGTGTCTGGGTTCACGTATTTCATTATAATATTATACGAATTATTATAAAAATATACCTGTTTAATGTATTTGTGTTTGTAATAGGCATATAGGTACTATTTGTATATACCTGAGGATCCTTACATAGTACAAACTACAAAGTGATGGTATAGAAGTCACCCAAGCGCGTGATGATAAATAATTATAAATATTATTTATTGCTGTTACCTATATGAATATCGGGGCTTATTGTGTGAAAGGGAAATACACTTTTATTTTGTAGTTTTCAATAGGACCGTTGTTTGGTTGGCGTTCAGAATAATATAACAACAAAATATTTAGGTACGGTACAATACGCCAGGTCACACTACGCTCGCTCTCATACTGTGAACTCATAAATGTATAACAGCTTTTAGATTTTAGATGACTACAGACTTCGTTTGTTTAAAACATATATGTAAGACATGTGTTGTTGTAAGTTTCTAAAGAAAGTGAGGCTTTTACTATTTGTACAAATTATGTTTATTATTTTATATATTATATAATAATATTATCTTTATCTATTAAGAGGATGTCAGCGCAATATTTGTTTCTCTCTCAGACCCACACGCAATATAGATAAAACGCAGTCACAAAAAAATTTTTTGATTTTTGAGTAATCTTAAAATTAAATAACCCATCACCAAAATGATAGAGGATAACATTTTTTTAGAGTTTGATATGTCTGTTTTATATTTTATTATTATTTCACTTTATATTGGACTTAGGAAATAAAAAAAAATTTGTAAATTTTAATGGATATTAAATTGTTTTGAGACAATAATTAGACAAATCGATATATTTATCCTCAAAAATATTATTCTCTATAGTTTTTCTTATGGGTAATTTCACTCTAAGATTACAAAAATATAAAAAAATTATTTTGCCTGAATACGTTTTGTCTATATTCCACGTGAGCCAGAGAGAGAAAACTAATAGTGCGTAGACAATCTGATATCCCCTTGGCACTTATTTCGGAGAGGCCATAGTGACATAATATTTATTATTTTATTTAATTATAATAAGTTTCTGACAGATTTATATACTAAAACACCCTAAAAGATTGGAACTCAAGAGTGACTGGGTTGATTTTATCTTGGGTGATTTGGTACGATAGCCGCGATCTTCCTCGCACTTGACGGGCAGCATATTATACAGAAATTTGAAGTGTGCCCTTAGACGTACAGTATGACGCTGAGTTAGACCACACTTGGTTCCATATATTAATATATCATGGTATAATATATCTTTGATAATTAAGTACAATAATAATGATAGGTTGAATATTTATTTATGTGTCTGTGTCTTCTGTGTAGCACGTCTTAAATTTTTATTATCTTCAACTGTAATTTCTGAATTTGATAATAATTTCTAATTGTATAGAATACTATAAATCAAAACTCCTTGATAATATATTATTGGTGTGATTACAGTTCGAATTATGTTATTTTTATGGTAAAAATACAAATTTCTCCTCTGAGTTTTCCTGAATGTGAGGCCTTCTATAACTGGAGATCAATAAGCTTTTACTGACCCAGTCCATCCCTGTTAAACGGAGCGAACATATCAGACAGACAATGTCATGTGTCTGTGTAGTATTGTAGTGGGTTAACACTGATGTAGAGTGGCGTATTAAGAATTATATATTTAATCAAGGCTCACTGACACGAGGGGAGACTTTGCCCTTCTCAACCACCCATCTAACCTCAAAGAATTGTGATGACTAAAACTAAATATTTATCAATGTAAATTAATTTCCAAATTATACTTAACCCTTTATACCATAGAGGTTCAATATTGTTTTCTAAAACAAAATAATATAATACTTATTAAAAATATATGTGGCATTTAAATTTTAAATATTATAATATAATACTATAAGATTTATACATATAAATACAAAATCATAGTCATTAAAATAACATCTATAACAAAAATCCAACTTTCTATTTTTTAGACGAAACTCATCAATGACATCTATCATAATTTTTGTATTCCAGTTACGATGTGACATACCAATAAGGCTGTATGCAAAATATAGTCTATTCTTACCCGAGCGTGATCATTCGCCTTAGGCTAAACCTAAAATTGCAGTATAGGTTGTATAGTGTTAACCTATAATTGTACATCATATTATAAAGTGTAGAACTGTATAATCCCTTGTTTATTTTTACAAAATCAACATTAAGCATTATTTTGAGCATTAATAATTATTATTTGACATTAATTGTCATCAAAATATTTGAAGGCCAATTACTATGGGACCCGTCTTTTTCTGCACTACAAAAATACTTATATAAATTACTTATATTATGTACTAGACTTTTTTTTTAAATAATGATAAAAATCATATAATAAGTCAGTAAGTTTTAATATTTTAATATATTTATAATTATCAGTTTTTTTTGTGTGCTAGAACTTCACAATATTACAATACCTATAGGAACTTATTTGTATTTTGTGTTAACTAAGTTGTTTTAGTTTGATTTTTTTTATAAGAACCGTTCAAGTTTTTAGCCTATAGTTGGGTGGTAAAAAGGTAAAAGGTAAAAAGGTTATAGCCTACTAAAATTAAAAATCTAGGATTCCAATCGTATATCTATACTTAGGTCATCATCTGGCTCTTAAAATGTCATCAGGCGACTGTGAAACTGTACCTATAATAATTTATTAACAATTTCAGTGTCTACATATAATTAGTATTAATTTAGTAAACAGAATAAAATGAAAAATTATTTTCTCTCAATTATTTTTTTATTAACAGTTATTCGATAACCGCTTAACTTATTAAATATTTGTATTTAATTATGAATGTATAAAATGGGTTATAAGAAAGTTTCTTCAGTTTACAAAGTCTGTGGATTTAAAAATAAAAATAAAATATTTATTCAGTGAAAATCTAATGTATAGTGTAGTGTAACTCGTGTCTTTATAACATCTATTAATCGTAGATACCTACTATAACACCTCTGGAAACAGATTTTTATAGACTATATGATAACCCAGTGTTCCAACTTTCGTTTTATATCAATGATGCATGACGTAGGTATAGGTTGCATAATTTAGCCCTATAATAGTTATTAATTAACCACCGTTCATATCAATAAAACGAGCTCAAGCTTGTGATGAAAATAAATAATACAAAAAAGGAAATTTGCTAACGTAACGTTTAATTTACACTGACCCACGGTGGACATTATATTTGTATGTAGAATGTATATTTATACATAGGTACGTACAGTATCTTGACCATTCAAACACAAGTATATTGTTACAAGTTGATAACTGTCTAGAGTTTGGGGAAATTATAAACGGTATTGCTACAGTCTGCTGCTTCCGGATGAAAAAAAATTCATACAGCGTAATAAGCAGGAATGAAAATAAAAATGTCTTTAACTGTTGCATGCGTCATACACACCTGTATAACCAAACAACGGCCGTTATGGGGTATGAAAATTAAAAATAATAACCGTAAAAAACGTACAGGTTTGTTTCTTTTCATCGAATACCACCTATAGCCGTACATGACGTAGGTATACTTACTATATTAATATTACCTGTACAACTGTTATATGATATAGTGATGTATACCTACCGCGTTTGTCGCTGACGGCATACACGATATAGCGTACCTATGTCAAAAACGAATGATTTGAAGATATTCGGCCAGCACTAGGGTAAAGCTTACTATAGGTATATTACATGGCCGTGTGAAACTAACGAAAATACTTAAATACGTCATACACTACTATAGCATAATAGCTATATATATGTATATCCAATATCCATATTTTAACATCCGCTATCCGCAACTTGATAATAATATATAAGTCATTGCTCATTAAACACATAGACAAGCCACTATAGCCATGAGTGCGACTAAATCAATATTTTTGAGGGTGCACAATTTCCCATTCCTATTTATATTAACAATAATTGCAAATATATATATGTATATAGGTAATATGAGTGAAGCAGTAACAGATTAGAAAAATAAAATTAGGTATCACTACTATTTTAACATGATTTTACTGTCCAGTAGGCGGTAGTTATATTTATTTAAATAATTGTTAGTTCAGACTTCATCATGATGTAGTCCTTCTCTCCTCTCTCAATAACTCAAAACTTTTTAACACTCAGTGTTGGTTAGGTTAGGTTAACCTAACCCAGTCTTGCTGATTTTAACTAAGTGTATAATAGTTTGAAACTATATCGTCAATTACTTGATAAGTATTTTTTGTTTTTTTTTTTAAATAATATTAGTACGCTATAGGTAGGTCTTATTATTTGTTTAATATTATTAATTATTATATAATAGGTTATTAGTAGTAACATAACCATTGAAATATTTAACTTTCATAAAAAAAACATAATATTTTTTTTTAACAACACAATTTAACTGTTTACTTGTTTAATTGTTTTATAAGTTTTAACAAATTATAAATAAATAAATAATGTAAATGCGCTCAAATTCATATAGGCATCCTGCGTCCTGTTATAGGTGTAGAAAAGTTTCGTTATCCTGTGTTTCAAGATATTTCGTCAATCTTTAATAATAAAATGATAAGCAGTTCTGTTTTTTTTTCTGGTTTTTAATATAATATTATTATGATTATTGTTACATGAATAAATAATAACTACGCACTTGTGTTCTACTCGATACAACAAAAATACCTAAACCAAAGATTATTTCATATCATCATGTTATAGCTAGGAACATAATAGGTAGGTACCGAAATACCTATAAGTACCTATACTTATATTCCGAGGATACACAGTATAGCGGTAAAGTACAACATTTTTGTATTTGTTGATAATTTTTACATACAAATAATCAATATAATATGATAGAAAAAGTATTTTGTACTTTGGTGGACCACATCTTAAACTCAGGGGTGCACAGCCCTTTTCAGTTCACCCCCTCAGTTGCGCCGATGGCATCAGATAAACCAGTGTTGGAATGCGGTTACTTAGTTTATGGGACCTAAGCAGAGTAAACAAGTTAGCCAGCGTCGTGACAAGCGATAACAGTTATAACAGTGATACAGCGTAACATAGGTAGTTATTAATTAAATCATATTTCGCCGTGTGAGGAACGGAGCTATAGTGCAGTTGTCACGTGCTAGTGTAAAAGTGTGCAATAAATGATACTTAGTCCATAACTGTGTGTAGTATAGTACACTACACAACGGACACAACATCGACATCCGATTCTCGGAAACGGTGAAAATAATATAATATTATTCCGGTAATACGCAACGACAATAATAATAACGAAGACTAATGGGGGATCGACGTCGTCTGCCGGCCACAGCGACGTCGTGATTTATTATTTCGTTGTAAACGAAACGGAACCAATTGGTAATGTGACCAGCGCGGCGTGCCGACTGCATCATAGACGTCATATAATAATAATGTGCAGTTCAAAATGTCGCAATGGTCCTACGCCGCCGCCGGTGACCACCAGAGTATCAGACATTCTATTTCGAGACTGTTGCTGAATGTCTGTCGCATAGGTACATTACGACGTGTAGGGATATTGGATACGGTCGCCCGCAGTGGCGCTACTAGGGGAGCTTAGCCCCCCTGACCGAGATTTAATCCCCCCCCCCTCAAAAATATTCGTTATCGATTTAGATATAAGCTGTCTATGGGTTGTTTTAAATCGATAGTTTTGTTAAGTGGGCTGTAGCTCTTTCAGAGTTGCTGTATTTTAAAAAGCATAAAAAACATATAAACCCTCTTTTTTCTCAGCGACGTACCCGATGATGAGAGAATGGTGGCTATATGAAGGCTATTTGTTTTTATATATTATTTCTTTTTTTAAGTACCTAGGTAGTAGGTGTTATAAATTATGTAATCTATTCCTTTTATCTCTGTTCAATGTATTGCATTAAAATGTATGATGGAAAACGTATACGTAGGTACTATAAAGTTCTTATATAAAAAGAAATGCTAATTGACTCTGTATATTTGGGTGTTTTAATTTTAATAATTAATATGTGATTCTCTCATATTTAAAACGCTGTTTCGATTGCTTATGCGAATCAGCACTATAGTGTATTCGCATGTCAATAAGAAAATTACTGTACCTACCTACCTACCATTATACCAGGGAATAATTTTATTAATAAATTCGTAAAAATAAGTATTTTTTTGATAAAATATAATAACACAATTTTTTATAACAAAATCACAAAAAGTATACATATATTATTTTTACAATAAACATTTTTATGATGTAATAACTTAATCTTTTGAATGCTCAAATTTCATATTTAATATATTACAGGTAACATTTTATTCATTGATAAATTTTGAGTATTGTATTTAATGGTAAGGGTAGAAATGACTGGTATGTAAAAATATCCCCCCTCAGCCAATAAAAAGTGTGACTGTACCCTCTACCGGGTTCTAAATATAGTGCATAAGCTGATTAGCATAATATAATATGTAGGTACTTATTATATTTTATACAATATAGGTAACAAAGCTGAACCTTGGATATTAAGTAATTATATATTATATTAAGATACTATCTTATACCTACCTACCTACTTCGAAACAAAACCACAGTTTTTGACTATACCTACTTAATATATAGACAGTCCTAAATCTATATAAAATTAAAAAGAAAATTGCTAATGGTTTTAAAATAATTTGGAACCAATTAGAGATTCGGATATATCATCCTTCGTAACAACTCGGGAACCAATTCGGATACACCTGAAAAAATACTGTGGACCTAAAAAATTATACGGTATCTTATGCACTTTTTTGATTTTATAACAATATTGGTAATTTAAAAAAAACTATTTATATACAATTTAATAATTTTTACTCTATATTATGATCATTAGACTTCAAATTATTACGATAAACATATGAATTATATTATAAAGTAACTATCAGCTTTTCGCCGTATTGTCTAGATTTGCATAATTGGTGCCCTTTCTCACCTCCGTTGTTCAAAATGCACGTCCATTGTCCACGCAACCACTATTAAAACTTAATAAATACGGTACTCCATAGTTCGTACTTTCGTAGGTACCTACTATAATATTATATGTATCTATTATGATTGACAGATCATGTATTTTTTTAAGTACGGGCTTGCCCGCCGTCAAGACGGAAAAATATAACGTATGATGTCGGTTATATCACTTATACAGTATGTCCCAAAAGTCCCGTATCACCCTTAATATCTCCATGTAAAATCACTATATTTAAACGCGGTTTTTTTTTATAGTACTAAATATGAAAATTCTGATTGAATAGCATAAAATTCATTTTTTTTTTTAAATTCAAAAATTTTCAAAAATATTTTTTACGCATTTAAGAATTTAAAATTTTTAAGATAGCCATTTTGTTGAACATATTTTTTAAAACAGCTCAAAAAAAAAAAATACTAAAATTAAATAAAAATTGACCAAGTTAGAGCAAGCTATGTTTTTGAATAATTATAGTAAAAAAATCAATTATTGTTTCACATTTCAATAATGAAGTATCTAATTTCAGCACACGACAATACTTTTACATTCCTAATTAAAGTTTAGATTTGAATAGAAATAAAAATAGCCGTGTCATATCGTTTGCTGAACAGTGAAACTGGTTACCTATTTTTAAGTATTTTAATTATCATGAAGTGAACCTAAAGTTACGATATTGGACATAATCTTACAGTTATAATTAATGTGATTTATAATAATAATACCTACGCATATCGCCATTTGGTAAATTATAATTAAAATTATTATCTTGTGTTCTTTCTTTATTTTTATGAATTTTCGGATTTTTTTTTATGGCGTTATTTGAAAAATCTTGTGTATCCGTCTTGTTCATTGCCTGATCTTCGTCATAAAATTGAACAAAATATTCAAAATATCTTAAGGGAGACATTAGGAAATGTTAAGAACGCTTGGGTCGAAAAACTTCAACTCTGTGTTGCAAATAATGGAGGTCATTTCGAACATTTATAAAAATAAAAATGTAATGAATTATTTTCGTTTCTATGTAATAAAATCTTTTTTTCTATTAGCAATCAAGTTTAAAAATATTATCTGAATTTTAATTTTAATCTTTCCTAAAAGCTCCACTAATAGTTAGGTGTTTACAGATTACCATTAGAAACAGCATACCTACCTAACTAATATTACAATTATATATAACATACTCTATTCAACTAGTCTATCTTTATTATAAATCGCATAATTATAACTGTAAGTTTATGTCCAATATAGTAACTTTAGGTTTAAACTAAGTTAAATTAAAGTTAAGTTTTAGACAAATTGAAGTTAAGTTCAATATGAGTTTTTTTTATTAAAGTTAAGTTCTAGTCAAGTAAAAGTTAAGTTCCATATAGGTTTCTCATTAAAGTTAAGTTCCATTCGAATTAAAGTTAAGTTCCATATAGGTTTCTCATTAAAGTTAAGTTCCACCCGAATTAAAGTTGAGTGGAACTTACCTTTAATTCGGATGGAACTTAACTTTAATTCGGGTGGAACTTAACTTTAAAGAGAAACCTATATGGAACTTAACTTTAATTCGAGTGGAACTTAACTTTAATTCGGGTGGAACTTAACTTTAATTCGGGTGGAACTTAACTTTAAAGAGAAACCTATATGGAACTTAACTTTAATTCGAGTCGAACTTAACTTTAAAGAGAAACCTATATGGAACTTAACTTTAATTCGGGTGGAACTTAACTTTAATGAAACCTATATGGACTTAACTTTATCGCGAGTGGAACTTAACTTTAAAGAGAAACCTATATGGAACTTAACTTTAATTCGGGTGGAACTTAACTTTAATGAGAAACCTATATGGAACTTAACTTTAATTCGAGTGGAACTTAACTTTAAAGAGAAACCTTTATGGAACTTAACTTTAATTCGGGTGGAACTTAACTTTAATGAGAAACCTATATGGAACTTAACTTTAATTCGAGTGGACTTACTTAAAGAGAAACCTTTATGGAACTTAACTTTAATTCGAGTGGAACTTAACTTTAATGAGAAACCTATATGGAACTTAACTTTAACTTGACTAGAACTTAACTTTAATAAAAAAAACTCATATTGAACTTAACTTCAATTTGTCTAAAACTTAACTTTAATTTAACTTAGTTTAAACCTAAAGTTACTATATTGGACATAAACTTACAGTTATAATTAATGCGATTTATAATAAAGATATAGCTAGTTGAATAGAGTATGTTTATATATAATTGTAATATTAGTTAGGTAGGTATGCTGTTTCTAATGGTAATCTGTAAACACCTAACTATTAGTGGAGCTTTTAGGAAAGATTAAAATTAAAATTCAGATAATATTTTTAAACTTGATTGCTAATAGAAAAAAAGATTTTATTACATAGAAACGAAAATAATTCATTACATTTTTATTTTTATAAATGTTCGAAATGACCTCCATTATTTGCAACACAGAGTTGAAGTTTTTCGACCCAAGCGTTCTTAACATTTCCTAATGTCTCCCTTAAGATATTTTGAATATTTTGTTCAATTTTATGACGAAGATCAGGCAATGAACAAGACGGATACACAAGATTTTTCAAATAACGCCATAAAAAAAAATCCGAAAATTCATAAAAATAAAGAAAGAACACAAGATAATAATTTTAATTATAATTTACCAAATGGCGATATGCGTAGGTATTATTATTATAAATCACATTAATTATACTGTAAGATTATGTCCAATATCGTAACTTTAGGTTCACTTCATGATAATTAAAATACTTAAAAATAGGTAACCAGTTTCACTGTTCAGCAAACGATATGACACGGCTATTTTTATTTCTATTCAAATCTAAACTTTAATTAGGAATGTAAAAGTATTGTCGTGTGCTGAAATTAGATACTTCATTATTGAAATGTGAAACAATAATTGATTTTTTTACTATAATTATTCAAAAACATAGCTTGCTCTAACTTGGTCAATTTTTATTTAATTTTAGTATTTTTTTTTTTTGAGCTGTTTTAAAAAATATGTTCAACAAAATGGCTATCTTAAAAATTTAAATTCTTAAATGCGTAAAAAATATTTTTGAAAATTTTTGAATTTAAAAAAAAAAATGAATTTTATGCTATTCAATCAGAATTTTCATACTTAGTACTATAAAAAAAAACCGCGTTTAAATATAGTGATTTTACATGGAGATATTAAGGGTGATACGGGACTTTTGGGACATACTGTACAACACGTCCGACGTCGATGACAATAGTATTGCATAAACATCATATTATGTATTATACATACTACATAGGTTCAGTTATTCCAACATATAAATAAATATAGTATACAATTTACTATACATATACAAAAGACTCACGCCGTGCCGTACGTAAGTACTAGGTACGTGTGTGGCGTATCACCACTCGCGTGTTGACTCACAGTGAAACCTGTGCACATTACCGATACATGTAATTGTGCTTACTCCAGGTATGTCTTTTTAAACGTACCTGCCTTGTACCTACTCTCTATCTTAGAGGCGATAAAAGCAAATTAAATAGAATCATACCTATCTAGAAAATAATAGATATGCATAAGGCATAACTGCGTAACTCCATGAGAATGATTTGAAGTCATCATTAAAAATCCGTTTATTTTGTTTAATTGTTTCCCACGATGTTCAAATTATGAATTTAGTCGTCTACATTGCGGCATTAAAATAACGATGATGAGAAACTTTTATATATAGATGTAAAATACGTTATTTGAAATCCCCACGATATAAAATCGATTGCATCGTTACTATATTTATTACTCTGTGAAGAATGAAGACATTCCAAGCGATAACCGTAAAAAATTAAATGTAAATGTATTACCTATAATATAGCTATATTATAACGTGTAATAAGGATAAGTGATGGCCATTGGCGACTGATGGGTAACACCTAGGTACAACGAATATTTGACTCAAAAATTATAAAATATTAAATCTCTTCTCTCGCGTGTAATGAGATTGGCACGACAAATAATTCTTCGTGTCCTTATATTATTTACTACCCAGTCTAGATAACTAGAGATATTATAGTCTATACAGTGGCGTATTTAGGACGGGGCCACCGGGATCCCCAAGTGATGTCGTATGTCCAAGTCGGGGGACCACAGGACCATTACACAAAAAAAATACTGAAAATTTTTTTTTTTATTTAAATTATATTTATGTTGAATATAATTTGATTTGAAACAAGAAAAAAATGTACATTGGGCGTTTATTATTTTGTATATTAACGAAATAATATGTTAAATAATGTCGTAATACTATAGATAATCATATCTTGGACCATAGTAACGAGATTTGCTTATTTACATTATAGATTTTTTAAAATAAATTATTTACACTGACAATAGACGCCCGATCAAAGCATGATACCGGACAAACTTGAAGAGAAACGCTGGTTTAGTTAGATAGATCATCGGGAAATGCCCATTCCGTGGAACTGGAGTGGCGTTTATATAACGGACAAACTACACCAAGGAAAAAGAGAGGACTAGCGGCGGGCCGTCGGACCGGGACGCTATTGGGCCGATCCCGAGGGGACGCGGTCGGCCTCTGCGGTGACCGGGCCACGACGACGGCTTAGAAGGGTGTACTACGACCATAATATGGCCGACGGAGCAAGGGGATACGAGCTCGACGGCGGATATGGATAAAAAAAAAAATATGACATGCAGCAGCCGCAGAAAAGGATCAGGATCAGCAAGGACAGGTTTGGAGATCAGCCGCCGCCGGAAGATCACCGAAAACATAATGTATTAATATTATGTAATGGAAATGTTGCCCGCGTCCGGGAAATCGGCCCGCCCGTGAGCGACGACGGTGTTCGTTCTGCTGTAGTCGGCGGGGGGCAAGCAGGCTGTAGATCGAGGTGCGTGTGCCAAAGTTGGTGCGAAACCGGAGATGGTGACAACCGAGTCAGAGACGATCTCGGAGAAACTAACGGTAGCGTGACAACTGCAGGCAGTTCCGCAAGAAGCACGACACTATACGATTTGACCACGAAACATATACATCACAGCAAAAGCCGGTAGCGCCAGATCAGCCTAACCCGTGTCCAAATCAAATAATATACTACCAAATTGAAAAAGAAACATGTTGATCATAGACATATGTCTATGATAATGGTTTCTGATTTCATAACGCTTTCGTCTAGGTGATAACGCTCGTGTTTGGTCGTTCAAGCAAGATAATAGAATTTCTATTTAATTATTGAGCGGACGCCAACGCCGCACCGTTGTCGTGATATAAATCACAGTGGTAGGTACATGTTATTATGCCTATTGTTATTGTAATTCTAATCTAGGTATACATTTGTATAACATTTCATATTTTCATACATTACATTATATTTATAAATGTATAATACATCGCGTTCACGCTCTCTCGTTCACGTTCACTTACAAAACAATAATAATATCAACAACAATAATAATTCACTGCAGCAAAGTACACGAAGTTATATTATTCCGTATTCGTATAATATGTAATTCTTATAAAGGGATAGTGAGACGGTCTCACTGCACGCGTGCAGCCAAAGTCGTACGTAATAAATATTATGACACTTGGACACGAATATTATTAACATTATAAATTGTGTGTGCACTGTTAAAGTGAACATAAATTAAACGAAAACGCGTTCAAAAAAAAAAGTAGTTTAAAATAATAACATTCATTCATTCGATTACACTAGGTTTGATCGATAATCGTCCTCAATGCGTTCTAAATGAGTGCTCAAGAATTCATCCACTGTATCGGTGTCCCATCGTTCGATTGCCAAAACCTATAAATTAAATATTGTGTTAGTACAGGCCATGAATTAAGATATCTTAATTTGTGATACAGCATTGAGTGTATACAATATTTACTCAATGGTACTTTGGTAGTTTGGTATAATACCTATATTATAATATAATATAATATAAGTATTACAAAGGTAATTTCATAGAAATATGTTAATATGATATTATAAAATGACTATTACTATTATATAATAATTGTTGTTTTTTTTTTTTTTTTTTAATGCTCAAATTGTTTATTACATAAATATAAATGTATGAGATGTATTAAAATGTACCTAAAATAGATGATCTCAACTCTGAATCTGTACAAAAATTATTATTTAAGAGGACGTGATACCCGTGAGGTTGTCTCCGTTGTACAAGTACTTTGAGGGCTTTTATTATGTTTTTATTTTGAAGTAAGTAATGAGTATTTTAAGATGTACAAACAATTTACCATTTTAAAATACTCATAACTTACTTTAAAATTAAAATATAATAAAAAGCCCATAAGGTTGCCTAGATAATGATTTTACCTTTAGAATTTGTAAAAGGTCAATCACTCTAATTTTTAGATTAACGGAGCTACACATGTTCTGTTGAGTATACAATTTGCTATGTTAACTATGCACTTGTAAGACGGAGACAACACATGCGGTTATCATGTCCTCTTAACAGCTTACGAAGAACTCATGTTTCGTATTAGTTAGTCGTAATAGTAATACCAAATAATAAATAAGTTTTTTGATCCATGACTAAATATAGGTTATAATGATTTAAAGACTTTATACCTCTTGCACATTTCCATTGCTGTCCATGAGCTTAATTAATGGATCCAACCCACGTACATATCTGATCGTTAAGTTAGGGTACTTGTTGGGACGATCGCTTTTTATAAACGCTAAAACATTACAAAATTATACAATTTGTACAGTACTTTTTATAAAATATTATATAGTTATTACTTATTTACATTGAATAAATTTTAAAAATAAACCATCATTTAATCTCATTTAAAAGAAAAATACTACTAAATATTAATGATGACATAGTATGATTATGTTTTATAGTTACGACCATGTAACAAATCAAATATTTTTTATTTTAATAAGTAGATGGCTAAGCAAAGAAAATATTACTTTGTGGAGATCTCATGCACTATGACTTTTTACCAATTAATCTGACCCTTATTATTTTATAGTTAACATAGACAACTTTTAATTTCTTACCCAATACATTTGAAACACTAAATGTATGAATATATTGTGACGTTAAATAAAAATATTCACATATTATATGATAAACTATATCAATTTAAAATTAAATTGATCATATACCTTGTATCTGAGGATAAGCACCAAATTTACAAGTACAGACTTCCAACCTGGCTTTTGCATATACTTTAATAGATTTTTCTTCATCAATTTGACAACAGTTTATGCAGTGTTCTCTGTAATAAAATACAATAATTTTAATTTATTTTATATTTGAATCTAATTCTAATCATAACAAAGAATACAAATATTCTTAAGTATATATTATGTTAATATGTTAATTAATACATTGAGGGTATGTTATACCAGCATTTGTTTTTTACACCTAACAAACGCACAACATAGTATATTTTACTTTCAGAATAAATTATTTATAAAACGTCCAGTTCATCTTGACACTTGGCAACCATTACAAAAACTATATATTTTTTTCAGTATAATATGATTTTCGGAAAACACTGTTTTTTTTTTTAATTGTAATAATATAAATAATGAGCATTTTATTATATTGTTTGTGAAAATTAACATATGAAATTACAACATCCGCTTAATTTTTAAAACGATTTCCATCATATTTAATGTTTATGAAATAGAATAGGCAGAAAAGTTTATATTTTTTATTATTTTAATTATTTTAATCATATGCAATGTGTACCATAATTTTTATATTTCAAACGAAAACTATCTTTGGTTATAAATTATAGTTTTTAATTTAAAAGTTATAAACATACTTGTCACACACAGTACTTTTTTCTTCTACATAACCTACAATTTCTTGTTTTTAATTATTTTATTTTTTTAAAGTACAAATTTTTTCAACAACTTATAGGTTACATTAATTCCAAGATTTTAATTTAAAATGTACGTAGGTTATATTTTAAATTTTAAGAGACAAAAATCTAACATCCATTTAATTTCTTAATTACCTATTATAATGAATTGCTCTGCATTTATATTTTGTTTTGTTTCCAACGTACAAATATGTTATGTACTCTTTTAAAAGTTAAATGACTTAATGAATTCTACATTATAATACTAGTTTGTATTGTTTTAAACTTAAATACATATTTATACTGGAAACATCTTAACCAGTCTTAAAATAATATTTATACCTTAATGATGTCAGTTGGAACTTTTTAAGCTGATCACAAGACGAACATAAAAGATTTGCTTTATTGAAACCCAGTAATGAACATTCATTAGTCGTATAATCTCCATTGCATCCGTTCCCCTGTCATGGACATAAATTTATTATGGTTAATTATTTAAAAAAATAATAATTTGAAGAAAAAAAAATGTATAGGTAAATGTATTTGTAAGACATACAAATAACATTAATAGTGGAATTATTAAAAATTTCTTCTGCATTTTGGACGTAGCTTTTAAGTAGATATCAAATATTTTGAAACAAATTAAACACAAAAACAAGTTGCATCAGAAATGAAAATTTACCCTGATAACTATTATAGTATAACAATTTTTAATGAATTTAATATTTTTAATTCAGAGCCAATTTGTATTTAATTTATTACAAGAATACATTTAAAAAAATTAGAATTTATATTTGATCTGATAGATTTCTATATTTTGTTTACGTTATAGTTATCATTTTCTATCGGTCGGACTTATCATCTATCGTGTCGTGTGCTTTTTTTTTGTATTCCGATTGGCCGCAGTAAATATTAATAAATTAAGGTATCATTCACTACCACAGTACCACTTACCAGCACGGTTGTAGATATAGCTTAAACCGTGGTTACCAGTATACAGTACAGTAGTCCCAGAAGACCAAAATATTATAATTATTATTACTATCCAACTAATAGGCTAGATTGCAATTAACTTAATTTAATAGCATTATTGAAATATATAATAATTAACCATTAACCAGTTTACTATTTTGTTAATGCCAGAATCACGAACGACAGGAACGGGTTGGTGATCAAAATTAAATAATGAAAAACATCAAAATTAAGATTACAAGTTCTTTGATAAATAACCTCAAACATTTAATAATTCCCTTCGACCCCTCAGCGACCCAAACATTGTAAATTTAATGATTAGAAATTATCAAACTCGTAACATACTTGGATATTTTATGCGTGTTGCTTATTATTCATTTTCTAGTTTGAAGTTTCCATTTTAAGTGGATATTTCGGACCATAAGAATATCGATATAACTTTGCGGATAGAAGAAAAAGGTAATTTTTACGAACTCTAACCATATGTTGATTATTTTTTTCATGATACATCATGTATTTATCAAACAAATTTTGAATCATTGAATTATAAAGACATAAACTATAACCACGTGTCCTATTTTATTTTAAACTAATTTATTGCAAACAAAAATCGTTTTCCTAAGGTAATTTACTAAAATTATTGATTTTTAGCAATATGCAGATCTTCGTGAAAACGTTGACTGGGAAAACGATCACTCTCGAAGTAGAGTCGTCGGATTCAATTGAAAATGTGAAATCCAAAATTCAAGATAAAGAAGGTAAATATTGCAATATTAAACAATTAAAAGATACTACTCCTGCTTTATGATCCTGGTACCATAAAACAAAATTGTTCAAAATATGTCTCCCTGCCATGAAATTGTTCCACTTATATAATTTTTTATATTGCTTCTGAACATCACTGTGGTTATATAGAAATGTGTGAAAGTGTATTAAAGTTTAACATGAGTCTTAATAACATATTATATATTTGTACGTACAACGACATTAATTTGGTAAAAACACTTTGTTTATGTCTGTATTTTTTGGGTAACTTATCTGTTTTTATATCGATAATTATTGTTGATAGTTTAAGAGAATGCTGTTTCTATCTAACAAGTTTACTTCATATAATTAGTCTTATTGAATAAAAAAAATGTTGTACGAGTGAGACGGAGAAAACACGTGTGGATTTGGTGTCAGATAATACAATTAAAAAATCCGGTTTAAAAGTTTATAATGAATTATGGAAATAAATTCACGCAAAAAAAGAATCACAAGGAAAATAAAAATTAATAAATTATATGAGTTTTAAATTTCTTTTTCATTATTCAAGTTTAATTTTGTTTAACATTTTTATTATTATTATTATTAAATGATACCTAGAGTTGAAGTCATGAAAAATGTCTTGTTTGGTAGTTAAAATTAGTGGTAACTTTTAACCCAATAAGTGTTAGAAAGTATTTTTTAATTTCCTGGAGAAAAAAAAAGAATTACAAAACACATAATAATGAGAATATAAGAAGACGTCACACCCGCATGTGTTGTTTCCGTCTTACAAATAAACTGTTCTGTGTGAGACAATTTCACTCTCTCTGAATTTATAGTAGGATTACTTAAATTCCACAATGCATAGGGAAGAACTTAATCTGTGTCATAGTGTTTTCATTATTTTCATAGCATTAATATACATTTGAAGTAAAAAATTTGGGAACATTATATTTTTTTTATTTAATTATTAAAAATGATTGGTTACTGCTACCAAAAAAATTAAAACATTTCAACACAGTCAATGTTTTTCTCTACACGTTGTTGAATTTTGGTAGTTCATAATATAATGTCCCGCGCCAAAACAGTTTTTGTATGCTGTACATTTTTAAGATGGAGACAACACACGCAGGTCTAATGTTATCTTGAGATCTATATTATGATCAGAACTGTGACTTCCTAGCGTTGGCACTTGTATAATAACTATCATATTATACATACAGTAGTTCTGAGAGCTAGTACCTACAATACCAAATAGATAAGAATAATTGAAAAAATTTAGACTTAAATCTGACTTCCCTGTAATTTTATTTGTACCAATCACTTAATTGTGATATGATGTGAACGCCAGGGCCATTTTATTATTTTACACACAAATTAACTAATAATTGAAAAAAGACTACGGAATGTATAATATGATCAATGATCTTGATTGTAAATTTTTTCGAGGGGCAATGTATGATTTATATAGGCAACCAACAATAAAAATATGGTGATGTCACATACGCATATACATTTATTCTTATGCATAAAAACACAAGCCGATAAACATGCCTGAACTAGGATGAAAACACGGTTCGCTTCTCATTTCTTAAACTTTGGTAATAACTATACCTACCTATATGGTCTATATAATACAATTTTAAATTACATAAATAATTATTAAAATGCAACAGGCAATTAAAATTATAGGTATATATTTTAAATATTTATATTTTTCTTCTCTTATAATTATAGAGGCAAGGCTGTGCCACTTATGAAAGCCTCTAACCATAATTTTTGGTGAAATAAAATTGAACTAAATAGGGCCTATCAAGTGAATGTATGAATTAAAAAAGTTGAAGAATGTTCCCTCATTTTGACGATTGTACACTGATCAGTTATTTAATAAAAAGTTAATTATTATTTGTTGTAATTTCATTATTTTAAGGAAATCAACAAACAAAAAATGTACTTTATATAACGGGATGATTAATTGATCATTTATAATCTAAATAAGTGAATTATTATTGTAGTTGAAAATAATTTTAAATACTTTTCATAGATAAAATATATTATTTAAGTTTATTAAAAAAATTAATTTAGGTATTCCTCCGGATCAGCAACGTTTGATATTTGCGGGCAAACAACTTGAAGATGGCCGTACTTTGTCAGATTATAACATTCAAAAAGAATCTACCCTTCACTTGGTTCTTAGACTGAGAGGTGGTGCCAAGAAACGTAAGAAGAAGAATTATTCTACACCAAAAAAGATCAAGCACAAGAAAAGGAAGATTAAGTTGGCTGTGTTGAAATTTTACAAAGTAAATAAAAATTTTATTAATACTGTTAAGTCGCAAAAACTCATAGTTAAAGGGAGGTAAAAAAATTGCTTTAAAATACCTAATCTCAAGAGGAATAAAAAAAATTGAGTTGTCAAGTTTTTCAAGTTATTGCTACTTGACTGTATTAATTTTAACAACATAATAATTAATTTTTTGCCATTTTATAGGTTGATGAAAATGGTAAGGTTATCCGTTTGAAGAAAGAATGTACTTCTGAAAATTGTGGTCCTGGAGTATTCATGGCTGACATGCCAAACAGGCATTATTGTGGAAAATGTTCAGCTACTGTTCCAAAGTAGAGATGACCCCTGTATATTTTAAATACATAATATAAAACTTTCAAAAAAAATGTTTTAACATTCATTACCTATTCCGAATACAAATCTTTATCCGTATAATAATTTATAAATTAAATTTTTATTAAAACTAATAATAGTGTCAATTAAGTTGTAATTTTTTTGGTAATAATATGCTTCTAATGCATTGTCTGATGTAACTTAATAACTTAACGTCTTAACTTTAATAACAATAAAAACTGTTTCTAGGTATATCAAAATATGTATAACAAATATTATATTAATAGAATTTTTGGTAGTTAGGTACTTAAATAATTATTATTCAATTCATTCAATATGAATCATAGCCCATAGGTGCAAGCTAGATATTCAACTTCATACCCTTAATGCTCTTGTTAGTCTGATTACTATTTGTAATTTTCATTGACTGAACTTTCAATAATTTACACTGAAATATAATAGGTATTACAAATCGCTGTATATTAATTTCATAATATTGTTAGTCTATAATTATGTCACTATAAATATGCTGTTGAAACGTTACTTGATTAACATGGTTTCTCCTTTTTGGTAATAATACATTCATTTTTTTTTTAGTGATAAATACTAAAATGTGTGTTCTACCAATATTATTTCACTAAAGGCTCAGTCAAACAGAAAGCGGTCTGTCCGCGCGGGCACTGTAAAATAATACAACCGGACCGCGGTCCGCGTACCTGTGCACCATGGCAGCCCGCTCTCTGTTTGACTGAGCCTTAAAGTGTACCTTGAGTTATACTTAAAATAATAAATACTGTTATCATACTAACTAAACGATCCATGGTGTTCGAATGGAAATCAGTTTTAAGACTTGGTCTTCGAAAATCTTCAACGTTAATTATATCCTCACCACTTATTATGAAACTGACTCAGTTTGGCACATTTTCACTGTTGATTATCATCGTTGAGACTACATGCAGCCATTAATATGTTCAATATTATATTGTCCCCTATGCATTGAAACTGTAGAGATGAGTGCTGTAAATTGACTAGGTAAATTTTTACATGTAAAAAATTTTAATATACTTTTTACTAGTAAATTATTTGTTAAATATTGTGTAGCCCCTCTAATCAAATCCCTATCCCGAATTGTAAAGAGATCTTTTTTATCAATTTATATAAACACCTATACAATAATTATACTAATCATACTTTCAATTTTCTTGACACTGTATATAAGCAATAGTTAAAAGTAAACAAATATTAATGAGAATAATGAATTTGAACATAAAAAAAATAAAATCAAATGCTGTGTTAATTTTGATAATGTAGTTTAAATTCTTTATTAATTGTCTTATGATAAGTTAAATATTCACTGATACAGAACAATCTATCCATTTTTAGTTTTTCATTGTTATTATTAGGAAGAACTAAATTTGTCATTTGTACAACAATAGAAATATCAATCTTATTTACCAATTAAAAATATGGCTCAAAGAAATTTTATTATTTAACCTTAGATTCTATTTTACCATTTTTAACACTTGGTAAATTAACCAATATGCTTGTTTGCATAATTTCTCCATCTCTAGACTCTAACTGAAAGCAACTGAAAGCTTTACAAATTATACCCAAAAACATTCAATAACCCATTGAATGTTTAGTTTTTATAAAAAATTCAATAATAAATAGATGAAGTTAAATTTAAACTTAAAAGGAAACTGGAAAGTAGGTGCTGAAAATACTGTACATTATTAAATTGCATTACATTACTGAGTTATGAGCATTTTTAATTTATATTTATTATACACGCATAACTCACTTAAAAACTGAATTATCGAAAAAAAACTTCCAACAAAACAGGTAATGTTCTTATCATCAAGATTCACGATAGATAGATTTACTCTAATTTTTAAGGTAACGGCATTAAATTTGGTATGTTGCGCGTTTATAAGACAACACATACGGGTGTGGCATCCTCTTAAAATGGTCGTATATAAAAAAAAATATATGTAATAGGTATAGCATAATATATTTATCATTTTTTTTCTCACTCACTTTCCTACATTTAATATAATATTATAATACATCTACTGGGTCTACCTATTACTAAAATGAAAAACATTTTTATTAAAACAAATTACAACATTTAGGTAGAAGTAGGTACTATTATAATATATATTATACTATAAATTATAATAATTGTAAACGTCGAATCAAAATTGCAAATTTATAAAAAAAAACACTACTATCGAAGTATTGACTAGGTGTCTAGGTATATTCTAAACAAACTAAGATGTTATCAGCAATGTACCTATTGTAATTACTAATTACTAATTCGTAATACTATTATTAAACCGATATTATTTCCTGTGGATGGATCCGATATCTACTATGGAAAACATACGAATAATGAATCGTTGTTCAAACTTTAGAAAATAATTTCTCCAACTTTTTCTGAATAATGTAAACTAGATAACCAGGGCTGTGAATTTAATGCACCAAAAAACTATTAAATATGCACTAAAAATATCAAAACATGCACACAAATATGCTATTAAAATTTCGTAAAATATGTACTAATTTTTCAAAAATATACAAAAAACAACAAAAATTATTTTTTTAAATACTAAATATAATTGTTAAAAATTTATGGGTATTACATACTTTTATAAATTTTAATTAATTGCGATCTTCATCATCGTCATTTACGGCATCTATATAAAAAAAATAAATATAAATTTAATATTTATTATTTTACCTCTAAAGTAATTATTGCATTGTACGATTAATGATTTTTTGAGATTTTCAAACTTGAAAGACCTCCTGTTTGGTGCCAATATATTCTTATATAAAGAAAACGATCGTTCTACATCTGCGGATGTTATTGGTGCAAACTTAAAATACGCCATGTCGCTACTGGTTAAATCTTCTGGTATATCCAAATCACCTACATTCTCTTCTTCGCCAGTTAATATTTTTGAAATATTACAAACAATTTGAAATCCTTTGTTTTTGTTGAGAACTGTTTGTAATTTTTTATTAATATCAATTCCAGCGGTACCTGTTAATTGACTAAACTTTGATGAAATATCTTGTATGATTGCAATACCTTCAGATAAGGGTATACCTTGTTTTTGTAGACGCGTTATAGCTATGGGAAGACATGCAAAATTCGAATGTATAAAAGTCAAGTTTCCTTTCATTTGAGGAATTTTAAAATATTTTTGAGCATTTTTTATGGAAAGCGCATCATTCTCATCAAAACTTTCAATTATGTTTTTTACAGTTTGAAAGTTTTCACTATAATATAATACGGCAGAAATCCACGTACCCCAACGTGTCAGAATAGGTTCAGGAGGTAGTGATATATTTGGTGCATCAGTATGAAATTTTTGAACACGATAAGGCGCCTTTTTGAATACTCGTTTAACATTTGCTACTAGTTTATCAACTTTTGGAAATTGAATACGTATTGTTCAGCGACTCTATGTAATCCATGGGAAGTACAAGTTACGTGAACCATTTTTGGATACAACACTTTTAATGTATCACCAGCCTTCACCATATAAGGCGCAGCATCACTTAAAAACAGCAATACATCGTTTCGTCTTATTCCGTCAGGCCATAATAAATAAAGTGAATTTTCAAATAGGGAACATATTGTACTATGATTTGTTTTCTGTAATTTTTCGAGGTTAAATAAAAAAATTTCACCTGGACGATCGAGGAGTAATGTACCGATAATAACTGAAGCAATAAAGCGGCCCTCGGCATCTGTTGTCCCATCTATTGAGACCCAAATTTTCTTTCCCGCTACTTTTTGTCTTATTTCGTTTAAAACTTCCTGGTAACAATGGTCAACATTAACTTTGCGTAATGTTGTTTGATCTGGAATATTTTGTCCCGTATATTTTATCAAAAATTGTTTGAAATATGTATTACTTAATTTATTTAACGGGATGTTAGCACTAAGCATGGCTTTACATAAATCATTATTAAATGACGATTTAGATGACGAATCTTTTGAGATAAGTTGCTGAGTTTTTTTTTTGTTTTCTGTACGATTAACTCCTCTTTGGTGTTTTTCAGTGGCTATGTGTTGTGTTACAGAAAAACGTTTATCACTCGCAATTTTAATATTGCATACTGTACAAAATAAAATTTTACTGTCTGTTGTAAATATATTTCCAAATTCAGAAACGTAGTTTCTTAGACGGGTTGCAACCGATATTTTTTCTTTTGGCATTTTAAAATATACAGTACAACCAGAAATATAAATAAGGAGCTAGTAGGTACTGATTAGGCGCAATAAAATAAACAAAACAAAACTATAACACTCGAATTACGAACACACGCACATCACGGATCGCCGATCGCATCGAACTAATAGAAATAGGTATTATTTTTACAATTGTTGTCCATCAGGCATCAAGTGCAAGTTAATATAGGTAAATATTATTTTCCATTTATTTATATTTATAGACCACAACAATACAATAATAATACTGGTCTTGGACAATATTCGGCAAAATAAGAAAACGACTATTTATACCCGAATTTACGTGTAGTCAACCCAACTAAAAATAGAATAAAATGTTCAAAAATAATAAAATTTCTATAAAAAATAGTTAGATTATAAATACATTTTATATTATATATTTTATATTTTAGACCAAATTGACCGAAAAAGTATAAATATTAAGAAAAAAGCATTAATACGAAAAAAGTATAAAAACATGCATTTATATGCCCTAACTAGTTAAATATGCAAAAATATGCACTATAAGATTTCGTATTTTAATTATAAGTAACACAATTCAAATTTTGGCCGAATCCATTTTCTTTTATGATGTAGCAAAAAAAACATGCAAATGCATTAAATTCACAGCCCTGTAGATAACTAATGAATTATTGAACACCATATTTTTTATACACTTAACCCTAGTCATTTTATCGACTTTTCGTTGTGTTCAGATATTCTTGTTTTTGACCACTCCGTTCACCATGATTATTTGGTTACTTTGCTCATACGAATTGAGCTGAGAAGGATTCAGGTGATTGAGGCGAGATACGACACGTTTTGGATTGTGCGTAACCACTTTCTTGAACGATGTGTACCTACTTTCGATGAGCTAAAATTTAATTATGGACAATATTGAACACTTCAGTAATGTACCTATTTTGCCTATACAGTACGCCGGGCAACACATTTATATTTATTCGAAAATGTAAAACAATTTATTACATTTTTCTAGCCTAGGTTAGGTGGATACGTTCATACCTTATCGCCGAAGCAATTTCTTTCTCTATCCATCTTCATCTCACTTCAAACTGAAAGTATTGAGATATTTTATAAAAATACTCTGAACGGGATGAAATATGCGTGTTTAATATGATATAATACTTAAGTACTGTTTAACGACTCGTCCGTCTATGGTTGACTTATTTTTATTTTTTGTGTTTGTTAAAATTATTAGAATCGTTAATCGTCTCCAACGAATTGGTGACAATTGGCGTTTGCAATAATGATAGAATTTATAAATTATAATATGATAAAGCCACAGATCTTTAAACTCGGTAACTACCAACTATTCTACTATAGTCTACATTATTATAGAAGTAGAAAAATCTGCAATATTTCAACCAAATCAAGATGAGTATGAATTATTTAATCTATGAGTATATAATATGATACCCTGATTAATAATTATAATAATAATCATAACAATTTTTATTTGAAAATATGATTAAACGCATTACAACTTTATATTCATACAATATTATTCACTCTTTGTTTAATATATGCAATTAGCTTTGTTCATATACCTAAATTCGGTACTTTGTTGGGGTTACATGGAAGGGAGCTGGAAACTTTCAGCTGTGTACCTAAGTGAAATAATAATAAAAAAAAAATTTAATTTTACTGGTTTATAAGGACATTGTAATGTGTAGGTATTATGTATAATACTATTTTTTTTATAATAAATGTAGGTTGTTATTATTATCATTATTCTATGAGCTTGGAGCGTAGTGTAATGTGCAAAAATAAACGATATGACAATAACACTCTAAGCTAGTTACACGTTATTGATATTAAATTACAATATATCTCATTATATTTTTATTTTGAATCTTATAAAATAATAAAAAAAACGGATATAGTTAAAAGATTTTAAATAATACTAAAATATATGTATGTAGTATATAGTTAGTTTATTATGATCAAAGGTTTTTCTTATATTTAATCAATTATTATAAGGAATCGATTTTGATCAAATTGAGCAGTGGTTTATTGAACATTCACTTAGGACTTAGTCCTTACATACATAGTAAAATACGATGATGTCCATATTACGAATTATAATGGACAGTGAATTAATATAGATTTCAAAGAATGTCTATTATAAATGTACTGTATTGAAACGTATATTTTGTTTTTTTGTATTGATCGTTATAGCTTCGGTGACATGGGCCATTAGCTTTATACATTATTATATTATAATTTATATTATATGTATATATTATATTCTAGCTGACCCGGCAAACGTTTTTTTGCCATATAAATTATTTCTAATGAATATTTTGGTAGTTAAATAAAAAATAACTAAATTATTGTAATTGTGTGTTGATGTAGTGTTATACTGATATATGACTGAAAGAGGAATGGAGCACTTCAACACTGTGAACAATAACAAAACACCTAACATTCATTTTTTTGAATTCATTGTACTTTTATTAATTTTACTAATCCATTTCAAATTACATCTCTATCACACATTATAAAAATTATAAAAACACTATCAATCTCTTAGTGCAATGGAGTGTACAATATTTTTAGTGAGTCCATCTTTAGCCAACACAAGCAAACTGGATGGTTTAACACCGTGAGAACACGCCACGTATAATTGTCCGTGTGAAAAACACGGTGACGGTCTACCGAAAACTAAGCCACAGACATCGTTTGGCCTTGAGACTTATCGATTATCATTGCGAATGCCAATCTAATTGAAAATTGAACCCGTTTGAATACAATTGGGACATCTGTGGTAATAATAGGAATTCGTGGTAGTAATACATTTTCTCGATAACGGTTTTCATCAATTTTTTAATGACTAATCGCGTGCCATTGCACAGCTTTGGTGGGTTCAAATTACGAAGTAATAATATAGGGGTTTCAACCTTCAGTTGAAACTTGTAAATGGTGTATTGGTGTGATGGCATGCCTGGCAAATCCAATGAGTTCAAAAACTCTGCCGGATAATTTACAGTTTCATTGGTATTGCAAACAGTATCGATAGATTTGTGTGACACCAAGTCCCCTGGCAACAACTGTTGTATCTTGAAATTCAAATCGTTGACATCCACATTTTTTACTGCCAAAATTGCTCTTTCTGCCAGCCACTCATGATGGTTCAAGTATTGTGTGTGTATATCGGGAAATATCTGGTCAATGAGATCATTTTGCGAATTATTAGATTGTGCAGAAATCGTTTGGCAATTTTATACATCCAATATTTTCATGTAAAGCTACTTTTCTATCGCTGATATCTAACAGTTGTTTTGAGAATGTTCCAGCGGATGGATCTTGAAGCATTTGAACGCGCATATATTTGTTTTCAGATATAAATAGATAATAAATAAATAATAATTAATAAAATAAATAAAATTCTCAAATCCTATAACCAATAGCAACCATTAATAAACACAAACTTCTATCGTAAATCTTAAAATTCCTGTCTGAGCACCTCCCGGGGGTGATCAATTCCCTTTTTAAATTAGCCAAAAACGTATTCTCAGAACTATTAAATATACCTACACAGAAAATTTGATCAAAATCGGTCAAACCGTTTCAGAGGAGTTCAATAACAAACACTGTGACATGAGATTTTTATATATGAGATATATTTATTTTTTTTTTGGTAACAATTTAATTACAATAATATAGTGGGTCTTTGTGACATATAACTATTTAATTCTTTAATATATTTCTCCATTTTGATGGTCCTAAAGAATGACTTGACGTTTTCTGGCTGACAGTCGAGTCTGATTATTTTGTTAATAACATGCATGTTATACATACGAGTATGTATTTATTGCTATTTTGAATAAAGAAACGGAACACGTGTTAATTATAATCACATTTACAATTTATCACATTATAATGATTTATAATGCTATAGTTTATACAATAACATACTACCGTCACTAGATAAAGATAACCGGTAAGTACCTATACTAAACATTGAATCGCGGACGTTTCGTCCCCGCCAATTATTAGAATAGGATAGCCTCCGGTATTTTAAATCACTATTTTTTTTTATTTAAAATTTTAATAATTTTTGTAAAACGTAAAATGTCAGTACAATTTAAATTAATAAAATAGAAAATATATTAAGTATAACCTACATTAAAATTTTCATCAATTTTATCATCATTTAGGCATTTTTAGGCACAATACAAATACATTTACATAATAATATATGTTTTGATATTTCAGTCATTATCTATTTATTCTCTATTTAAAATGTCAATATACCATATTAAAATTATTTACATAAAAATAACTTAGTCTTTTTCAAATGTATAAAATTTCAGTGTATCTAATTATTAAATTTAAATTCATTGTATACCTACAGTTTAATTTTCATCAGTCAAATTCAATTTTTAAATAATATAAATAAACTATGGCTAAAAACGTCTTAAAACTTCCGAGGGCTAAATATTCTATTTAATAATTGACGAGGACGAAACGTCCGTTTAGTGTTTACCATAATTAGTAATAACTGTATTTAAATATTTTATATTATTACTAGGTATAGGCTATAGCTACGGGCTACTTAAAGAATAAGGATCGTAGGTACTACGTTTACCTATGGGCTATGCATAACCATGGTTAGTGGTTACACCTTAATATTTGTATAAAATTCCTACTCTAAAAAAAAAACGCATATGTTTATGATTACTTTGACTTGGGTGATAATATACCTTATATATGCATAATCATAGAATTATTAAAACCAATTTCCTATCAAATCTTCAAAAATTCAAAATGATAAAATTTATAAATTAACAATTTATTTATAGAATATTATTTATACGCCTACTAATTTACAATACATATACCTCGCGTGTTTTAAATAATAAAATTAAATAAATAAATAAACTGGTTTTTAATAGATATTTTAACTCAAAATTATGGTGGTAAATATTTACAATCAATAAACATGTCAATATGCCCACATTAAGTATTCAACAGCACTGTTCATCACTTGTAATATTTTTGCGGTTTTCAAGGGTCGTTTGTTTGGCCAAAACGATAGTGAAAATACGAAACTGACATATTTATTTTCTGCCACAAATGTATTTACTTTCAACAAAATAAGAATACTTCCGTATACAAATGCATGTACGATTAAAAAAAACGGTTCGTCGGTTCGGCCAGACAGTATGGTACCGACTGCCGGCATACAAGCATTGTATCTGGCACGTATTGGAAAACATTAATTCTATGAATCGACTTATACATCAAACGAAATAGTGTAAAGTAGACATTTTAATTCCTTTAAAGGAGACCCGAACTCAACACCTAATCACTTGCTTGCCTCATTGACACGTTTAATTAATTTATAAGAACTCATGAATGGATTTCTATAAAACTCAATTTTGAGTAAATTTGAATTAAATATATATTATAATAGCCTTCTATCGAGAGTAATAATAATGCCCATTTAACCAAGTGCCTACAGTCTACCAATAGTATATTTTGGAGTTTGTATAGAAAAAATATACTTAGTATAGTTAGTAGTTTATACTTGTTATAAATAAATTACATTGTAGCATTCCAAAACTGTAAATATGAGGAATGGCTTTGGAATACAGACATGTACCCAGAGGTTAAAGTGGGGGGGGGGGCGCAGGAGGACTCAGTCACCCTACCAATGACGGTGGTTAAAAAGCGTCCCCTTTAACAAGTTAGGATTTTATATTTTAGACATTATACATAAAATTATTTATGGAACGCTTAAAACTATATGGAGACATAATTAGTCCTCTCTGGAATTTTTTTTCATTTTAACCCCTGCATGTACCTTTTGGCTTTTTCTAAAGCACTCAAATATTCACTGAATATTCGTCAATCCTAGCTTGTGCTTTACGAATATGCGATTCGACAAATTACGAAAAAACATCGATTATTTTCACTCACTAAGGCACTTCGTTGTTTCGTGGTAATATTTTCGGATTTACAGTTAGCACCTGTACCTTATAGTCACAGTAATATTTTTCATCTTTTTACCGCAATTTACTACCCGTCAAACAATGAGTTTTCTAGGGTTATGTTTTTAATTACGAACCGACCACAGTCCACACGTTACGGGTCACCTGAACATTTTGCAGCCTCACATGTATATAGTAATATATACTATACATAATAATATATTATTATAATACGTTTATACACATTATACAGTAGGTATGCCCTAATGCAGGGGTCTCCAACCTACGGCCCGCCAATAAGTTAATTAATGTTTTGAAAATAATATATTTAATGTATTCTTCTCATTCGGTTTTCATTGTTGATAATTTATCGAATTAATTGAATTAAATAAATGTATTATTTTTTCTTTTGGCGTTATTCATAACAGCGTATACCTAAAAGTCTTCCATAAAAATGTTATACCGCGTTTCCAAAGCGTATCTCAAATTTAACCGCCGTAAAAAAAGGTCGGATGTTGCCCTAATGCACTATGCACACATGTATATTATTTTATGGACTGGTTTGTAGTTGTCGAATGTTTGCCGCCGACCATAGCACGCACAGACTGCGTGGCACCAACAGTTATCAGCGGCCTTACATTTTGACCTTTACCGCCCCATTTGCTGTACCTAATTCATGTTAAAAAGGAACAAAAAAGAGACCACCATGACCCGCTGGTCTATACACATCTGTTTGTACCTACTTAGAACGAGCAGCTGGACATCGGCGTCAAGCCGTCTCGTGTTCAAACAACCAAACGGAACGGTGTATTACACACTTACGCACCACAACGTTTTGTATAAATATTCCAATACCCAGTATTTCGGCTCGGTATTATTATTGTCAGTAAACAACTCCTGACAATCGCCTAGGGAATATCGTACTTCCAATTCACCGTACAACCGTACCATTTTAATAATTAATAATTGTATATACTCTCCAAGATTCATGCCGACGCTAAGCGAAGTATGACCTTGCGAATTGCCAACGCCAAAATATATTAAATTTTGATATTTGTTTATATCAAACTACAACTCCGAACTCGAATACCACATACGTCAGTGGCGTAATTGGGAATTTGTGTTGGGGAAGGGGGAGGAGGTATACATTTTTTACACACAAAATACTTCGTTTTCAAGTACAGTGGTGAGTGGTTTATGTATACTATAAAGGATCTATCCCTTAATTACGCCTCTGACATACGTATTAGTGTATTACGTAAGTATATGAATACGCACAGTGTATATTATATTTTATTGTTTTTGATACTTATAAGTTTTAATAAAATAACATAATTATATAATATGTTAATTACAGTATCGTTAGACGATTATTATTGTAATATCTATGGAAATCGCGAATTGCCCTTATTGTGACGACGCTGCTGAAAGGGTTACAAATCAGAACGACACCTATTGCAATAATCGAAGGACGGAGTGTCGGAGTGACGTTTAGGTCATCGAGTCTTCGCGGGAATGCGTACGAAAAGCAATATATTGCGCCTAAATCAACGTTGGTCACGTTTCCGCGTCCTTCTGTACCACTTTTCTTTTTCGAATTCAAAGATCACACGAAAATGACGTTTTTCGTCCAAACGTATCTACCGCGGTATGTCATCGCAATCGGTGGAATGCGCGTGTCAGACATAACACGGTATAAATATACGTATTTAAAAACAATCGCTCGGAAACGGCGGCAAACCCGTCGTAGGGATGTTTTCAAACTCGAGGATACGACGCACGTTGTAGGCAGGCACGTCGCACGTATAGTAATAATATTTGTGTAGGTGTTGTGTGTGTGTGTGTACATGTGCGTAGGTATATGTGTGTGTATGGATGTAATGCTATTAGGTAGGTGCCTGTTGCGGCCGCCGCCGCCGTGAAACCTGGTTTCCAGAAATACGAAAACCACGCCCTATTATTGTCCATCGACTCCCCCACCCCCATTCCACGGTACCGCACACACACGCGCACTCACACACCACGCGTACCTACGATCCCCCGCTCGTCACGTCCCCTGCCGCATAGCGGACGCCCGTCGCCCGTTTGTCTGCCGATTTCCAGCGGCGGACGGCCTGCTGGCCGGTCGGTCACACGTGTGATGACTCCGATATATATACATACATACAATACCTATACATTTTATTATGTATATATCTCATACGCGTACACAATAGAGACCGCCGGCAATACCCTCCGAAGACCCTGCGGTCATCATTTCAGTATCATCTCTTGTTCGATCTGGTCGTGTGCATTCGTGCTGCAGCAACCTCGCGCGCGTACTATTTCGTATCGCGGACTCTTCTGCGTACAAATATAACACAATAATAATATTATCGTATGCGTGCGGCACCAGTCGATCGTCTGCACTCTGCGCCTTTACACATCATAATATTATACGGCTAGTCGGTGCGCTCAACGGCAAAGTGCGCGTCAAACGACGTCCGTTCGCGATAAATATTATATTACCCGACTTGTATAAACCATAATACGCATATTGTCCACTCGATTCTTTCGCATCCACGCTGCACATGGTATTTCTGAAACGACATCACCGGGCCCAATAACATAATCTGCAGCTATATCAGGTAAGCCACGACGGTCATGTATTTATTTATCATAATAATAATATAATATGCATACGATAGTATATGGGTACACCACATGATACTGTGATACAGTGGAGACTTTAAGGGGCTGTGCGCCTGCCGAATTTCCAAAAAAAAAAAAGAGAACAGCTATTCTCTTCTACCTATTATATACGATCGAATTTGAATATGATATGCGCTTTTATTTTTACAGTATATTATAATCGTATACACGATATCGTTTGATTGTATATTTTCGTGAAATACGCCAGTACGTGGTTTTCCGTTGTTTTTGCCCCTCCCCGCCCCCAGATATCGAACCCCAACCCATCTCTGCTATGCTATAGGTTAGGCTTTTTCATATAGTATATTTAGTAATTTATTGCCAATTTAATTTAATAATAAAGGTACAGACACCTATAGTAGTTAGAACAAAATACCAGGCCAAAATGTGTTTGCAAATATGTATGCCGCTCTACTAAATAATAATATTGGGTTTGCTAATTTGAAAACGACATAGGTAGCAATGTAACATAGACAACGAGTACCTAGCCCGTGAAAACGATTCACGAAATTCGTAAATGTTGGTTTTATGTATAATGTATAATATACTTACATACCTATTGGTTATTATATATATATATCTATTTGAAACACTATATGCGAATTTGTTTTATTTTTTCTATAGGTTTAAGAAAGTTTTTTTTCTGTTGACACCCGCATTTAGAAAACGTTATTTTTACTATTCAAAAAATAGATAATATATCTGATATACAATGGGTAATAAGTAAATACGTGTTTAGTTATCATTCAATCATATTAGGTAAAAATATCATATATACTAATAAATAATAATTTATATAATAGGTACTACAATTTCTGAATATTTGAAATTTTGTTAAACTTGTGTATACAAATGCCTTAATACCATAATTTCCAATTTCCATAATATATTAATAATCTATCCCCATATTTAAATAATTTGTTTTTAAAAAAGGTCTCTGATAAGTAAAAAATAAATATACATAATCATAATTCATACCAAATTCAAATGTACACACGTATCATTATATCAATACCCGTAGATGATTATAAAAATATATCAAGGGTGAGAGTGTGGACGAATATAGTAACAATAGGAACGACAAAATTGTTTTCATCATATTATTACTGACTACTGTTTGAGCGTATTATCGTGTTATTGTATTTTTTGTAACAATTATTTAAAACTAGTACCTATAATATATTTTAATAATAATTGCCTTAAATTATTATTTATGATTATTTATATTTACTAATTAGATAACTAAATCCCGAGGGAAGTAGGGCTGCTCTCCCTACAAAACCGCCACTGTCATCAACAAATGTTCTGAACTAATACAGGGGTGGCAATTGGGTTGTGGTAGGGTGCACTGTTCACCCTGATTTTTTTTTATCTACAATTGATCTAGTAACAACCTAAACGTTGAAACTTACAAGGTATCTATGCAAAAAAAAAATATTTAAAAGCAACATTTATTCTAACTCTACGTTATATGAATCTATGTAAAATTAATTAAAATTCTTGGTTTCGGACATTTTTATAGACTACCACGTAAAATTAAATTTAAAAAACAACGACCGATGATTGTGATGACTATAGTTGTATACACGGGAGATATGGGTGATGGATCCCACACGACCTTTCTTTATGTATAATATTAGTGTGAGTGGCACTATACTGATTTATCTTAGAAATAATGTATATAGTATATACCCCCCCCCCCAATGAAAATTCTTGTCACTGGTGATAACTAATTACATAATTAACAATTAAAAAATCATAAAAATGTGTCAAGCATGACTGTTTAAAAATAGTGGTTAATAGTTATATTTAAATGTTTAAACAATATGTTACACGTGTATAATTTCATGCAGCGTTAGTAAATAATATTAATATTTATCAATTATTTTGAATTTAGATACAATGGTTATTTTACTAATTTTGTTGGCTATGCTACACACCGGATTGGCGGCCATCGCAGGATATGAAGAAATGGAAAACAATTTAATTACAAAATTAGGTAAAATTTATATAATTAATTTAAGCATGCTTGGATGTAGATAATGTATTTAATAATCGTTTTATTATTTAGGTTTAACCCGGAGACCTGTAGTAGAGAAAAATATGAAGATACCACCTGCCACAATGGAGTTGTATAAATCAATATTCGAAGAGAACAATGCAATGACAACTCATTTTCCTCTTCCTGGTTTGCACACAACGTCTGCTAATACTGCTAGGACATATTCCAACAAAGGTAATTAATAGGTTTTTATACTATATAAGTACATATAATATTATAATTTATATTTATGGTTTACATAAACTATAGTTACCTATGGGGCTTGGTGTGTGGCCGCAGTCACTAACGTGTTCTGAGGTCAAGCATTGACCGACGTCGCTAGCAACCCATCCGGGTTTTTAGCGATGAATACTCATATACACGTGTTCTAAATCAACCTTACCCCCCCCCCTTTCCGTAATAAACATCTAAAAATCATACAGAGGATGTGTTAAAAATAAAAATAAAAGTATATATATTATAGTTACTAGTTAGGTACCAATATTATTACAAACCAGTTATAATTAATGTTTTATTAAACTATTATACTAATTTATATTGAAAATTACATTATCCTGAGCTAATATATTTTAGTAGAATAGATTTGATGAGTAATGAGAATAATTATTATAATTATATTTTTATAGGATCAGCCCCAATTAATGCTAAGTCTAAAAGATATAGGCTACAGTTCGATATAGATTCTATACCGGAACGAGAACAGGTTAAAGCTGCTGAAGTTCGTTTTACAATGATATACGATACAATACTACGAAATGAAGAATTTATTCATGTGATTATACATGATATTGTCCAACCTGGCGCCAAAGGCATATCAAAACCTATTCTCAGGTATAATTAAGTCAAACAATTATTGTGTATTTGTATATATGATAAAATATGATATATATATACATGAAAATATATTCTATTTTTAATACCTAATCATTAAATTCATATAATATTTCTATTTACAGAATTATCGATTCGAAATCAATTAATATGTCAAAAGTATCAAAGTCAGAAGTTATCAGTTTTGACGTAACACCAGCTATAGAAAGACTGTCGAAGAACAATTTCAAAGAAAACCATGGTATGCTTGTTCAATGCGTCACGGAGTCTGGTAGTCACACACATTTGCTCAGCGTGTTCGATTTTGTATCACCCGAAAAGACATTGCTATATGTCTACACCGATGACGGAACAAGTAAGAACAGTGCTATTCTAACTATATGGTTAACTTAATATTGATATTCGATGCATAGATAAGTAAATAAACAATAGCTTAAACGTGGAAGATGCGAGGTCAATCCTAAACGCGGGCGTTGCATTTAAACACAGTTTTTAATTCAAAATTATTTGTAGCTCCCACATACCATTTTATCTATAATTCATTCTTCTTTTACCGTTATAACTATGTTGTCGTTAAATAATTGTGATTAGAAGTAGGTAGTTTTAACAAATTTATGTTTTTTTGAAGCCTCACCGCTTGCCAATATCAAAGAAACATTTATAAATACGCCCCTGTAGTATGTTAATAACGCGTTTGTTCCGACTGAATGGAATACAATATTACATAGACATCGACACGAAACATAACAATACATATTGTTACGTTGTACAATGTTAATTGTCATATTACTTATTAGTTATCATATTAAATTATACGATGAATCAGCTAATAATAATATTGCATTAAATTGTTGTTCAGGCGAGAAGAGCACGCTAGAACGGATGATGCGGCGGGGCAAACGGTCGGCCGACGAACCGGGAGGGCCACCGAAGAGATCGAAAAAGAAGAAGATCTGTCAGCGGTATTCGATGTACGTGGACTTCAAGGATGTCGGGTTCAGCGATTGGATCCAGGCGCCGCCGGGTTACGACGCTTTCTACTGCCACGGGGAGTGCACGTTCCCGTTGGCCAATCACATCAACGCGTCCAACCACGCGGTCATGCAGACGCTGATGAACTCGTACAACCCGGCGACGGTTCCCCGGGCGTGCTGCGTGCCGACCAAGCTCAGTTCGCAGACGCTGCTCTACGTGGACGACGACGGCAAGTTCGTGGTGAAGAACTACCCGGAAATGACCGTGGACGAATGCGGATGCAGATGAGGGCGGTTTTTTTTTGGGGGGGGGGGGGGGCAGTTATTCACCGCACCTGCACTATGTATATTTGCAATGTCCGAGTGTGCACAACTGTGTACATAATACTATAAAACATAAAATCATTTTTACCCTGGAAATGGTCGATATAGATATGCATAGTTTGTAATATGTAATATATTATTATGTAGGTACCACCAACAGTGTATGCACATAATATATTTTTCCAGTTCTGGTTCGACGGATATTGATATAAATTAATACGCGTATTACAATATGAACACGCTGCACGTATAAAATGTAAAAACAATGTGTAAATAATAACCTACATAAAGGACAAGTGTAAATATCCGCAAATGGTCATAATTGTATAACATTAATATTATAAGTCTAGTCCAAAACTAATACAATTCAGTTTTAATGTTGAATAACCATGACGATTGTGTATTAGATACATGTTTGAATACAAAATTCTTACACGAATTGTTGTTACTATTATTGCTATTCCTTCTATTTAAATTATTTATTTATATTTTGTTTTCGTTGTTGTTTTATTAAATGGTACTGCATACTGTATTTGAATAAATATTATTATTATGTATAATATATTAAAATAAAATGTAATTGCAATGTATATAGTGTGATTTATTTGTTTTGTCATTTTTATATCCGGGTAACCGAGTGTCACATTATCAGTGTGACACAATTCACAAATTAATAGATTGGTAATAGTTATAATTATGAGGTAGGCACTATTAAATTCTTTATTCGAGCTATGTGTTACGTAGTAGGTATGTATATATATAGCTTAATTTTTTCCTAATTCGGCTAGAAATGTATTATATATTATAGTGAAACCACCACAAGAAGGTTATTGTAATATTGTGAGACAATTACCCCACAGCTAGAATATGGCAGTGGGTCATGGGCCATGGCTCAGATAGGTATAATAAGTGGTATGATACTTTAAATTTTGGTCAATACAATTATACAAATAATAATATAGATATTGATGTAGGTTAAATTAAAAATTATCAAAATAAGTAGTTAATCTATATTTTATACGGTTAATACTTATACACTTATTATTATACTTATTGGCTATTATCTACATAGGATCAGAGTACCTAAGTGTATTTTTCATTTTTGAAAATAAAACAAAAAAAACTGTATTTTTTTTTTTTGTTTTAAATTGATTTTCTTAAAACATTGTACATTTTTTGAGTTCACAGTCAACAGTGTTTTAGACAGTATATTTAAAATAACTTAATTTTTTAATTTTATATGTAATTTACTAATTTTATTATACCTATGCCAATATGCAGTGTACCTACCAGTATATACTATATATTATGTATCACTGTTTATTTATTACTTATTTTAAATAAAGTACCTATTTTAAATATTTTCTGAATGGATGTTTTATGTGGACATTATATCATGTATAATATATTAATTATGGAGTAAAAACATTTTAAATTTGATGATTAATTCAATAAAATTAAAAAAAAATTTTAATTAAGGAAGGTAATAGATATAACTATTTAATACTTAAACTTTTTTTCTAAAGGAACAAAAAAACACAATATTCACTTGGATTTTACACTGTTTTAAGCATATATTTATTCGTTAGAAAAAATTAATGTTTTAAACATAACAACCCTGCAAAGGATAGAATATTGAGAGGGCTTGTGATTTCTTTTCAAGTAATATACTATTTTAAATATAATTTGTTAGGTTGCACAACGTCGGTGTTATAGAATAGTATCCGTTGGCCGGCCTCCTCTTGATATTCTAATGGATTCATACAATCCTACCTAAGGTGTATGAGTTGTGATAAATAAAAATAATTATTTAATTAAAATTTAGTTACCTACATAACTTGCAAAAAATTATTCAAATAATGAAAGATAACCCAAGGAATACAAATAAAAAAAAATGATTTATAGAAGAAAAAAAATATAGTGCTTGTTATATTAAACCAAACTAGGTACTTTGGTTTGGGTTCAATAACAAGAATCTTTAGTATATCATTCAACACTTTCAGCATTTTGTTTTCACTTAAACATATGAGGTACGTACAAAATACCAATGTATAGGTAATACCTATACCTATACTATAAAGTATGAAGGTAACGTTCAACACTCCTAGTTCTTACAAATCGTACGCATATTATATTATATTTTTTCGAAACCATATAAACGTGATATTCTAGAACACGACACGCGTATACATTACCATTATTCGAATGCTATTACGTAATTTAAAAGTAATCCGGGCAGGCATTCGATTTTTCTTTAATTTTAAAAACTCTAAGGAGTTTCAATATTTTATAGCATGCGCCTTATTTTTAATAGAAGTAGTAATATATACAGTAGAAATCATTTATAACGACACCGCGGTTGTAATGACATATATATCGGGTCTTATGACCTTAAAGTAAAAGACCCGAAAAATGCATAGGTAATTTTTATATAGGTATGTACAATTTTATCGATAGTTATGACTATCGGTCATTACGACCTATTTTCCTTGGTCTCTTGAACGTCGTTATAAAAATATACATACAGAGTCGTCTATATTACAGACATACTACCTATAGTACAGTCAATACAATCGTGTAGGCTATTAAGTACATCGGGATTCCCGATTCCTACATGTACAAAATCAGAGGGTACTACTCACTAATTACTACTAAATACTTAAATTATACATACGCGGTATTCAGGTACTATCTCGAAAATGTCTGAATGAATTGAGAATTAACCGGACTGATTTACAAAAAAACAGGATATAGCTGGTCAACATGACAATTTACACAAAAACGATTCAGCGTGAAGACATTTCGAAGGATATTTTATAATTCATATACCTAAATTACTAATAGCAGTTAATTTTTTTTATCCTACTTTACAAAGTTCATCGTATATTTTGCAGGTAATAATAATAATTTTAACAATGTAAGTAATCATTAGTAATTATAATATTGTATTGATTATTATATAAATTTGACCTATTTGAATAGTCATAACTCATAAATATTATTAGGTAGTAGATACCTATAATATATTAAAGTATAATATTATATTTATGCATACAATATATGGCTTAAGTATAATATATACTATAATATACTTCTTAAAAAGATAGTAATTAGGAACCTATATATTTTTTTCATTTTAATGCCTAGGTAAATGCTGTGTGGATTTTGAATACCGAAAAAGTAAAAATTACCAATCGTGCTGTATCGATGATTATAATATATATCATCTAGATATTAAGGTATCTATAATTCGGAATTCCTATCCATTATAATTTATAACTAGCTATTTGTATCTTATGAGTCGTGATTATTGTGTTGAAATTAAAAAGACGGTACTCAATAAATGTAAATATTTAATAGGTAGGTAGGTACTCATTGGTGTAAATCGGGGGAGGGGGGCCTCCACAAAAAGTCCGTCAAGCCCCTTCACTTTTAGTTTTGAAGGCTCAACCCCCCTCCCCCCCGCTCACATTAATGTAAATTATTTTTAGCCCCCCTAAAATTTTAATGATTTTCCGCCTATGTAGGTAGTAGGTACTTACCGGACTGATTACTTGCTGACAAGTGACAACATTATTATTGATTGCTACATTGTTTTCATAAAATAATTCAAATTATTATTTGTTAGTATCTTTACGACTTAGGTATACCTAGTACCTACCAGCTACCGTATTAAGTAATTAGTTTCTTTAATAATTAGTAGGTACCTACCTAATATAATTAATTTATAAGTATATTTTTAATGATAATGTTATATAGGTAATCTAAAAAGGTAAAAAGGTCATATGTCTTCACAAATAGCTGGTAATTACCAAGATATTTACTTACTTTACAATAAGTAAAATATTACTAGGTATCCATATTATTTAGAAACATAACCATGTATAGGTTAAGATGGTTAAGTATAGGTAGGTTATCAAAGGGGCTTGCTGGGAATAAAAATTTGGCCCAATTTTGGGTTAATAAGTAATAATAAAATATTTATTAGTTATTGGCCTAAATTGTACTCAAGCAGCTCAAATTTTCGCCAGGCCCAGGAAGTCACTCTAGCCAGTTCGCCCCTGGGTTATTAAGTAGGTAGGTACTAAGTATAGGCTTATAGTCGTATATATAGCCATATAGGTAGGTTTGTAAGTATGGTAGGTACCTTTACAGTACTGCTTAGTGGTCCTTAAATACGATAAAATTAAATTTAATTATAGGTAGGTATGCAAAACAACTTTTATTTATATTTTTAAATATGTACAAAAACATAACATTTGGAGTTGAAAAACAGAACAAAAAAATAAGGAATAACAAAACGTTGTTAAACAAAATACAATCTACATTTCTTACATAATAAATTACTTATTTACTTATTAGACGATCGATTTACGTCTACATTTGATTCTTGCAAATGTGTCAATTAAATCTTCGCAATTCAATTTGCTCAACATTTTATTCTCTATCGATAACAATGCTAAATTACTCAACTTGTCATCAGTTTGGGTAGACCTTAAATAGTTTTTTACGCGTTTGAGGCAAGAATACGATCTCTTGGCAGTACAATACTACAAATGGACACATGGTACACTCACGGAAATTCTCAATGCTGTGTCAATGTTTAGAAATATTTCAATACGTAAACATTTTCTCTCAAATACTGGCACAGCGTGATTTGAGTTAAATTATCTATGTTAATATCAATATCACTATTTAGTAAATAAGATTGCAAATGTAAGCATACTGACGAAAAAGTATTATCCAAATCATTCGGGTATATTTTTTGCAATTTCTCAGCGAATTCAACTATTTTCAAAGAATTTAAAGATGCAATTTTTATTAGTACTTAAGTAGTACTTGTTGGCTGATGTGGCTATTAGTTGTGGCTATATATATATTATATTTTAAAATAACAGAAAAAGAATATAATACTCTATCGCTGAGTCAATATGCAATACCTACCATCAATATCGAAAAAAAAATGAAATCCCTTGAAAGATTTGTCGCCGTAGGCACGTGCCTATAGTGCCTTCATGTAAATACGCCACTGGTTATATTGTGTACGAGTGTACGACGTATAAACTAAGTTTAAACTTTAAAATATATAGAGGTCTATGATGTAAGATCCCCTATTCCCCTCATTGATGTACAATGTGACATCGACTGATCAACTAGATGGCAGTGTTGCTTCGTTGAATATTACTTTCTATCGATTCTTGATAAATATTAAATTTCATACTTCGTCAAGACAGTGAGGCGTGGCGATAACTGTAAACTGGACATAGCCAACAGACCACTGACGATTCAGTGTTCAGTAGTTTCTAGTCTGTGGTCTTGCTGACTAGTCTTAACTTTAGGTACCTAATCAACAGACATTCAATTAAAACAATGCCTTTGGCGAACATAACTCGCGTTGAGAAGTTTAGCTCCTGTCACCGGCTCCACAGGTGGGTACTCATACTCATATTATTCGTTGTATAATAATGTATAATTTATTAATCTTATACAATTACAGTTACCTACCTATTTCCCTTTTAATGTATTAATGCTAGAAAATTATTTTTATATAGATTAACTCAATTATTATTCATTACTCTAATGAGTATTATAAATATTTATAATTTATAATATTAACTAATTATTATATTAACAACACTAAAAATAGATATTTTTTTTTAATCATACCTAATAGGCAATATAAAATATTTAGATCAAGCACCTACCTACCTACTTATTTATGTAGCTACCTAAAATAAAATAATGTAGAAATGTGTTTGTATTTTTTTAGATGTATCCAATAGTGAATACTAAGTAATTAATTATAAAAAAATTATTATTTATATTATAGCAACAATTTAAGTGATGAAGAAAATATAAAAATTTTTGGTAAATGTAACAATAAAAATGGTCACGGACATAATTATAAAGGTATTTCAAATGTTATTTTTACTACAAAAATTATTCTCAGTTTTCAAAATATTTATTTATTACAATGCAAATTTTAAATATTAAAACATATTTTGTGTAGGTACATTAGTGATGTAGTTTATACAGACTTGGGTAAAATACTTTTAAAAAGTATTTGGAATAAATACTCAAATACTTATGAAAAACAGTATTCCGAATAAAGTATTTTAAATACTTCAAAAGTATTCCCAATACTTTTAAAATACTCTTTAATTTTTGTTTTAAATATTAAACCAATGATACTTTTTTCGGGAAAATTTTCAAACATTTATAATTTTATAATTCTAAGTATAATATAATTTAAGTTGTTAATACTTGATTAAAATTTTAAAATGTGTGTAATAATGTAAAAATTTCCAGAAAAAGAAAAAACAATTATTATTGTAAATAATAAATACTTTTTTATCGAAATAAAATACTTTTAAAAAATATTCTTAATAGTTATTGAAAATACTGTTGGAAAAAGTATTTTAAAAGTATAAAAGTATACTACCGAAGACTGAGTTTATCTACCTACCATTATACTGTGTTAAATTATATTATAACAATTATTATATTTTACTAAATATAACCTTATTGTATTTAATATTAATTAAAATTAGTTTTGAAATTATTATTTATTACCCATGGTTATACTTACAGTTGAAGTTACAGTTAAAGGTCTAATTGATGAGACCACTGGCATGGTTATGAACGTGTCTGACCTAAAAAAGTATATTAATATTGCTGTAATGGAGCCATTGGATCATAAAAATCTGGATATGGATGTACCTTACTTTAAACATCGTGTCAGTACAACTGAGAATGTAGCAATTTTTATATGGCAAAGTTTGAAAGATGTTATGCATGATCCTAGTTTGTTGTATAAAGTTAAATTATTTGAAACTGATAAGAATATTGTTGTTTATAAAGGTGAATAATTTATTATTTTTGAGAAAATACTTACCTGTTGGCTGTTGTAATAACAATTGTATTTTTATAAAATATACGTTTTTGTAGTTTATTAAGGAAAAGTTTATTTTGTTTTTTTATCAATACCAAAAATAATAAAAAAAAATATTGTATTTACTATTTTCATATCCAATATTTTTAGATCTTATTCAATTAAATGTATTTAAATTTTATATTATGATTTATATGTAAGCTTTAAACCAAAATAAAATATTAAGTTCAAAAAAATAAACAACAAAATTATATTATATTACAAATAACAAATAAGATTACTATATTATGAAAACCATTTTATTATATTCTTAGAAATTTTTGAAAATAAAATTGAATGTCTTGTCTACTACCTTGAATATTATTTTTAAATCAGTTTATAATCATAAAAGTAGAATATTTTATTGCACTTGGTTTACATTACTTATTATGGTTTTTATTGTTGCGGACATAAGGGGCACAGGGGTACTTACTCCTATATTCTTATGTATCTTGATGAGTTTAGTACAATACATTATAAATCTTATATTTTTGTTCACAACATGTTGAAATCCACAGAATCTTATATATTGAGCTAACATAATCATTCTAAAAATTCTACTACAATTAATAAATGTATATAATGTTGTTTATTAAACAAAGTAAATTTAGTACAAGGAATAGATTTTTTTCTCAACTTTTAATTTTTTCCAAAAATTAATAGTTCACATATTATTATGTTGATGAGAGAACAAATTATTTTTAATTTTAAGAATCATATCTATAAAAAATTAATCTGATAACTCTTTATTTTCAATAGTACAATTTTTTGATGATAATGTTTCTAGTTCTTCATTTAATGTTTTCAAAAGATCCACTAAAACATAATTAAGTTTTTATGTATTAGTTAAATTAGTTAAACTACAAATGTTATCAACAACAAATTATAAATTAACTATTTCATATCTACAAAAATTAAACAAATAAAATGTTTCATATACATTATAAGTTATAACTATGGCTCTTGTAAGTAATTATTTTGTGAATTTGTAAACAAATCTTCCACAGTTGCATAAAATGATATACTGGGTGACATAGGCACTATTATCAAAGTGACAGAATTTAATATATGCCATTTTATTTTGTACATAAATTAATATTTCAAGATTTTTGTCTTATTTCGCATTTTTTGGAATAGGGAATAGGGTGTTTTTTATTTTTTATTTATTGTGCATTTAAAATTAAAATGTTTTTAATTTTTAAAAGTTAAAGTTAACTCATTTTTATATGTAATAACAATATCTTACTGTATTCTTCTTAATATAAATCAAATATTTTAATACTTTTTACTAATTTCGGTCTATTAAAAAGTAAATCAGTTAGGTACAATTTTTTTTTTTTTAGTGTAATTCATTATCATGTGTAGGTTACATTCAAAATTGTACACTACCTCTTTCTGTAAATGGTTTTAATGTAACTAACTTCATAAAAATGTTCATGTCTAGCTGAATCAGATGCTATTTGAACAATATCAAATTTATACGACACTGTACCAAGTCACTACATATGGAATATCGAATGCACATTATAGGTGACCCCTTATCATGATTATTTTTCAATATAATTTTGTAGTCAATGTTTTCAAATATTATTATTATCGTATCCTACTTCCCTTTTTATTTTATATAACAATACATATTATACATTATAAATGCTCGTAAAGGTCATGCATAAGAAACCCTTGAAAACATAATGAAAAAAAAATTATATCAGTGTATTTATCAACAAAACTGAATCTCTCATCCTAATTTTTTTAATTTCAAATTTGAATGAACGAATACATGTTTTTTGTTCAAGCATTCGTTTATAATATTTATTAGGCTTGATTCTTGTACTAACACAAATTTACAAGCCCTGTTAATAGCTCTATTATTATAATATTGTATAGAATGTATTTTTATATAAAATAAATGGTAAGCAAAATAAAAATATATTTAATATATACCTTGTGGCTAATATAGTATATGAAAATCATTGTCTACTAAGTAATAATGAAAAGCAACCATGTTAAGTTTAAGAGTCACTTACAATATGGATTCTTCTATAAGTAGTAAGATGTTACAGGCACAGAATAGATTAAATTTAAATTGAATCTATTCCATGGTACAGGGTTGTTGATATTTGATATTTATAGTAGCGAGCCATGATAATGTTTCATAAAGTTAGTTACATTAAAACAATTTACAGAAAATAAAGTAGTAAGCAAATTTAAATACAAACTACACAGGATGATAATGAATTAAAAATACATTAAAATTAAGTAAACAAAATACTTAGCACTAAAAAAAAAAAAAACATCCAGTGTTTTATTTTCTTATAAGTTTGTCTTTTACCAAAATAAGGAAAAGTATTTAAGTATATAATTTATAATAAGAAGAAAGAACACAGTTAGGTGTTGTGACCATATATAATATGTTTAGTAAAAATTGTTTAGGCAATTACCTTTGTTATTATCCTGAGCAATCATTCTTCTTAATTTTTCTTTTTTACGTTTCATTTTTTCACGCTTCTTTTTCTTTTTTATCTCTTCGTTCTGAGGACAGCTAAATAGATCTTTTTTTGCTGAATTTGGAATTGATTTATCTTCTTTAATTAAATTAAAAAATATTCCTCCAGATGTTCGTCTACGGTTACCATTCTAAAACAAAACTATAATAGCTAAACTACGATTCTTAACATCAAATAACTAATAAGTCAAATTATAATAATAAATGAATATAACTATTAATTAAATGATTGTCTAACCTTTATCATTTGGCCACCATTAGCTTCTATTAAACAAGTTTTCTTATATTTTTCAAGAATGATTTTCCTGTCAATTTTGGATATTACAGATACTACAAAGAGAAAATTATAAATATTTCATATTGTAATGCATATATACCAAATTCATACAATATATTGCATATAAAATATTGTTAAGAGGATGTCAGCGCACTATAATATGTTTTCTCTTTCTGGCTCACGCGCAACATAGATAAAATGTATTTACGCAGAATCATTATTTTTTATGTTTTTAAGAAACCTTAGAGTAAAATCACCCATTACAAAATCAATAGAGAATAATATTTTTGAGGTATGACAAATTGATTAGTCTAAACATTTTTTCAAAACAATTTGAACATAATTTAAATGTACAACATTTTTTTGTTTATTTTGAAAGTCAAATAACAATAAAATATAAAATCGATATCACACCCTCAAGAATATTATCTTCTATAATTTTTGTAATAATTGATAATAGTAATTATTAATTTGTTATAGGTTTTTTTCAAAAATCATAAAAAAAAAAAACAATTTTAGGTGAAAGCGTTTTATCTATGGTACGCGTGGGTCTCAGAGAAAAAACAAATATTGGGCTGACAACCTCAGTATGGATTACTAAATACCGTAATATTATTATAACTATTTTTTGTATCATTAAACTCAAAGTATGATAAAATGTAGATTGTATTACCATGTATGTTTCTACCACAGTAATATATTATAGTTATAGCTTAATTATATATGCGGTTAACCTTAAATTTGAGTAGTAACAGGCCCTGGTTTAGATGAGGAGGGCAGCGCCGGATAGGTAAGGTATCGGCCCAACGAGTTTTTGGATTTCAAATGTTTGATTTCAGCTACTATACAGCTTGACAATTAGACTCATTTACCAACGAACAGCGTTTAAATTTTAATACAAAGATTTATTCATGTGGAAATAGTATATAACAGTACTGCCTGCCGTGTCGTTTTCAGACTGTATCTGTATGTATTACTGTTATATATTTAAGAAGAGTAGAGAAAACATGAAAAATGTTATTTTAAAACTTCTAAAATTACAAGATCTTCAAAATGATGTTTAAATATTTTTTAAAGTATTAAATGGGATCAAAATTGTATTTAATACAACACTATTATTAAAGCATTCATTATATTTAGCGATTTGTAAATTAAAAAATAATTATTTTAAATTAATTTGTTTAGTAAATTAAAATAAAAGTAGTCAATGTTATAAGTATTTTTTTTAAAATTAAAATTTTAACATCTAAATTAAACTATTTTATTGAAATTATTGCGATGTAAGTAACATTACTCTTATAAAAATAAGTATATATTTTTTAAAATGTTTATTTTGTGTAATATTGTAAACATAAAATTAACATGTTAATAATATTAAATTATTCTATTACTAAAAAAAGATATAATTTTAGTATTTTATTTTAAATTTACATAATATATTGTATACCTAATTAATCAATGGTGATATTATTTTTTAACAATGATTAATGTTATAAAATTATTCGTACGTCTATGTGACTAATATTAAAATATTAAAAAAAGAACAGAACTATATTTGTTTGATTGATTGGGCTCAGGGCTGATCAGGCATGGCACTAGAATTTTTTCCTAGTGGGGGCAGAGTGGGGCAAATATTTTTTTTAAATGTGCTTAGATTTTTTCAACAAATGGTGAGGTTATTTAAATAAAATATAAATATTTTCGTATCATATTATAACATAATATAGCTATTAGCTATTACACACATTTTTATATTGTATGCTCTAAAAGTCTAAACAGATAATATGTACCTACAAACTTTTGAATAGTTAAAAATGTTTTAAGAATAATGTCAAATATTTTTTATGTACCTTATGTATTTACATAATGAATAATGATGTACAAAAATGATAATTTCTTTATAAATTCTTTGATGTAGCTCTTTTAAAAATAATGTTTTATGACTTTATTATATCGTACATATTTTTCAGTGGGAGAGCTGGTGAGGGAGCTTAACTGTTTTCTGAGAGGGGCTAGGGCCGCTTGGCGCCATGCCTGGGGCTGATACTTAGTTATGGCCCACTACTCCTTAGAGGTTTTAAACATGTGGTTATAAGTTTATGGTATTTATGAAAAAATATGCATAATTAGCAAATATCAGCCTAAAAAAAACATCAAACTTTCAAAATTCTACATTTATCACAAAATATGTAATTTAAAAATGTTATTAGAATTTATTAAAATTTAAGTTTTAAATTAACTAAGCTAATCTAATAGGAAGATAATAGACCTGAAAATATAAATATATTTAACCTTCAACCAAACTTACACATTAAAATTTTATTGTGTTCATAAAGATTTGTGCACAACTCATCCAAAAACTGATCAATAGTTTTTTCTTCAGAATCACAAATATCAAGCAATATTCTAGACTTAGATGTATTGTCATTATCAGTTCTTTTTTCCTCAAATCCTTTTGTATTTCCATATTTGTAATGACATTTCTTAAAATCATTTCCATGTGAATATCTTTTTTTTACAACATGATCAGACTCCAAATCATATTCTCTACTGAAATAAAACAATATAATAATATAATTTTTTTATGATTCGTTTATGATAGTTTCATAAATAATAATTACTTACTTTTCTGGTATATCAGTTTTTTTATTTGACTTATTTGATGAAAAAACACGTTTCCGTTTTGGTCCATTGTTCCTGAATTGAATTAATTTTTTTAAATTAAATATTAATCATTATTAAAATAAAATATATATTAGGTAAATACTAAGGTGTCTGAAATTATTATTTGTTAACATAAAATGTATTATATTTATACAGAGTTATGTTCTCACATAGAATTGTGTAATATAATCAAGTTTATAATCATTAATACCTAATTCATTATTCTCAAAAAGTGTAATGGTAATATTGAAACAGATATGCTCAATAGTATCTAATTAGAGAAAAATTAAATAAATGGTTTTTAAAATATTTAGAATTTTGATAACACATGATTTAAAATTTAAAATATTTTTAAAATAGAAATGTTGGAAAAAAATTAAATAAGAACTATAGTTACTTAGGTATTACATTGCTGTGGTATTCACAATTAAAATTAAAATTAGTACCCATAAAAATAAATGGTTCTGTTGTTCTGTATAATTCATAAAAAAGAATTACATTTTTTATTCACTTTTTGAAATTTTAAAATCTTCTTAAACATAACATAATAATTAATAAATAAATTAACATAATCATACTTGGGCTCATAGTTTGGATCATCCATATCAGTGTAAGCAGCTGTCTTAGGGGTTACTTCTAGACGGGTTAGGCATCCCTCCATCTGTTCTCCAACAACAATATCTCGCCAAACCGACCCCCCTTTATGATTAACAGTGGTAGTTGCTGTTTCTTCAACATCATCGAAATCGTCTGTATTCAGATCCAATACATCCGAAATGGACTAAACACAAAATTATTTAATACTAAAACAACAGGCAATATTTTAAACATTTACTAAACTATACAAATGTATATTTTTACGGTCCATATTAATTGTGACAAAAAATCTAAGCACACTGTTCATTTACCTCGTCATCAGAGTTGAGAACCGGAGATGCCGAATCCATTATAAGGTATATGAAAATCTAAATATCATACAACCTATCTTTTTTATTATCAAACAAGGTTTATGATATTATGTAGAAATGTATTTTGTACATTAATAAGTTACAACAAATTAGATTCACAATTTCGGACTAAGTATATTTAGGTATTATGACTGCCGGCAATATTACATTATTAGTTACAACAATTTCGTATACATTTCTCGTGCTGCCGCGGAGCCGGGCGCAGCCAAACACAGATGTATAGCACTTATCTTTTATCTATGCTCAAGTCTAAGATAAAAATTAATAAGATATAATTATTGTTCTATGATAATCAAGGTGTATTGATAACACGGACTAAGATATAATGGACTGGGGACGAAATGGTCGGCGGTGGTCGGGGGACGGCACGAAAAGGTGTCACTTAGCTGATAAGAACACTGTTCTTGAAGTTTTCAGCGCTACCGGTGGTTTTATTTGGCTACACAATTTGTATCTTAGTCCGTGTTAAATGCAGAGGGCGCTGTGAACTCCAGGAACACAGGCAACCCCCCGGACTTTGCCTCTTGAACATACATTCGTGGCCGTGATGTTCCTAAACAGTTCAAAACAAATCAAAATATTTTGAAAATTTTATCGTGCATAAAAAATATAAATATAAACGACCAGTGAAAATGTCATGTATATACGTTCATCTGTTTTAGAGTTACACCAAAAACCAAAATCGATTTTGTGGAAAACCGATTTTTGGTAAAAATTCCCGTTTTTCCTTAATTGTTATGTTGTTTTTCCCGGCGTTTTTGAAAACTATTGGGAATTTTAAAATTTGTAGCCGGCAGGCGAAGGGAGCCACTATAATATATTTACGCTATTTTAACAGGCAATTTTTAAATATACTCATTAGCCTGTTGTCTACCTGAAAATAATTGAAAAACAACTAAATATAGGTTATTCAATTGTCATAAAGATAATTTTATATATATGCGTAGTAATAGTAGTTATATAAGATTATATAATTGCCGAAGACTCGGACTCCACTGACAGAGATAGTACTGACTACGATATTGATGTATAAAATAATTTAATAATAATATAATGTTGATTAAACCATAAATTTGTTTACCTTTTTTTTTAGCATCTAATTTAATATTTTTATGTGTTGTGGGAATAACGCAAATGTTGCTTGTGCAAATTTTGATTTCACCATCGTTCTTAAGTTATTAAAATACATATAAAAAAAAAAATAAAAATTTATTATGGGCGTAGCATTAATGTTACGTTGCGCTCATTGCTATACGTATACACGTAAAATTGCAAACTTTGGATGGCTATAACTTCCAAAATAATGGTTTCCGCAAATTTTTTTTGCACCATCGTTCTTAACTCGTCGAATTACGTCTATTTAAAAAAAAAATTAAAAAAGGTGCTGGGTACCTAAAGTGAATTTGTTCCACTTATTTATGTGGAACCTTGTTTTCAATTTTCAATCCTTAGCTATAAAAGTTGAACATTTTATAAATTTTTAACTATTAAATAATTATTAAATTTTTAAATTTAATACATTTTGCCAAAATTTGAACTTTAAATGCTTATAAAAAAAAAATTGTGCTTATGTATTTTGAATATTTTTCAACTGGTATTATAACAATATATCAGGAGCTTTACATTTCACGCTTTTTTACCCAACAAATAAAATTTTATTGATATACAGTGTGTTCACGCTAAGAGGTACCACTAAATATTTCAGTTCGATGACCTTGTATTGAAATAAGGTTTTTGCTGAATGACAGATAGTACTTAAATACACATTTTCAGATAAATTTCAAATTTTTAATGCTTTCGATACGCGCATGCGCAATACAACTTACTTTTTTTTAAATGGTAATAACCATTTTTTTTTACATATTCGGATAGAGTATTTTTTTCTAAACAATTTTTGTATAAAAAGTTTTTTTCTAAATACAAGATTGGCATATGAAATTTGACGATGAAATTTAATATTTACGATTTATTTGTTTTTGACGAAATTTAAACTAAGTTCAACTTATTGTTACTTATTAATATCCAATTATTGTTAAATACCTGTTTACACACAGATAAGATATAAATAAACACTTTTTATCGTAACTTACTCTCATTTTTTTCATTCATTCTTCTGATATAAGATAGTTAATTGAAGGTAATGAAAACTAAAAAACTGTACACACTTTGAATTTGAAAACAAGTTTTATTAATTTACAATTAAGTTCTACAGTTTCATCTAATAAATTGTTCGAAGATTCCACCTTGATGTTCTAAACATGATTCCAAACGTTTTAAAAATTCCCTTGATGTGGCAGCGTTTATTTGTTCTTCTCTCAAATTATTACAAGCTAGTCGTATTTTGTTTTTTAAATCTTGGAGATTAATAGGTGGGTCCGCATATACAACATTTTTTAAATGCCCCCATAAAAAAAAATCCAATGGGGTCAAGTCTGGAGATCTTGCCAGCCATGGAATTACTCCATGGGTACCAATCCATCGGTTAGGAAAAATGTCATCTAAATATTGTTTAACAATGATGGCGTTGTGTGCTGGTGCACCGTCTAGTTGAAAATACATATTTTCCCGCATGACTAATGGAACATTTTCTAACAGTAACGGAAATTGATTAACAAGAAAATCTAGATATCTTCTACCTGTAAGTGTTCCGTCGTAAAAATAAGCACCTAAAAGTATTCCGCCAATTAAACCACACCACGCATTTATATACCCCAAACTGTCTGAAAGTTTTTTTCTCGAGACCAGTGTGGATTTGTATCGTCCCAAAACCTATTGTTTTGTTTGTTCATTACACCGTTGTTTGTGAATTTAGATTCATCAGTCCACAAAATACTATTATAAAATAAATTGTCGATTTCAAATTGAACGCTAAACCATGACAAAAATTGTAATCTACGTTCATTATCTCCGATTTGTAAATTTTGGATTAACTCAGGTTTATAAGGATGCATTTTATTTTTTTTCAAAATGTTATGTACTGCACCAACTGATATACCAATTTGTCGAGATACATGTCTTATTGATGAACGTGGATAAGCACGTATGTAGGCCATTACCTGCAATTCAGTATCTTCATCAAAATTATTTGGTCTAGGCTGCCGTTGTCTATTTTGATTGCTAGGAAATTGACAGTTTTCATTTAATCCTCGTAAAAGTCTATGGACAAAATTATGATGTGGATGAAACCTATCTGGATACCGATCTGCGTACATCCGAGCTGCTTGTCGAGAACTACGATTACATTCCCCAAAAATTAGAATAAGTTCGACTTTTTCACTATTATTCATTTTAATAAATTTCTTTTATGTAAAAAAATGTATTAAAGCAATAGGTAACAATGTTTTCAAAAAAAAATGTAATACTAAATCAGAATAAAAAAAAACACGATGTTTCATGAATAGTAATTGTCCCAAGACTAGTTTGAAATTATTAAAACAATTATTACTAGTCGGCGAAAATAATTTATCAATATTTATTTATAAAATAAATGTAAAACGAACAGGAATTATCCATTTATTTATAAAATAAATGTATAACAAACAGGAATTATAATATCTTAATTACTGGTAAATGCCGTCAAAATTATTTTTATTATCTTATCTGTGTGCAAACAGGTAGGTTTTGGATATTAATAAGTAACAATAAGTTTAACTTAGTTTAAATTTCGTCAAAAACAAATAAAACGTAAATATTAAATTTCATCGTCAAATTTCATATGCCAATCTTGTATTTAGAAAAAAGCTTTTTATACAAAAATTGTTTAGAAAAAAATACTCTATCCGAATATGTAAAAAAAAATGGTTGTTACCATTTAAAAAAAAGTAAGTTGTATTGCGCATGCGCGTATCGAAAGCATTAAAAATTTGAAATTTATCTGAAAATGTGTATTTAAGTACTATCTGTCATTCAGCAAAAACTTTATTTCAATACAAGGTCATAGAACTGAAATATTTAGTGGTACCTCTTAGGGTGAACACACTGTATATAAAAACATTAAAAATATAAAAACTGACGAAGTCTGTAAAAAACTCAAAAAGAGTCAAATTATTTTCAAAATTTTATCATGTATAGAAAATGCTAATACAAACATTCAGTGAAATTTTCAAGTATCTACAGTCATACGTTTTTTAATTAAAACAAAATAAGAAAATCGTTACATGCGATATCGAGTGAATATCAAATGTTGTAAAAATATGAATTTCAAACGCTCATAAAAATTTAATTTGGCTTTCTTGTAGACATTTTTTTTTTTATAAAGGTAGATAAACTTATAAATAATCTTGTACTACATTCTCAAATCTTAGATTTAAAAAGAAAAATTTTTATAAATTCTCAACTCAAAATAATTTACTAATTTTCGTGATTTTTCCGTATTTTGTCAAGATTTGAACTTTAAATGCTTATAAATAAAAGCTGTGACTAAGGATTTTTCATTTTATTCATCTGCCTTTGAAACAATAACCTAACAGCCTTTTATTAAATTTGCAAGTTTTTTTACCCAACAGATAAAATTTTATTAATATTTATAGAAAAAAATGGAAACTGACAATGTCCGTAAACAGCTCAAAATAATAATGTTATGGTGTATAGGAGATACTTGTATAAACATTCAGTCAAAATTTCATGTACCTACGTTCATTTGTTTTAGAGTTACACCAAAAACCAAAATCGATTTTCTTGAAAATTTTGCGTAAAAATTCCCGTTTTTCCTTAATTTTTCTTTTATTTTTCATGTCACGTTTGAAAACTGCTGAGAAATTTTTACTTTTGACCCCCCAAAGTACCAAGTAGATTCACTTTCCTATCAGAAAAGTTACTGTTGAAGAAAATCTAAGCACTTTTACTGTCCTAAAAGGTAATGACAGACACAAAAAAAAAAAAAACACATCATTGTAAAATCAATACATTCATCGTTCCACTCAGAATCTAAAATTAATGAAATAAAATAAACACATCTACTATAATTATTAGTAATAAGAATAAATCCATGTATACATCATTAAAATACAAACGAAAAACGATTCTGAGCAAAGACAGTAATGAAAGTAATTTATTTTACTATTAGGCATTAATACTTACAACAGTAGGTTAAAGTCATCTTTGCCCTAAAAATTACATTTGAAATTGTCATCGTGTATATAAATTATAATAATATACTCTAAAAGTTTCATAAATCCACGAATACTTACTATTTTTAAATTACAACAAAATAACTAAAATCGTTATTCTTTGTTTTAATAAGTAATTTTGTCCAATTTTGAACTTATAATGTCTGTAAAAATTAACTGTGTTTTTAATAAATTATTTAGATTTTTTGGTTGCAGTATGAACTATTTATAAGAATTCTTGTTTTAAATTTTTAATCCTTAGCAATAAAAGTTAAACATTTTATAAACTTTTAACTACTTAATAGTAATTTGTAAATTATCAATTTGATAAATTTTGTTAAAAATTGAACTTAAATTACTTACAAAAAAAAATTGTGGTTATGGATCTTTGTTGTTTCTCAACTGCTATTATAATTACTTATGAGGAAACTTTTATTACTTTTAACTTCATATTATAGGTAAACAAAGAAATTTTTGTATGACTATCTGACTACAAAATATTTTATAATTCAAATGTCTATAAATCACTGAAAACAAGTCGAAATATTTTGAACATTTTATAATGTATAGAAAATGATAGTTTAAACATTTGATGGAAATTTTAAATACCAACGGTTAATAGTTGTTGGATTACAAAAAAATAAGAAAATTATTTTACAAGAATCGTAAAAACATCATTGTAAAATCAAAACATTCATTGCTCCTGTAGTCCGCTCTAAAATACAAACTAACACATAATAGTGAGGTAGGTATAATACAAATTAAACATTATACATATAAAATACAATATCTGTAACGCTTAGGTCATAAGAATATTGTTGAACATTTTACTGCAGGCTGCGTGTTATTTTAGAAATGGTATTCGTCAGTGAAGATTTGTCAACTGGGAATAATATATCATAAGCAGACTGAAATGTGTGAACGGATTGTAGTTAAAATTTACTGGAGTATTTATTTAGCTTCCAGCATATTCTTTTGTTAAGTATTATTATTTCACCCAGGTTCCACCTGGAGGTTATAGACTGCAGTCCCTAGTTCATAGCTATATATTTTTTAAGTTTTTTTTAAGAGTATTTAAATATTTTAATTTTATCTAAATTTTTTTTATTTCTTATAATGCAGTTTCCTGCAGGCTTCATGTTCCCCTTCAATTAAACATTGACATCCAGAGGCCATCTACATTTTTTATTTAATTTTTTTGTTGATTCTTAAAATAGTTTTGCCTTCGGCATGTCCCCCTTCAATTTTTTTTGAATAATTGCTATCTGAATAATCCTTCTTTAATGGTCTTATTTTTGTGAATAGTTTTTTCTGTTTAAGATTCTGGGTATTTTAGTTTGAACTCTTTAGTGTTCCCACTGTAAAATTTTTTCTTAATCATTTTTTTGTTTCTTAAAATGCTTTGCCTGCGGGCGCTCATACCTCCCTTTCAATTTTTTTTTTATGAATTTACCTCTAATTAATTTGTTTCTATAGACTTGAAAATTGATAACCTTGTACCTTAAGAATAATCCTTTTTAATAACTAATTATTTTGAATAGTTTTTTCTGTTTAACTTTCTTTACATTTTAGTTTGAACCTTTTAATGTGTATTCCTACTGTATTATTTTTTCTTAATAATTTTTTTGTTTTCTAAGTTGCATTTGCCTGCGGGTGCCCACACCTCACTTTCAATTTTTTTTTTTATGAATTTAACTTTAATTTTAATTTAGTTATTGTAATTTAGTACCTATATATATCTGCTCATAATATTACCCAACTTTATTGGGAACGGTTTTAAGCCCTGGTTATTGGTCTAATATTTGCTATTGTTGACACTTTGATAATATTTTGGAATTAATGTGATTATTTTTTTTGTACTTTTAGTTGCCTAATTAATTTTTTGTTCTATTCAGATATTCTCGTATTTGACTGTGTACACAATATAAAACACAAGTATCATACTTATGCTATGTTTACCAAGCAAATGTCATTACTTTGCGTATATGAATGCACATGTGGATTTGGTTGTTTGCGGCAAGGTGCCTAGGTACGACTCTTTTTGTATTCTGTGCAACCACTTTCTCCAGGGAAACAAGTATACTTGCAATGAATAAAATGTTTAAATCTTTAATTGGATTTTATATTCCAAATTGTCTATTAGTACCTATTTACTTTTTAAAATAAATTAACTAATATTCCGTTTGTTTTAAGAATTTAATTTTTAAATAACACAATTTTAATTAACATAAAATATATAGTATAGTATAGTTATAACTACAAATAATAATTTCATTATATTCCTACTTTTAAACAAAATAGTTATCATACCAACTATTATAACTTGAATTAATAGTTCAACTTATGAAATATCTTCATTTATAAATGTCTACAACCGGGTTGGTGTTTTAAATTGACCCATCAATTTTTTATCTGGTGGTTTAGTGTGAACAATATTTAACGGTGGTGTTTTTCCAAAAGCATTTAACATTTTTATTCGTTTTTGAGCTGGAGAACAGTCAGATTGAGATGTACTAGAAGTTCTTACCACGGCGACGGGTAATTCACTATATGACTTATGCATTGCATTTCTTGATTTGTTTAAACATTGTTCATTATTTATCTTCGTTGTTTCTTCGTGTCTATTACAAATTTCACTAAGTTTAGTTTGGCAGCATATCAGAAAATTTTGATTCTGTAAATTTAATTTTAAATTAATACATATTATTTTATACTGAATATTAATCCGTATAATCAACAATTTATAAATTCAAAATGTGAAGTCATTTTATGTTATTTAAGTTTAATAGTATGTATCATATTTTATTGAAGCATGTGCAAATATTATATTATTTATTCAATTTATTATAATAAACATTCATAAAGGTCAGCTGTTAAACAGGTTTTTACCAGACTTTATGCTATTTAAAAATCAAGGATAGAAATATTGAGTAAAACAATTTAGATTATAAAATATAACTCACATTACTTTTTTAAATGTTTAAACATTTGATTAAAAATATTATTCATATAGTAGACAAAGGTAAGAATCCAAGTCACATATTTGATATTTTATTATGAGATGATTCATTAGATGAATTACTATTTACAATTTCCAAACAAAAAAATTCATAAACATATGATAAGTTATAATAGTCATATGATAGTTATATAGTTCATATAAGTATGATAGTACTTACTACTTATTAATAACTATATTGTTATTTATTAGTACTATCATATAAGCTCCTACATAAAGTATAATACTATATTGAATATTAATATTAGGATTTGTGAATAATAATATGTATATATTGTAGAATTTTTCATTATATAATGCATTTTATGATAATGTTATGTTGTGCTATTATATAATGAACTAAGACATATTGTTAAAAGAATAATGTGAGAATTTTAAAATATAATATATACTAGTTTGTAGGTATACTCATATTGAAATGTAGCAAAATTAAGAGTAATTAGGTTAACTGGTTTGCCAACACTAGCTTTACAAAAAATAATTAAGTATTACAATTTGAAATATATAGTTAAAAAAGTTATAATTAATGCAAAATGTTGCATTAAAATAGATAATTTGAAAAAAGTACATGCTTTTAGCAGGGATGGAAAACGTTTTTAAAAAATGTTATTAAATAAAAAAATTATTTAATAAAATAAAAATAGCAGACAACTCTAAAACGATAATGGAAAATCCAAAAAATGAAAAATATAATAACGAAACAAAAATAAATTATAGTATTATACCACAAAAATAATAAATATATTCATGCTATTGAAAAATTAATAACTGATAAATAATAATTGGTGACAATAAATTTTATTTTTATAAGTGTTTATCTTTATTTTGTACTTCCTATTTATTATTTTTGTTTTAATGCTTAAGTGCAAAATTTTTTATTTTGATTCTTAGATGTATTTTATATTTTTATTTTGTATAGAATTGTATATTTAGGATAGTTTTTATTATTTAGTTATTTACTCTAGAAATCTTAAATATTGTTTTACTTTACGTCTTTAGTCTTTATCAATGCACTTTTAAAAAATACCTTGTAACTTGAAATTTTGAAATTTCTAATTTTCATATAAATTATAATTTTGGTTTAAAATTTTAATATTAAGAAAAATTAATTTTAACTTTTAAGTGCATTCCAGTATTGTGCGTTACTATTGTAACTTATAAGTTATAATTTATAAGAATATATATATTTAAAAAAAAAACCAAAAATCAAGTTATCAAAAATATTATTTGGAAACAATATAGAAATATAATGTTTTTCAAAAACGTTAAATAAAATGAAAAATGTTTTCCATTCCTGGTTTTTAGGACAATCTGAAAACCTGTATATCATACAATAATTTTTAAAACATTTAAACATGGGTAAATAAATAATAAATTATATTTTTTAAACCACTTACTTCATGTTTTTTCATAAACATTTTATAATCATTAAAAATATTTAAAATATATTCAGTCTTAGGAATTGTTGTAAATAAAGACTGCTCTGTATTATACAACTTAGGTATTGGAGATATTTGATTAAATCCTTTAAATTGAATATTAATCCCTGATATTATACTACCCGGGTACATCATGTCATCATATCCATATTCCTAAACAATATTAAATTATATTCTAAATTATAAAAATAATTTTTAGTTCTATTAAGCTACCTTAATATTTCCTCGGAACAAAATACTGATTATATTCTTTTCTTTGTCTGATACATAGATTTCATTATACGCATTATTTTTATTAACATCTGATACTACAATACCAACCAAATCTAATTCACCAAACAATGGTAAAAATGTACCTGAACAAATACTTTTAAAGCTTACTACATCACGTTTGACATATTCATTTTTATACCCTTGAAAATCAAAGCGAGTATTTTTGTTAGCTGATAATTGAAGTTCACCATTCCTAAACAAAGTGTTATTAATATAAATTAAGTTAAATCTATAAATATTGATATATTTAAAAATTAAAAGTTTTCATACATAAACCCATTAGTAGTAATATGGTGAAGTGTACAACATTGACCTTCAGTAGATTTATTCAAGATTTCAGTGACATCTTCTGATGGATTCCAAATTGTAAGTAGAGCAGCTTTAAAACCAGTAGAAACATATTTTTCATCAACCACACGTAACTATAAAATTAAAAGCAAAATTATGTAAACATTAAAAGTGATAAAGATTTCTATGATTGAATATAAAATTTGAACAAAAAGTAATGATATAAATCACACATTCAAAATACAGTTTTAAGTAATGTTGGTACATTTTTATTATACTTTGAAAAACCATTGAGAAAATGGAAAAATTATAATTCAAAATACCATTCAGCTAAAATTTACATTATAATATATAGGCTGCATTAAATTAAATTAAATACATTTAACCCTGTTATGATAGAGTAAATTGTCAAATCATAAAATTTTCAAGTAAAAATATTATATTATATAAGTGTGGCACTTGAAGATTAACCGAGAAAGGCGGTTAATCGTGGTTTTACACTTCTACTGTATATATAGTTAGATGTAACCAATTTATTTAGAAATAACACATTTATGTCTAAAGTTCAATAACAAAAAAAATATATATAAATTGTATTTACCTTTATCATGGGTATAACTTTACGAGAATCTTTAAATTGATCATTAAACACTCTATTGACCCTATTTTGAAGTTCATTATAGAATCTTTCTTGCTCTGAATTTTTAAAATCTTTAAGAGCTTCCAATTTTTCTTGACTGAGCAATGACTATAAATAATTTTTAAGTATAATATTATGTATATTTTAATATAGTATTTCTCAATGTGGGGAGGAATTCCTCCCTAGGATGGTATTAAGGTAGGTACTACATGGGAGGGGGATAACAATTAAAAACCTCACATTAATCTGTCGTTGGTATCACTATTGAGAGAGCGCTGCGCTCACTTCGTTTTTTCATTATTATTTATTATATAATGAACAAAAAATATTGAAACCAACAACAAATTTTTTATAGTTTCATCTTTTACAAAAAATGTTCCTACAATTTTTCTTGATTATTAATTGTTAACCACTAAAAATTAATTTATAATTTATCATACATAATTATATAATAATATAATCATTATCATTCATCTTGGCCCTAGTGGTCTGAAATATTTTGCTGATTATTATACAGTACGCGTATGAACGTTGTGTGCTCCTTAAAAATAGGTCTGAGTTTACAAAAAAGTATTTGGTTGATCTATTGAGTGAGTGCAACGCTCAATTTATGGGTATTAACAACATTGCATGTCAAAATCTAATCAAGAATTATTCATAAAATTATTATATTTGCAAAAGTATATTTAAACATGTGTTGATTGAAGGTAAAAATAGTATCAGATGAAGCAAGTAATGAATAAAAAGGTGGCTCTCAAAATACTAACGACCACTGACGGGTTAAAATTTAAAACGATAGGGGGAGTGTGCGATTTTCGAAAATCTATAAGTGGCGTTGAATTAAAATTGGAAAACACTGTTTTAATACCATAATTAAAAGATAAGTAAATTACTTGGATCTCCAAAGGATCAGCGGAATTATCTATTATATTGCTCAGTTCATCTAAATTTAATTTATCTAAATTTTCTTTTTTCATACATGAAAAGTATTTTTTTGACACTTTAGTTTTGGAAGCTTTTTCAGCAATCAATTCAGTTTTTATCTTATTTGAAATTATTTCTAATGACTTTTGTTGGTATGCTTTATACTTTTCTGCTTCAATAGCTTCCATTTTCTCATTCCTAAAAACTAAATAAATAAATTAATACAGTTCTAATTATCATACCTATATATATTCAGTGGTGGGCCAAAACTCTCTACCAAACTCTTAGGTCTTACATCATACATGTACAATTATTTTAAAAAAATTGCTAGAGCTTATCTATATTTGTTCCAAATACAAATACATGATTATATTATTTTTTTTAAATAAACAGGCAGATGTCCGATTACAAAGTATTTTAATTGATTTGATAATAGTAATAGTTATGGTATACAACAATAATAAATATGGAATAAGTATAAAGGCAATAGGTTTAAGATAAGTAATAATAATATAATATTGATATTAACATAAAACTACAAAGTTAATTTTAGATTATTTCAAAGTTTTTAAACATGTTATAATCGGCAGAAATGAAAGAGTATATTCAGTTAATCAATATGAGACATAATACAAATTGCACAAGACCATGTGGCGTAACTTAATCGTAAAAGGAATGTAAAATATGCATTCATTGAGTAGAACACTTGTGTTGGAATGTGGATGGTCACAATGAATCAATAGTCATAAAAAGAAATTAATCACACTCAATTTGACTAAAAAGCACTTTAAAATGAAAAAAATCCGGCTTTAACCTTATAATTTTTTAAATATTATGTTTAAAAGTTTGCAGTAGAAGCTCGTATGAATCAAAAAGCTGTCTTGCAATATTACATTTAGTACATAATAACTGCAAAGAATGATGCTGCATTCCCAATATTATATTACGACCTTAAAGTTTTATGAATTTCCATTAGCTTGTAAACATATTACACATATGATATTTATATATTTTTTTTTAATCGAGTTCTCATTTTTATTTTACTATGTAAATTAATAGGATATAAAAATCATCTATAAATCCTTTAGGATACGATAAACTGGCACTAATAACAAGGAACTTGCCAATAACTTGCCTGGCCATAAAAGTAGAAAATCTTGGCACCACCACTTAACATATTTATTTTGCAATAATTACTATACATACTAGATTTTGAATTTGTTTTCTTTTCAAGAAATATTATAGGGTATTTTCTAAGTATTACAAGTGAAAGAGATCCTATTATTCCGCCGTGTGGTAGAACTGATTCTAAAGTAATAGGTATAGGTAATGTAGGGTTTTTGTAGAATCCTAATTTGGCATACCAGCGTACTCTTCGTGTACTGTTTGTTGATATTTTAAGCTTTACACTATCGTGAACCTTACATACACAAAAAAAAATTTAAAAATTTAAGTTGTATTCTAATTTAAAGAAATTAAGGGCTAGCAGTATTTAAATTGTATAATAATATTAAATTTATTAGCATGACAATATTCAAGATTATAATATAAAAGTTTGGTAATACCAATATAGTATAGCATGAATATTATTAATACCAATTTATAGTACTTAATGATATTTAAATATTCTTATAGATAAAGATATTTTAGTTCATCAATATTATATTATACAAGAATGCAACACTGAATGAGTACTAAAATTATCGAATGTTAAAGCAATTTTTGGTTAAATATTGGTAAATTGATAGTTACATTTAAATAAAATGTAATTTTACAATAGAAAAAAAATATTAAAATACCTACAAAAATCATAGGACGGCAGTAAGGTTACTAACCTTACTATTTTTGTAGGTATTTAAATATTTTTTTCTATTGTAAAATTACATTAGAATGTAACTATCAATTTACCAATATTCAACCGAAAATTGATGTGTAACTAAGTTTTACACAAAAACTAGATTTTCTATAAATAAATTAATAGAAGTAAAAATAGGTATTTTTATTTATTTTTAATCATTAAATATTTACATCTAATGGATCAATTCCTTCTCCAGCACCAATAAGTTCTGCATTGTATATTATAAGTTTAGTACCAACTTTTACAATGCCTTTATGTAAAAGCATATTCATCTCATAATCAATAATTCCTTGAACACTATACCAGCCATCAGTTAGTTCAATAGTAAAAGTTTCAGCTAAATCTGTCTAAAATACATAATAAAATTAAGTAACAATAAAGATTTATTATTCTTTACTTAATAAATCGAAGTTATTTTATAGTTTATTTATTTTAATTATAAATAGAATCTGACATTTGATTCTGTGCGTAGCGAAATAATGTATTGTATTTACAATGATGTGTGTTTTATTGTTATTGTCTATCATTAACATTTAGGGTTATAAAAATGCTACGATTTTCGATATCAGTATCTTTTCTGATAGGAAAATGAATCTAGTTGGCAAATTCTCAGTGATTTTAGAAAGCGTCGAGAAAAACAAAAAAAATGTAATTATTACGCAAAACCAATTTTTGATATTGTATTGGAACTCAAAAACTATTAAGTAATCATAGACACTTGAAATTCTCACTAAATATTTATATTAGCATTTTCCATACATGGAAAAATGTTTGAAATATTTTTTAGCTATTTATAGCCATGAGAATTTTTTATTTTTTTAGAAATTCATACATTTTTCTTTTTATACCTAATATTAGAAATTCTAATAGAAGATTCCCAACAAGTTTTTTTACCTTTATCAAACAAATAAAATGTTCACTGGAAAGTTTTGCTATTTGTAGCCATAAGATATTTTTATTAATTTTATATTTAATCATTAAATTTGATTATTTATACAAGTATGCTAAAATAACATAAAGTCTCAGCTCAGAATGGTTTTTTGTATTCAACAATTTATCATTGAATTCAAATATAACACATTTATTATAATGATATTCCTGACAACTACTGTACAGCAGACCAGTACCTACATCTCCATCTTTTTTTTTTAAATTGATTTTAAAATAGGTGTTACAAAACGTATTATATTTTATGTTTTGTCATTAGTCAAATAACTGGGAATTATTTAAGTTAAAATAAAAGATGAATGTATTGTATGGTATAATGTGTAACTTAAGTTGTACTTAGATGGATAGCTACATTAGATTTTAAATATGGTGTTTAAAACATGAATTTGGCGTTTATTTATAAAAATGTTTTACCAATTATTTTTTGTATGCACAATATTTTAAAATATATATTATATTGTATATTATACATAACCAGGTATATTGTTTATTAATATGCAATATATTGATTTAAAAAAAACCTCTTAGTATAATAGTAATACATTTAAAAGTTACATATTATTTAAATGTATTTTTTTTATAAATGATTGCCAGAAATATATATAGATTCATAATGATTGTACTGTATTTAAAATTATCTAGTTCCTATTTGTATGTACTCTTTTATAGAAATTAAAAACAATGTACTGAAAGTTAGTAAAACTATACGGTTGATAAATCTAAAAAATAATGCTTAACTTAAATATGATTAAATTTAACAAAATATTTTGACTGTAAGCAAATACATACAACTAACTAAACGTCTTAAAAAAGGTAAAACTATCCAGATTCATTCAATATTGAAAAAACAGCCGTTTTCATACAAATATGCTTAGTGAAAGATTATAAAATACTTACTTTATTAACTTTTGAAACACATAAAATTATTCTTTTTGATGTAGTTTCATCTTTTTCGAGTATTTTTTTTAATGCAGATCTTTGGCATTTTTCTATTTCTCTATAGTATCTATATAATAGTTGATGAATAATGTTTTTTGCAGTTAATAACCTAAACATTTATAAACCAATTAAAAATAGGTAAACCAGGTAAAAATAGTTGTCGTTATAACACTAGTTGTGGAATGATAATTAAAATTAGGCTAAGTGATACTTAACGTACTGGATATTGAATGTTCAAACCAAGATTATAGTCAAAAGTCAAAACAAGTAATTGTTTTACACATAGTGATATTAAGAGATAAGCGATACTAAGTACTGAACATATCAAGAGTTTTTTGGAGGATTTGGAAATCTTACTACAACTTAAAATATTCAGTAAGTAGCCCAGCAGAAAAAAAATTATGTTAGAATTTGTGACAAAGTGCCATTTATGAACGGTAGTGAGCTTTTTTTTTAAATTTAAAATTTATTTTTTAATAATTTCAAGTTAAATGATTTCCCAAAAAAATTTTAATAAAAACATAAATATTGAGTAAGTACCTAATGAATAAAAAGTATTTTAAACATTTGAAGTTTGGATGATCAGATTAGTGGAATTCAAGTTTATAGTAAAAGAGCTTTGACTCAAACATAGTAACTGTATACATATTTACTTGTTTCCAAAATGATCAGGAAAACAAATTTCAGTAGCAGCTAATTTCCATACTATAAAACGAAAATGGTTTTCTATCCATCCTTTAGGAATAAGTTTGCCATCAACAAAATTGTGTGATAAAAATAAGTATTTTAAATCTTGAAAATTGTACATTTTATTTTTATGACCATCAGATGATTTATAATTTCTGTAAAAAAAAACATGTTATTATGTATTAAATTTAAAATCAAAGAAACTTAAAATATACTTTTCCCAATACAACTTCAAATGTAGAGCATTATCAACATTCAATTTGATTAATTCTTTTGCTACACCATTTTCAGGAAACTGAAATCATTATATAATTATTAGTTAATACAATTATTTGTTAAATTGTTATAATAAAAAAAGGTGTAACTAGGGATGGAACTCAATAGTTTTAATGGGATATAGAATATAATTAATAGTAGTTATACAACCCGAGTAGTAACATAATAAATCTATTTATGATAAAATACCTTACATCATATGCTAACATTACAATAATTCATCTTTAATATATTTATGAACAATAAATTGTTGTATGAATGTGACATATTATATAACTATTTATAATAATATAAAAATGAAAATATATAATAAAATATACTTTAATTGAAATACTATTACATTAATATTACATTATAAATAGATACCTGTTTTATAGAAAATATTTTTGGTAAGACCCAATCAACAACTTCTGGTAATGATACTTTGGGCCCATTCAATTTGTTTGATAAGTAAACACTAAATGAAGTATTTAAATCATCAATTTCCCATCCATCATTATGTACTGTTTTTTTAATTTTATAATTTATTTCTTGTGTACTTATAGGGCTTCCTGGACGTTTATTTCTCAGTACTGGCTTACAAATAATTTGATCTCTCTCAAACTTTTCAACTGTGTTAATTAAAGACAAATCATCTTCAAGTGTATTTTCTTCCACTTGTTTTAAAATTTCAAAACAGTTTGATTTTGTTTTTAGGTCTTTAGTTAATATTGAGCCTTTGTTAGAATTACTGCAAACACTTGAAATAGCCATTGTTTCCAGTGAACTATCAAATAATTGTGAATCATTTTTAAATGTTAGTTGATTTTTTTTTAATGAGTTATCTGATTCTTTAATAGATTTATCTCCACCATTCAAAAACTGATTACAAACGTTCGACTTTGAATTAGTTTTGTCCTTCGTAACTGATGATGAATATTCATCATTTAATATTGTTTGAACTTTTTTTAAAGCCACATCTGATACTTTGATAGATTTACCTCCAGCAGTTGCAAAACCTTTACATAGATTAGGATTTATTACGATAGTGTCCTGAGTAACAGTTGAAACTTCATTCAATTCATCTTTTAACATTGTTTGAGCTTGTTGCATTGCCTCATCTGATACTTTAATAGATTTACCTCCTGCTGTTGCAAAACCTTTACATTGATTAGGATTTATTACGATAGTGCCCTGAGTAACAGTTGAAACTTCATTCAGTTCATCTTTTAATACTGTTTGAACTTTTTTTAAAGCCACATCTGATACTCTAATAGATTTACCTCCAGCAGTAGAGAAGCCTTTGCATAATTTATTAGGATTTATAACAATATTATCCTGAGTAATGTTTGAAAATTCATTCAGTTCATCTTTTAACATTGTTTGAGCTTGTTGCATTGCCTCATCTGATACTTTAATAGATTTACCTCCTGCTGTTGCAAAACCTTTACATTGATTAGGATTTATTATGATAGTGTCCTGAGTAACAGTTGAAACTTCATTCAATTCATCTTTTAATATTGTTTGAACTTTTTTTAAAGCCACATCTGATACTTTAATAGATTTACCTCCAGCAGTAGAGAAGCCTTTAAATAATTTACTAGGATTTATAACAATATTGTCCTGAGTAATGTTCAAGGATTCATTCAGTTCATCTTTTAACATTGTTTGAACTTGTTTTATGGCCTTATCTGATACTTTAATAGTTTTACCACCTGCAGTTGAGAAGCCTTCATGTTTATTAGGGTTTGAGACAATATTCTGTTTAGTAATTACTGAAGATTCATTTAGTTCATCTTTTAACATTGTTTGAACTTTTTGTAAGGACTTATCTGATATTTTAATGGATTTACCTCCAGCAGTCGAGAAGCCTTTGCATAATTTATTAGGATTTATAACAATATTGTCCTGAGTAATGTTTGGAGATTCATTCAGTTCGTCTTTTAATATTGATTGAACTTTTTTTAAAGCCACATCTGATACATTGATTGATTTACCTCCTGCAGTTGCAAAACCTTTACATATATTAGGATTTATAACCATATTGTCCTGAGTAATGTTTGAAAATTCATTCAGTTCATCTTTTAACATTGTTTGAGCTTGTTGCATTGCCTCATCTGATACTTTAATAGATTTACCTCCTGCTGTTGCAAAACCTTTACATTGATTAGGATTTATTACGATAGTGTCCTGAGTAACAGTTGAAACTTCATTCAATTCATCTTTTAATATTGTTTGAACTTTTTTTAAAGCCACATCTGATATTTTAATGGATTTACCTCCAGCAGTAGAGAAACCTTTATGCATATATTCATTTGTTAAGGTATCATCCTGAGTCATTATTGGAGATTCATACAGTTCATCTCTTGCGATTAATTGCAATATTTTTAATCTTTCATTTGAATTGTCTTTTAATTGATTACTTTTTATTATATTCACTTTATGATCAATAAAATCTATTGGTGTGCTCATCACTGCATCAAAATGTTTATTCAAATTATTATTTTTTGGATTATTGCTTAAATTAGATGCATTACTAGTATATTGTTGTGTCCACTGATCATCAAATGATTCTAATGGTTCTGTTATATCAGCTATTTCACACATTTGTGTATTTCCAATAGGATTCATTTCTTCAGGATCTAAAAAGTTATATTTGGAATCACTTATACATGTGTTCAACCTACTACTTTTAGATTGTTCACTGTCATTTTTAGATAAGTTACTTTCCTTATTTTTTAGTTGATTTAAAGAAGTAAATTCTCCTTCAAAATATAATTTATTCTTTAATCTAGATTCAGTTAATACATTGTCTTCCATACTTAATGCCAATTGTAATAATTTGTTTTCTTCTTCCGTGTCATCAAGTTTGGTGGTGCTATTGCCATAAAGAAAAGAAGCTAATTTTTTTCTCTTTTTATCAGTATCAACACTTATTTTTATTTCTTCAGTTAAACTATCATCCAAAATTTCTGACATTTGACACACTTGTTCTAATATATCCAAAGAAATGTTAAGCGAATCTTGATCTGTTTCTAAATTAGACATACTAATTGCCTTTTCTTTTTCAAATAAGCATCTTTTAGCTTTTTCATTCACATTATCTTCATTTGTTCTACTCGTATTATCTGGTACAATTGGAGAATCAATAATAATACTTTTATGAGATGGTCCAATTAAAGTTTTGTTTGTTGTTTTCCATTTGTTTAATTCATGTTTTTTACAAAGATTTGATGAATTCCGGTATTTTAATGGATTCTATTTGAGAAAAATATATAGTATATTAATAATATTTCAGAGTACAAATATAAATATATGTTTACCAATGAAAAATCAATTTCTGCATGTGATTTATGTTGAAAAATATCTTTATGATTATATAAATTTGTTTTTAAAGATGACGTAGACATTATTGGACTGAGGCTGAAAAATAATTATTTTAAAAAAGAATAAGACTTACAAGATGCCACTATTAGAAACTTCTATAGTTCTACACTTAAGTACTAACTTAGACTATAACTTTAAATATTATAACCTCAATTAAGACAAATTATTATTGATTTTTAAAAATTTTAAATATAATAATCTTACTTCATTATTATTCTTGAATCCATTTCTGGTTTGTTAAATTGTCGAGAATTTGGTGTTGATTGTAAATTACTAAATAAACTCAAATGTTTTAAATTGTTTGGTAGATGAACAGATGGAGTTGACACTGTTAGGACTTCTGTTTCTTGATTTTCCTAAATTATATTAATTTTTATATTACACAATTACTTATGTAATCATAATTATAAAAAATTTTAATAATTAAGCCACATAATTTAGACTTCTACAAAATAATTTCTTATTGCTGATGAATAAAGCTTAAAGAAGAAAACAATCTTTAATATAAAGAATATTATATTATAAAAATTAAATTAACACAGCATGTATTTTAAAAACTTAACCTCAAGACTCTTGGGACAAGAGTAATAGGAACTATCACTCTCAGAAGGAGACGGAATCAAAAATAGTCTTGGAATATTATTGTGCAAATTTACAGAGTTTCAAATAGAAGTGTTTTAATTGAGAGACTACCGTATTTAGACTTTCTGAAAAATGTAATATCTGTAATTATTTTTAAATATTTAGGCTATATTATTATTATTATATATATTTTCTGTACCATTGTAGTTTTTAATGTTTAAAATTATTTTTTTAGATGTTTTGACGTTTAAACAGAATATTTACCTAACTAATACAATAAATATTTAAAGTTTAAATAGTATTAAATTAACTTTGCAATATAATGCAACAATATTTTGTAGAACATACCATTATAACACAATTCCACATGTTAATTTTCATGAAATATGTAATGTACTTATAATTTGTAATAGAAAAGTTTATAATAATATGTGTTATAAATTCTTAAATATTCTATGCAGGTTACATGAAATCAGTGGCATATCCAGGGGGTATAAAATTGTTTAATAATAAACAAAAATGTTATTAATAAATCATTTTCAGATAAAATTTGTCAAAAATTAATTCTGGATACACCACTGCATGAGATATAATTACTGTTTAGTGTTTACTATTTCATACCTTTATTATTGGATTTAAGTCACGAGGATTTGGAATAGATAGTACACTACAATCCAATAAATCTGATTTAATTGTAGGACTTTTAGCCCTTAAACTTTGTTTAAGTTCTTGACTTTTTTGATTTTCCATCTATAATAAACAATTTTAAAACTTATGATAAAATAACAATACCAATAAATAAAACATAGTTAAGATTTTCATAAAACCACTTTAGAATAACTAATTACATTTCTTAATTTTGCAATAAAAACTCAAGTACAATTATATTAATTTCACAGTATGAATAGACTCAGCAGTAACATAGACGGAAATCCATTTAAATTTCTGGGGGACTAACGTTATTAACATCAATGTGAGTGGGGAGGGGGGCTTTAATACTACAAAACTAAAAAGAAGGGGGCTTGACAGATTTTAGGGGGGCTAAGCCCCCTCAATTGGCAGTAAACAATTACATGTTTCAAAGTTATATTTGTAACTTATAATCTGTAATAAGTGCATCATTATGTAATATGGTCTAACAGTCTTATTACTTACCTATTTCCATTGATTATAAATATTATTGTTTCATAATGTTCATAATCAATGCTTTTAACTACATTTTGTGACAATAGGCGCAACTAGAGAAATTTGGGGGGGGGGGGGGCTTTAGCCTACCTAACAAAATTATTAATTTAAAATAATCCATAGGCGGCTTATTTCTAAATCGATTAGGAATTTTTTTCTGGGGGCTAAATTGTAGTCTGGAGCGGCTAAGCTCCCTAGTTGTGCCACTGTTTATAACCTATTTTATTATTACAAATTTTAATATTTCAATACAATTAAATTTTAGTTATAATTAGGGAACTTTCCAAGCTAAAAATGTGTTTCAATAACATACAAATCTAAATAACTAATTTTTATTGATTTTTTTATGGTACTTTTTGTTATTTTAAGTGTATTTATATAATAATTTTATCTAACTTTTAACCAATTCTCATTGTTAGAAAGAAAAACAACAACTTTTTTTTTTACTTTGTAAAATTTTACAAATAAAATAATTTTTATAATTTGAAAATCAAATAATTTTAAATTTATTAATTTGACAAGATATTTATATTTTTAAACATAACAAATAAATATTAACTAACTCTTTCATAAAAATAGAATTACATAAACTATATTAATTTGATAATATGATTTACTTATAAATTGAAATAGATACGTTAAAATTAATTAGAAAGAGTATTATTTATCTCAGAATTATAATAATTAATACATATTTTCCAGGACATCGACTTTCAGACCCTAGTAGTAGTTGATATTAGTATTTACATAGAAACATAGGTAGTACATATTTTTCGTGAACCCCTCATACAAACAAATATTTAGTAGTAAATATCATTATTTTCTTGAAGAAATAAACATAAATAATCAAGTAAATTTCAAAGTATCAACTTATCTAAATTTTGTATTTTTGTTATTAGAATTAATTAGATACAGATTGTTTGTGTAACTATTGTACCTACTTAAAACTAATCAAGTACCTAACTTGTTCATATCTAGTGCCACCACTACTGTATAATACACATATATATTATATAGAACATTGTATAAAAATATACTATAATACCTAAACAGAATTTATATTGAAAACAATTATTACCTTAACGTCCTTATTTATTATAATTTTTTTTTAAGTATTTGGGATTATAAATAAAATATTTAAAATTAATTCGTCATTTTACTCTTAAACATTATCCACAATAAATATTAATTCAATACATATAATGAAATATTAATATATAGATACTTCTGAGTAATCGGCAATGAGAATTGAGTAAATACTGACATTTGACTTTGGTCATTAGATTTTAAAATTAGAATATATAAATATTGAGTATTGAATAGAAATTATAATCAAATACTTTAAATTCATTAATGGAGATAAATAGAGATTAGAGTAAAAAGTAAATAGTTATAAATCATAAATAACAGTAAATCTGTATGCATATTTTGCATTTAAAAACATATTTTAAACAATATTGATAATACGGTAACCGATAATAGCGTAATATTTTGTTGCCAATATGAGCACGATTTAAGATAGTACTATCTTAACCCACGTGATGACTGATGGGCTCATAGATATACAGTGTAACAAAAATAACTGACCACAAAAAAAAAAGTTGATGCTACTTAAACGTATGACAAAAATTGATAAAATTATACGATTAGTAATTAGTTTTAGAAATATAACCATGTTGGCAAATTTCCAAAAATTATATTTTTAAAAAAGTTATTGCGTTCCAAATTAATTTAATCAAAAAAATATTGATATTTAAAAAAATTCTAAAAAATAAACTACTTGACTTAGATAAATGTTTTTACCATCCAAATCGTTCTTATAATGAGATTCACAAATTGGCTATTTTGAATTTATTCAAAAAAATTTAAATCAAATTTAAAATGTTTCATTTTAAATATTAAAAGTAAAAATATTGATTAGAACAAAAGTCATTCTAAAAGTCAATTCTATCTGTTACACTCTGTACATAATAACATAGATATATATAATAATATATTATATATATCTGTGGATCTGAGTGACCAGCAATATAACTATCGTGACGACGAGTCTCCGAATTAGGTGAGCAATGTGCGCATGTGCGAATGAGCGATGCAACTTCTCGCATAATTATCCTTAGGCAGTGATGTTATATTGTGGGAAATTTCCCTCCAGAGCACGTTTTGTTAATTTTCTTCCCTGATGGCCAATAAACGAATCTTTATATATAATGTATATTATATCTAAAGTCTGTGCTGTTAATTCTGTTATCAATACAAATAAAGTTTTTGGTTAGCGTTATATTTTAATATCTATTATCTACGGTGGATTGTGATTGTGTACACTGTACAAGTACAACTATAACTATAAGTTACAACTTACTGTTGCCATAATTCACATGATACTGTTCTAAAATAACTAATGCATTATATAACTTTATGAGGGAACATACTATTGTTTTATGATATTGTGTATTTGTGTACTTACCTAAAACGTTGTAAAAAAAACCTGTGAAGGTACATATTGTCGTTTTTATTTGGATGTGTTACCGTACCTATTGTAATCCATATTTTACAAATATATCTAAATTGTTTCATGAATTTAATTTTTTTCTAAAAAATTGATTAAATAAGACAACACTTCAAATAATTTTATGAAAATGTTTTTTTAATAATATATCTACCATTGGACTTAGTTGAATTATGTCAACTTTTTCATTGTTCAATTGCACATTTATTCATGTAAGTATATATTAAAATACTTTAAAGATAATAAATTGTTTATTTTACTTTCAGTTTTTACTGTACACAGGATTTTATTAGGGCTGGGCCATCATTACATATTCATTCTAATCTTAAATTAGAATTAAGGATAATGATGGTAAAAATTATTATTTATTATGATTTAAACCAGTGGTTCTTAACCAATGTTCCACGGAACATAGATACTCCATGAACTTAAAGAAAGTATTCCACCCTCATTTGAAAATCAGTAAACAAATAAAAATGTTTGTCTAGAAGAATTTTTAGTTTTATTGTTTACAATTATATTATTTTATATTGACTTACCTATATGTTAACTGTTATTTACCTATATAATTTTTAGTTTATCAGGCGATTACTGTTTTATTTTATACCTATAAACCACAAAAATCTAAAAAAGTGATTCCGTTATTCGAAAACAGTTAAGAACCATTGATTTAAATAATAAAATTAATTTACTTGTCTTTAATATAAAATAGCGAATGTGTAAATAAAAACTAATTAAATAGTCTTTTATATTTACATAAATAGGTAGGTAATGTTAAATCAATAAATACATACTTCTATCTGGTATCAAAACCTAGTTAGCTAAAAAATCATAGCTAAAATATACTATACTCCGGTCTATGATAGATCATTATCGTTTTGCGCATGTAAACTGATGGCATTCTCCCACTTTGTGCCATTCAGTGTATATCAAATACGTGGGGATGTGCGGAATTGATCGTGTTTTGGTTGGGACAAAGTAATGATCTATGGTAGGCCGGAGTAGAGACATGTATAAAATATTACATTTTGATTATAGTTATAATTAATGTATTATTTATTTAATATCTATATTATAACACATAATATGACATACGTATAGGTAATTACAACCTATTTATATAAAAATCAATGTTTATTTGTCTTGTATAAACCCAAAAACTACTGGACTGTTTTCAATTAATTTGATATCAATAGTTTCCTTGAGATTCTGGGGATGTTAGTACCTTAACCGCTAGGTATAGAATAGATCACACAAGTAATACATTTTAGCTCTCAAAAATTGATTTCTTTTTTTAAATTTAAATAGTTGTCATTGAGTACAAATTATATTACTATTATAATCAAAATAAATGTTATACAAATATTTTAACAAATATATTTTTTAATAAAACATATTTAAATCAAATATTTATGGATACAATAACAATGATTATTTTTATAATTTGCTATCTTAATTTTGAACATATTTTTGATTTTTTTATGTAAACATATAAAGTCAAATATCAATATTAACAATATTTGATTTACGTCAACCATTCATTGAATCTGTCTTCAGTTTTTTATGTGAAGTGGAAGTGAAAAATCATTGAATTGTTCATTGTAACTGTGTTTCTATTATATAATACAGCTGAAGCAAAGCAAAAAAAATTATAAAAATAGATTAAATTTAGCCCGGGCGAAGTCCGATAATACAGCTAGTACCTATTCTATACAAATTGAAAAAAAAATTTTAGTTTATAAATAATATGCCCTTAGTTAGTTAATACTTGTACTATTAAGATTTTTACTATGATAACACTATATCTATATTTAAATTGGTATTATGTGTTTAAAATAATGTCAACTCTTATTATGATTGTATGCCTGGATCAATTTTTTCTTCAGTCTAATATGTTTATATTAAGGTTGGAAATTAAATCTAATTAATCCCGAGGTCTTAGTAGGTACCTATTGAAAAAAAAAATATAAATCTGGATTAACAGATTTCCTTATTATAATTTATATATTTCTCAAATAAAGAATACTGGGTACCTCACTGAGTATTCTTGTGTGGAGGCCCCAGGGAAATAGGAAGTATTACTTTATACATTTTCTAAAATAAAATTTTTAAAAAAAGGAAAGTCTGTACTTACCTACAAAATAATTGGTTTCTTTATTTATAGGTACAATAAATATATTTATTAAATATAAAGAATTATAATTTATTGACATTTATTAAAATTTATTAAAAGTTAAGATAACATTTTATTTTAATTATATTAATATTATAAATAAATATAATATACTATTGTCAAAGAAATTTTACACTATTATGAAAATTATATAGTAAAATAAAATGAAATATAAATTTTAAATCAAAGTTTTTAAAATGTTGGTTTTTTGAAAATATATTTTAAGTATCCAAATATTCCCATTCCTAGTACCTAGGTTTAAAAATAGCAATATTAATATTTCATTTTGTATAAGCTAGAGTAACATAAATTAAAAACTATATTATTCCAGCTTTTATTAAATTATTTATGGTTTTTTAAAAGCTAAGACGTAATAATAATCCAATTATTTGCTAAATATACAAAAAAAATATTTAAATAGTAAATATAAATTATTCGTTATTTTAACATAACAAAAATAATGTGGTAAAATAAAATGGTTCAGCTCAGTTTGGGCTCACTTGATGATGAAAAAAGTATTCATTGACAGGCATTATAAAATAAAATAATTGAAAAACATTTATTTTTTTAATTATTGTAGGATAAATACATTTTTTGACTCTTACATACATATGTGTTGTGTTTCTTAGTATGGCAGATATATTTTATGATAAAAATACCTACTATTGTAATAGCTCTAGAGAAATTCCAAACATAATATATTGTGTATTTGTGTACTTACCTAAAACGTTGTAAAAAAAACCTGTGAAGGTACATATTGTCGTTTTTATTTGGATGTGTTACCGTACCTATTGTAATCCATATTTTACAATATATCTAAATTGTTTCATGAATTTAATTTTTTTTCTAAAAAATTGATTAAATAAGACAACACTTCAAATAATTTTATGAAAATGTTTTTTAATAATATATCTACCATTGGACTTAGTTGAATTATGTCAACTTTTTCATTGTTCAATTGCACATTTATTCATGTAAGTATTATATTAAAATACTTTAAAGATAATAAATGTTTATTTTACTTTCAGTTTTTACTGTACACAGGATTTTATTAGGGCTGGGCCATCATACATATTCATTCTAATCTTAAATTAGAATTAAGGATAATGATGGTAAAAATTATTATTTATTATGATTTAAACCAGTGGTTCTTAACCAATGTTCACGGAACATAGATACTCCATGAACTTAAAGAAAGTATTCCACCCTCATTTGAAAATCAGTAAACAAAAAAAATGTTTGTCTAGAAGAATTTTTAGTTTTATTGTTTACAATTATTATTTTATATTGACTTACCTATATGTTAACTGTTATTTACCTATATAATTTTTAGTTTATCAGGCGATTACTGTTTTATTTTATACCTATAAACCACAAAAATCTAAAAAAGTGATTCCGTTATTCGAAAACAGTTAAGAACCATTGATTTAAATAATAAAATTAATTTACTTGTCTTTAATATAAAATAGCGAATGTGTAAATAAAAACTAATTAAATAGTCTTTTATATTTACATAAATAGGTAGGTAATGTTAAATCAATAAATACATGCTTCTATCTGGTATCAAAACCTAGTTAGCTAAAAAATCATAGCTAAAATATACTATACTCCGGTCTATGATAGATCATTATCGTTTTGCGCATGTAAACTGATGGCATTCTCCCACTTTGTGCCATTCAGTGTATATCAAATACGTGGGGATGTGCGGAATTGATCGTGTTTTGTTGGTTGGGACAAAGTAATGATCTATGTAGGCCGGAGTAGAGACATGTATAAATATTACATTTTGATTATAGTTATAATTAATGTATTATTATTAATATCTATATTATAACACATAATATGACATACGTATAGGTAATTACAACCTATTTATATAAAAATCAATGTTTATTTGTCTTGTATAAACCCAAAAACTACTGGACTGTTTTCAATTAATTTGATATCAATAGTTTCCTTGAGATTCTGGGGATGTTAGTACCTTAACCGCTAGGTATAGAATAGATCACACAAGTAATACATTTTAGCTCTCAAAAATTGATTTCTTTTTTAAATTTAAATAGTTGTCATTGAGTACAAATTATATTACTATTATAATCAAAATAAATGTTATACAAATATTTTTAACAAATATATTTTTTAATAAAACATATTTAAATCAAATATTTATGGATACAATAACAATGATTATTTTATAATTTGCTATCTTAATTTTGAACATATTTTTGATTTTTTTATGTAAACATATAAAGTCAAATATCAATATTAACAATATTTGATTTACGTCAACCATTCATTGAATCTGTCTTCAGTTTTTTATGTGAAGTGGAAGTGAAAAATCATTGAATTGTTCATTGTAACTGTGTTTCTATTATATAATACAGCTGAAGCAAAGCAAAAAAATTATAAAAATAGATTAAATTTAGCCCGGGCGAAGTCCGATAATACAGCTAGTACCTATCTATACAAATTGAAAAAAAAATTTTAGTTTATAAATAATATGCCCTTAGTTAGTTACTTGTACTATTAAGATTTTTACTATGATAACACTATATCTATATTTAAATTGGTATTATGTGTTTAAAATAATGTCAACTCTTATTATGATTGTATGCCTGGATCAATTTTTTCTTCAGTCTAATATGTTTATATTAAGGTTGGAAATTAAATCTAATTAATCCCGAGGTCTTAGTAGGTACCTATTGAAAAAAAAAATATAAATCTGGATTAACAGATTTCCTTATTATAATTTATATATTTCTCAAATAAAGAATACTGGGTACCTCACTGAGTATTCTTGTGTGGAGGCCCAGGGAAATAGGAAGTATTACTTTATACATTTTCTAAAATAAAATTTTTAAAAAAAGGAAAGTCTGTACTTACCTACAAAATAATTGGTTTCTTTATTTATAGGTACAATAAATATTATTTAAATTAATATAAAGAATTATAATTTATTGACATTTATTAAAATTTATTAAAAGTTAAGATAACATTTTATTTTAATTATATTAATATTATAAATAAATATAATATACTATTGTCAAAGAAATTTTACACTATTATGAAAATTATATAGTAAAATAAAATGAAATATAAATTTTAAATCAAAGTTTTTAAAATGTTGGTTATTTTGAAAATATATTTTAAGTATCCAAATATTCCCATTCCTAGTACCTAGGTTTAAAAATAGCAATATTAATATTTCATTTTTGTATTAAGCTAGAGTAACATAAATTAAAAACTATATTATTCCAGCTTTTATTAAATTATTTATGGTTTTTTAAAAGCTAAGACGTAATAATCCAATTATTTGCTAAATATACAAAAAAAAATATTTAAAATAGTATAAATATAAATTATTCGTTATTTTAACATAACAAAAATAATGTGGTAAAATAAAATGGTTCAGCTCAGTTTGGGCTCACTTGACTGATGAAAAAAGTATTCATTGACAGGCATTATAAAATAAAATAATTGAAAAACATTTATTTTTCTTAATTATTGTAGGATAAATACATTTTTTGACTCTTACATACATTATGTGTTGTTTCTTAGTATGGCAGATATATTTTATGATTAAAAATACCTACTATTGTAATAGCTCTAGAGAAATTCCAAACATAAATATATTGTCTATACAGTTTTTACAATTTACCCTACCAAAAGTGTAATTTATTTTATACTATTTATGTTTAATAAATAAAGCTTAACTTTTCAAATAGTTTTAACTTATTACCTGATCATGCTAAAAATGGCAATGTATTATGCTTTAAAATTTAAATAGAATTATCTTATATTGTATCATTAAGAATACATTTTTCAGCAGCCATGTAAACTACAATAATTATTAAAATTGCAAAATTATGTTTGATATTTAGTGGATTATTGAGATTTGCGTTTATATATTTAATACATTGGGTAAGTTAAAGCCCAGCCCTAAATAACAATGAAATTTAATTAAATGTGATATTTTAAAATAACACTTATTCTATTGGAAATTATTTTTTAAATTTTAAATTATTTAGTGATTTATATTATAAAGTAACATACTATATATCTAGTGCTAAATGGAATCAGTAAACGTCGAAACTAAAGAAGACATTTTGCAAAGACATAGAAATGAGAAAAAAGACATGCAATGTAAGATTCAATCAATGAAGAAGTCTGTAGCAAAAGGTGATCGGAAGAAGAAAAAAGAAGTTGCTGAGCAAACAGCAGAAATTGAAGCCAAATTAAAGCATAAACATTTGGAAGAACTAAATACATTTACAGAGGAAGAAGAAACACCATCTCTGATAAAAAATTTACAAGAAGTTAAAATTAATGATACTGCTGCTAAAGTTAGTAGAGCTGAAAAACGGCGATCGAAAAAAATCACTCAATTGAAAGAGAGGCAAGCATTAATTGAAGAACATGACATTCAAAACATTGGTGGTACACGACATGTAGAAACTCAAACATTAGTTAAGAAACTCAAAAATCTAGGTTTTGTTATTTTTGATATTCCTTCAGACGGTAATTGCTTATATAGTGCTATAGTACATCAGCTTAAAGAAATATGTGGACAAACTTTTACTGTACCTGAAATTCGACTTAAGACGTCTGAGTTTATCAAATGCAACAAAGATGACTTTATACCTTATTTGAGCCATCCAGATACTGGAGAAATGTTAACTGATGAACAATTTGTTGAATATTGCTTTCAAGTAGCAAATTCAGTTCAATGGGGTGGTGAAATTGAACTAAGAGCTTTATCCCACATATTCAAAATACCAATCAAAGTAATTCAAGCTGAAGGATCTGATATCACTATTGGAATAGAGTATACTAATTGTAACAAAGCATTAATTTTAGTGTTTCATCGACATATGTATGGTTTAGGTGAACATTATAATTCGGTATGCTCAATTTAGAGTGTATTTATGCTGTATACTGAATCTAAAATTCTAATATTGATTAAATACATAATTTATTTGAAAATATATTGCATTTCTTAATCTAAAATTATTCTTATTCTATATTTTGAAAAATAATTTGTTTATTATTCTTCACCTGATAAACTCATTGTATAAATAAATGATCCGTATTTACTGCATAGTAAGTGAAGTTTTTATGTATAAAATAACAAATATTGTGTTAATATTTTATCTATACTCAATACTCATTGATAGCATTATAGCTATACATTACATATTTTTTCATATTGTTTTTAAGCCTGGACTGAGAGTAGGGCTGACGGTATTTCAAATTTTGATACCAGTATATATGGTATTTTCAGTATACCTCTGAAAATACCTCTAGACCTAACTAAGAGTATGTAAAAGATTATTAATTAGTATTCATAAAAATGCAAGATAATTTTTGTGATTTTCTTAAGCTGATAATAATGATTAGATAATGGCAAGTGAAAATTTTTTTTGACTTTGTAAATAAATACTATTTTAAAAGTATAATCCTAGTTGTCTTTGTCAGTATTTATGCTAGATATATAAACTTTTTAACTATTAATCAAATAGTTATAATATAAAAAATCAGTGGATTCTGTGAATTGCGAAAAAAATTCCCTGTGAAATAACATTTTTCAATGAAATTGATTCAATAAATGATTTTAAAATACTGAATGAATATAACATTATTGTTTTTAGTTTACATACTTATGATTAATTAATGTATCAAATCAAATATTGTATAACTTCATTAATTATTAAATTGAAAACCAGCTAGATCAAGTTTTAAAGAACCATTATTTAATGAAAATTAAAAAACCTAGCTATATCTTATGTTGAAAATAAACATTGAATAAATTATAAATTATAAATAATTTGATTTACTTATATGAATGTTATATTATTACTTTCAAACATTAACAATATATGAATAAATAACACTAGTAATATTTTGTTATGTAATACAATACCAAAATTCTATAAAAAAAAAAATAAGAATTTTGTTACTCCTAAATAAGTTTGTTGTTCATTAAAAGAAAAAACCATTTTTTAAATCATTGAATTAAGTAGGTATATATATTGAAATTATTTGTTAATATTTATCAAAGAATTAATTGTATTCTGAGGATTTTTTTTCTAGTGTGAAATTCCTACTCACAATTTATTTTTTCAGATAACCTGGTTCTGTACATGGTGCAAATCCCTAAATTGTGAATAATGATATATATAATATTGATAAAATTACTTACTATCTTAAAAATCTAACCCTAGATCTGAAAATTATTATAAATTTGAATTCTTATTTATGTACCTAAATTGTAATTATAACTTATGAAATTTAATATTAAATAACTATATAGATTTTTGATGATAATTTGCTATTGGTTTACATTTTATACAAATTTGGTACATTTTATTTTTCTATAAGTAAATATAATTACATTTTTAGTTACAATTTTATTAATTGGTTTTGCATAGTCACATTTATATGTATTTTAATGATCATGCAAATAAAGAGCTTTTATTCTTTTAAAAATATTTATAATAAGAAATTATTTTAATTATTTTTAACATAAATTAAAATACATTTTTAATTAACTATAAATTATTTACTTATTTTGTATTTCTTTTATGCATCAGGTTTATGTTTCGTAATTTGTATAATCTATATTTAGTGATAATACACATTATAGTTAGGAAACAAGAACATTATTTATTTTTCAGCTTTTAGTGTTGATATTAGTGTCTTCTACAAGTTCTTTCCAAAATAACCTTCTACACTCAATCACTGGTGTTGTTTCAAAAAATAATTTCTCATATTATACACTACAAAATAGAGGATATATTTCTATTGTATTAATATCTAAGTAAGTAGTTTCTAACATTTAATACTAGTATATTAAAATATATGTATTTCTTATAATTTAGAGAGGGTGACGCTGATTTATACATATCTCAGCCTCATATTTCACATCATCCTACTTTTGATCCAGATACATATTGCCTTCAATCTACTACATGTGGAATTGATATTCTTCATATACCTAAATGGTAATTAAAAAATAAAACCTTGATTACTTACCATTATAATAATAGTTACACAATAGAATTGTAACTTGATAATATGTTTTAATGCTATTTTTCTTTACCTATTTGTATCAATCCTTTGACAAACAATGCCGATTATATATATTTTTGAAAGTTTTACCATAAGGTACCATGTTGATGTAAGTCAGGCATGTCAAACCTAAAGTAATAATTGGGCCAAATATGTTGAATAGTTTAGTTTATGAGCCGCACATATAAATGTATTGAAAAAAAACAATTACTAATTATTATTCCTTAACAATACTATACAATACTTATTAAACTACAGTTTATCAGAAGATAGTCAACAGAGTAACATGATACAAAATAAAAATTCTATGATTTTTTTTACTTATTTATTTTTTCAATTAATTGTTCATTAATATTGCTTTCCTCGGGCCATTAAAAATGAGCTGAGGGCCGCATGCAACTCGCAGACCGCGTGTTTGATATGCTTGGTGTATGTTTACATTTTTACTTCCATTATTTTTTCTTTATTTTATAGGGTTTTATCTTATAAACTGACTTATTTTTCATATACTTATATAGGATTTATTTTTACTTCAAGACAAAAATTAGAAATTTATAATTTAGTCCTCTAAATATAAAGCAAACAAAGAAAATGATAAACATTTAGCTATTCCAGTTACATTAGTTTATATTTCTTCAATTTAAGTTCTATGTATAATATATTAATACATACAAACATACAATTTACTAACAAAAATTTTAAAATTTTAAAATAAGTTATTAACTGAGAGTAATTAGTGGCGGATTTAGGGAGAGGCTGAGGAGCTAAAGCATCCACCGTTCCGTTTACTCAACTTTTATGTTTATAACAAATTACTCAGTTATCACGTAAAATTAAACATATTAATGTAGACCATAGATGTAGACTACCTACTACCAAAAAATAGGTTAATTTTATTTTACCCCAAAGTTGTTCATGTCAAGTAAGAAGTTTATTATCAACATAGCGCCCAACCACCATAAAGAATCCTAGATCTACTACTGAGAATAATAATGATGTATAATACTTAAAAAGTTATTGTTTACATGTTATCAAATAATTTTTATAAAAAAATAACTTTAAAAATACCATAAATTTATTAGTTTAAATCTGAATGAACTTTGGTAATTTAATCAGGTACTTATATTGAAATGTTTAATAAAAATTATTAATTAATAGTTATTCATTAATTGTATTTTTTTTTTAACTTTTAACATATTTTTATATAGTTTATAATTTAACAAAATAGATTTAGATTAGTTTTACAATTCCAAAAATCAGAATCTGAAATATAATTTAAATATGAATGCACAGCATTATATAATAAATTATGTTTTATTAATTTAACAAATTAAATTTGATAAAACAATTGGTCAAATATCTCTGTAAATTTTCTTAAACAATATTATTTATTTAAAAAAATAATAGATTTTAGGAATATGAAAAGATAACAAGTAAAATATCACAATCTCATAGAATATCATAACCAAATATTTAGAATCAATATATTACACTCCCCAAAAAAAAAGGAAAATGTTGTTTTTATTTAGTATAGTAATTTTCATGTTAAAAAAGAAATATCTTTGTTAGGTAAAATATTACTTTTATTGTTTACCTATTTCTATGTAAGTTCCTTTTTGAATTAAATGTAAATTTAATAAACTTATTTTATGCATCATTAAATATATTAAATGAATTATAGGTTTAAACGGCCTATATACCTTGGTATTTATGGTCACCCGTCTAATGAAATTGCCAGTTATACATTAGACATAATTCAAAATTCAGACCCTGGTGAAGAATTTAACTTGAATTTATTTGAATCCGAAGAAGAAAATGAAACTCTATCTATAAATAATGACAAAGCTAACGACAAAGATCATGACAAAGATAAATATGTAAGAAATTAAATGAAATTAAATATCTGTTATACTATTACTAAAAAATAACAATTGCAAATATTTTTTTAGAAAAATTACCGTGGTGTTTCAGATATTTTATTTGAGGTAAATAATATTGAAAAAATATTTAAATAAAAAAAATTGTTTTTGTTGTGCAACAACATCATATTCTTACTAAGTACCTAAGACAAATTATATATTAACTTATGTCATTATTATTATTTAAGCAAATGGGTTTAACATTTGAACATATGTTATATTCCCTTGGAATAACATTACAATTAATTTGGAATTTTATTGGTATCATCATAGAAGTATTATTTTTATGAACGTTGATAATTGAACAAAATGCTCCCATATGAAAATCAAATGTTTCTGGATATATTACATGAGGATGGCCTAATAATATGTGCTAAGTAAATTTAACATTTATTTTATATTTTATCATAAAATTATATTATTTTAATCATAAAATATTTGTGTAGGGGTCTTGGATTGGAAATTGTATTATTGAACATAATTAAAGTGTTTTGTGATCCTGGTAACTTAGTATTAGTTGTTGGTTCATCCACTCCCGAAGAAGATTTTTGGATTACTCAGTTAAAAAAAGATGGTATTAAACCATTACCAAAAATACTATCTGCTGACACTTCAATAGCTGAAAGGTAATTCAATATAGTATACAGAATCATTTTGATCCATATGTTCATATATCAGGCGAGTTACCTTGTTTTCCTGTTTCCTTAACTTTATGGAAAAATGAAAAAACATGGTGGCTACCTTGATAAATATAAGAAAATGTGTAAATAGTAATATACATTTATTTCATATCATTATATATACATTTTTTAGAGAAAAAATCTATCTTCAAGGTGGAGTATTGTTTGTATCATCCAGAATATTAGTTGTGGATCTTTTAAAACACAGAATTCCCATACCTCAAATAACTGGATTTTTGGTTTGCAGAGCTCATAATATTTTAGAATCTTGTCAAGAAGCATTTGCTCTAAGATTGTACCGTATGGAAAACAAAGTAATATTTATGTATTAAACTAGTAATTCTGTAATAAAATCACTACAGTCTTCTTAAAAGTTTTGAAAACTTTTAACTGTTATTACTGTAATATCTTTCTTTTAATATGTGTTGTTAATATTGGAGTAAATGGATCTATTATCATAGTAATAATATTTTCTATGTTTTTTCCAATATTTTAATTTTGAAGTTAAATATATTTTTAAATTTCAAATTTGTAGTATTTTACATACTTATTACTTATTTTAAAATTAAAGTATTGAAAAAATAAATATTGTTGTGGTAGCCTCTTAAGAGGACGTAACACTGGTATTTTTTGTCTCCGTTTTACCAGTTCGTAACAGCAAATTTACGCTCAGCAGAACACTTGTAGCGCTTTGTTAGTTTAAACATTAGAATTAATAAACCTATCATGAAACTTGATGGTAAGAACATTATCTGTGTTTGTACGTTGGTTTTTTACAATAATTCAGTTTTTAGGTAAGTTATGAGCATTTTTAATTTACGGTATATTATATATGCATAACTTGCTGAAAAATGGAACTATCGTATAAAACCTACATTCAAACACAGATAATATTCTAACCATCAAGTTTCATAATAGGTCAATTCACTCTAATTTTTAAACTAACGAAGCTACACATATTCTGCTGATCGTAAATTTGGTATGTTACACACTTATAAGACGGAGACAACAAATACCAGTGTTACGTCCTCTTTAATGGTAGGTATTGCTATTATTATAATATTCCATATTTAATTCTCAGCAAAAAGCCAACGAAACTTAAGTTTATTCTAACCATCAAAATTCATGTAATACATTTAAATATAAAATAAATTTGATAATTTTTTTCAGAGTGGATTTATTAAAGCTTTTTCAACCTCGTCACAAACATTTACTTATGGATTCACTAAAATTGAAAGAATCATGAAAACTTTGTTTGTTCCTAAATTATATCTTTGGCCCAGATTTCATCTCGCTGTTAAGTCAAGTTTAGATAAAATAAATGTAATATAACAAACTTCTGTTATAAATAATTATTTTTAATTTTAATTTTAAATTTATTTATAATTTTAGCCTCAAGTTATAGAGTTACATGTAGAATTAACTCCTGCAATGATAGAAATCCAAACATCTTTACTTGATCTTATAAATTATTCTATTAAAGAGCTAAAGAGACTCAATCCTTCGGTAAGCATATATATCTGTTTTGGTATTATTATTTTAAAAGATATTTTTGGCTTAATATTATTTTATGAATAGCTTGACACTGAAGAAATCACAGTTGAAAACAGTTTATCAAAATGTTTTCATAAAATATTACAGAACCAATTAAACCCAATTTGGCATAGATTAAGTAGCACAACCAAGCAATTGGTGTCCGACCTTAAACTTCTACGTAATTTAATGATGTAAGTGAACAAATATATTTGTAATTCATACCTATTTATTTTGAACATTACATGTTATTATTGTTTGTTTTTATTTATGTATCAATTGTTTATTTTTAAAAAGTTGTTTAAATATGCACATTTTTTAGATCCGTCACAACTTTAGACGCTGTTCGATTTCAATCCATGTTATCAAATTATTATTCTGTAGATTACGTACATCGTAGTTCAGGATGGTTATTACTTGACGCTGCAGAAACATTATTAATTGCGGCTAAACGTCGTTTGTTTAATTCTAAAAAAGGTATTTAAAATAGTTTAAATAACTAAATGTCATTAATGCATTTTATTTTATTTAGAAATTTGTCCGGAACATAATCCCAAATGGGGAGGATTGACTGAAATTTTAAAAGAAATTGGACAAAATTCAAAAGATAATGGTGAAATTGTATTAGTACTTGTACAATCTGCAAAAACATGTTGTCAATTGAAAAATGTAATGGAATTAATACATATTTTTAGCAAAATTATGGTTAATACAGTATACTTAATATTTTGAAAATACTTTGTGGTTTATATAGCTTCTTGTCAAAGGAGCGGACGATTTACTCTTATATTTGTATAAAACTCATATTAAAGATAAGCCAATAATATCTACGCAAAAAAATACAACTAATGAAGAATTGGAGGTATATGATAATTTAAACAATGAGGAATTGGATGAAGATAATTTTAATAATTGTTTCACTTTAACTCAAAGTAAAAATGAGGATGGATTGACGTTCACTGAATGTGCTAATGAATCTCGGGTATAAAATAATATTTTTATTTGAATAATAACATAACAAATGCCTATTAATTATGATTTGAATTGTTTAATGTATACTTTATAACAGGGGTCGCTAACATTTTCCTACAAATGAGCTATTATAAATATCTGGTGTTCGGCCACTATTTATTTAGGTATATTATTTATATTATTACGTGCAGCATAATAATAAATTATACAATAAATAATGATATTCTTCTGTTATTATTTCTCTATCGGAAAATCGTATTTTTTCTTTCCTTGTAAATACTATACTTTGTATATGAAAAATGTTAAAGATTATGGATATAATCAAACGATATTGGTATAATTAATTTTTAATAAAATTGTTCAATATTCCTATAAAGATCAACCAGTCGTTCGCAATTGACTTTTTGGCGACCCCTGGGCCCTGATTTATAACATTATACTGTATCATGGTTTTTTTTTTTTTTTAATATAATATATTATATTATACAAAATTAAAAAGTAAATGGTTTATGATAAATAATCATAATAATAATAATTATAATTTGTTATAGAATGAAACATTAAAAGAACCAATTATAGTATTACAGCAGTATAAAAAAGATGGGGATTTTTTATCCCTTCCTCGCACACTAAGAGAGTTACAACCTAAGTATATTGTTATGTATGATGCAAATATGACAGCAGTTAGACAAATTGAAGTGATATTTATTCTTTTTAATACAATTTCAATATCTGGAATATATAAATATTATTTTATAGGTATTTCAAAACTCTGACGCGAAATCGAAGTTGATTGTTTATTTTTTAATATTTGGAGGATCCACTGAAGAACAAGCTTATTTAACCACTCTTAGAAGAGAAAAATTACTTTTTGATTCTCTAATCAAAGAAAAAGCGGTATATATAATTAAATTACTAAATAATATTTCATTATTATTATTAACATTGTTATATTCATATTACTGTTCTTTCAAATTTAGGTTATGGTTATACCCAAAGGTCAAGATGGTAAAGATGAAGATTGTCCTGAATTAACTCGTGATCTGGGTGTTCATCCTTCAGAAATGCTTGATGATGATGATAAAACATATAAACCAGAAGAAAAGATTCCTAAAAAAGAAATTCCTAAAGTTATTGTTGATATGCGGGAATTTAGGTCAGATTTGCCTGTGTTACTTCATCGCCGTGGCATTGACATAGAACCAGTCACTTTACAAGTTATTTACATTATTAAAATATTATTTTTTTTTTTTTGTATTATTTTAAATATTTGGTTTAGGTTGGTGACTACATTTTGACACCAGAAATGTGTGTAGAACGAAAAAGTATTGATGATTTAATTGGTTCTTTAAAATCTGGTAGATTATATCATCAAGCTTTAATGATGTGTCGTCATTATACAAAACCAATATTACTTATAGAGTTTGATCAAAACAAACCATTTGATTTACAGGTAATTTTTTTACTTTATCATGTTGTATAGGTACTTCAATTATTATTATTTTCACCTTAGACTGTTAGGTATAATTGAGGGGTGGAAACCCAAAGCTTACTATTGCCAAAATACTAATTTTTCAGGAAAAGTGATTTTCTGTATCTTAACATTTCCAATAAAAACAAACCATTTACAACCAGATAAATCAATTTGAAAAAATAGGTTTTTTTTAATTATTTAATAATATATTATTTTTTATTTAAAATGATTCAAATGTGTTAAATATTCCAGAGTTATATTTTTAATTTAATTTAAAACTAAATTTTAGTATGTTTTAGCATAATATAAAAAAATCAGGTAAGTAGATGTCGCTCTGCTGTACAGTAGGTTACAAGTGGGACAATGTATAATGAATTGTATTAAACTTGAATCCAATGATATAAAATCATTGTATAAGAAAAACGATTCTGAGCGGAGACGGTTTATCAGTCTGGAATTTTTAAATTTTTATAATTCATTATAGCTTTTAAGTAGAATTAATATTATAATATTATAATTTTGGTCAATTTTGGCAATAGTACGTTTTGAATTTCCACCCCTCAATTATTAATCCAAAATATTATTTAATATGCTTGTATAATACATAATATATGAATAAAATTAATATTTTGTTTAAATTTGGTAAAACATTTTTTTTATTTTAATGTTATCTATATTCTATACTCTGTTCTACATAAAAAAAATTACTCGTTCGGGCGACTAGTGTACATATTGCATGGTCTTACTATATGACAGGCGTACATATACAGATGACTACCATCCAACAAAAACTGGTTTGTGCCTGAGTTGCTTCTTATGTTAAACAGAGTATAGAAAGGTAATATATTTTATAAAAATATATTAAATACTTATACTAGAGAAAAAATTTAACGAGTTTTGAATGCCTATGAAAATTCATTGTAAATTCAAATTTTTAATGTTATAAATTATAGTAATTAATAATTATATATATTTATATATATTACGTATAAATAAAATAAAGTTAGTATGTAAATAATAATCAAATTCAAATAAATATTTAAATTTCAGGGAAGATTTTATCTTAGCAAAGATATGACAACTAGCCATCGAAATGACATAACTTCTAAGTTACAATTGTTAACTTTGCATTTTCCAAAACTTCGATTAGTATGGTCTCCTAGTCCTTTTGCTACATCAGAACTATTTCAAGAACTTAAGGTATTATAAGTTAAAAATTAAATAGTTCTAATTTTAATTAAATTTATATTAATATATGATGTTCCCACTAGAGCTAACTAATTAAAAATATTATGTAAATTCAGTTATTAAATCAGAATAAGAGATCTTTAGTTTCATATATCAACTTTCATATGTCATTACTTACCTTAATTGTTTTTTTATAGGAAGGAAAAAGCCAGCCAGTATCATCAGAAGCTGCTGCAGTAGGTTTAGAGGCAGGACAAAATTTTGATGAGGAAATATACAATGCCATTATTAAGGTTTATAATAATTATAATTACCTAATATACAAGTGATATAAAAGTGTGAATTATATATATTGTGATATTGGTTATAATTTCAAATCATCTATATATTGTTTTTATTTTTAAGAATTAAAGGGTTTGAATACTTATGCCAATATTATATTCACCGAAAACCTTATTTTTCTTATAGGTAGTGTGGGTAAATCACTTGTCTTTTCTACTTATACTATAAAATTATTTAACTAGTAATGTGAAAAATAAGGTATTACTCCCTTGAACGAATTTATTTGCTTGGATATTGTTAAGATATTAATTTGAAATGTTACTTTAAATCGATAATAATAAGTATCATATTATGATTTATAAATGAATAATATTATTATTAAAAATGTTTTTTTAGGATTTTATGAGTAAATTGCCAGGTGTGACTACTCAGAATATATTAAACTTATTGAAAAAAGGACAGTCGCTTACACATATGTTGAAAATGTCATTACAAGAATTAAAAACAATTGCTGGTAACTCTCTAGATGCAGAGACTTTGTACAATGCACTTCATAAAAAAGTAAAACCAACCAATGAACAATCTAGTGGTAAACCTCAACCGAATAAAGGTTTTCGAGCAACAATGAATAAAAAACGATTTAAACATACAAGTCTAAAATCAAAATAGTCCAAAGAATATATATTATTTTTATGTTTACAATTTATCTATTCCTATATGAATAAAAAACATTCAATTATTATATATTAACATTTAATGCATTTATTTGGGAGAAAATTTTATTATTATTTTTTTTTTTAATAGCTTACTAAATAAGTGTCATGTTTTGTATTATTTGTTGAAATTACATATCTTATAATTTTTTATCAACATTGTTACTAAATTAAATGTAATTGATATACTTGATATTTTCTGTACTTAAATTTGTTTGGTAGTATAGGGCGGGCCAATGTTTTCTCATGCACCTAATGTAAGATAACACTGGACCACTGTGTAAACATATTATAATGTTAATGTTCTTAATTTATGTACACTAAATCACAGCAACTACATATTTAATATCCGTAAAATGATTGATCTATATATCCGATAAGCTCTGCATTGTTAATTTAGTTTAAAATGTCTATTTCTACCTCAAAATAAATGATTCGAGCTTATTTTGGAATAGAAAGTTACGTAATATATTTAAAATAAATTTAAGTTTGAATGATTTACTTGTAAACATAATACTATAGCTTGTGAGATTGTAAGAATATATTATATTATTATGTGTACATAAAAAAAAATACATTTTTATAAGCTGAAGTGTGTAAATGTATTGCATTCGAATATTCAATCACTTCCAAACATCATACAGAATACTTTGTGTAAGTTGTTTAACAGATATTGAAATAGATACCTACACCTTCCTATTCTTTATTCAAACCTTTACCAACAGTTTTATCCAAAGTTATAAATTTGTTTTACTACCTATGGAGATTATAAAATCGAATAAAGGTGGTGACAAGTTATATCACAAAGGTTATACCTATAACCTATCTGTTATAAAGTATAATACAGTAGAATCCGCTTATACAGGACATTAATGATAGTCCCGAATGAATGTATTGTTTGTAAAATTCTTCGATTAATCGAGACAGTTTGGATAATGGGGACCGCCCGTTAGGCGTATTTGACTGTATTGGGAAATCTAAAATGACTTGGTAGTGTTCTAAAAGGTGTTCTATGAAATGTACCGGAGAATTATACACCAATCTTGAAAGACAAGACCCGAATTGAAAACAGAGCATACAGACGATACAGTAATACAGTATTATTACACTATAGCCAACAAAATATTTTATTAGGAAATAGACTATTCGGGAGAATGAAAATTGGCCGTTGGTGATATGTTAGCAACCTTTTTTTTTTTTTCAGAAAGCAGGGATACTAAAAATCATATACAATATTCTATAATACATTTGTATTAGAAATTATATCTAAATCTAATATTTCAAAATTCGCGCTTTGCGAAACCATCACAGAAATTCACCACCAGAAGTGTACCCATCAGCGGAAATTTTTCATTCTTCCGACTAGGAAGAAGAATCTCTTGTAATGAGGTTGGCCAGCATTTGCGTGTACACCACGATTAAATATAGTATGGTGGGAACCGCATAGATAATATAAGAATGGATATGCCTATACCAGTTTCATATGGGTCGTGTTCTTTTTTTGGGGAAGAAAGAAAGACAATATGGGGCTTTTTTAAAGGTTATGTCCAAAAACTGCTTACAATATTTGTCAATTTCAAAATACACCTTTTTATAGCCTTTGAATTTTTTTAACTTAATTAGACTTGTGCATACGCAGTACAACTTTTTTTCTTAAATGGCAACCACCTATTTTACCACCCATTTAACCACTCATTTTTTAATGCATTTTGGTGGTTAAACCAACTTTTAAGTCCTAAATTGACCAAGTTACAGCCAATCAACAAAAATACTGCAAAATGCGTGAAATTTTTAGATTTTTTACTGTAATTCTGAAAATAATTATTTTAAGATTGTTTAGGCTTAACATTTTCACCCCTAATTATTTAGGTGATATTTATGTGATACATGAATAAATATGTTGTTTATTATCTATGTTACTTGGAATTTATTATTAATAGTTTAATGTATGCCGACTCTAAATTAAATTATTTAAATATTTATTTAAATTATAATTAAACCAAACAGAAAAATAGTAATATGATAATAGTCAAATAAGACCGTGGTAAAATATAAAGTTGATTCGTGATTTTTCTTGCAAAAAAATATAAGAACAGGTTTTTTCCTGATTTTGGTATCGACTTATATTGTTAGACTAATTGTTATTCAAAGTAATATTCAATTTATAAATCAAAAATATTAATGAATAGTATTTAACTGAACAATATTTATTAATTTTTTGTTGGAATCTAATTATATAATAGATAAATACATTTAAATAGTATTATATAGAGAACGTCGCACCCGCGACGTAGGCTCTATGTACTTAAGAGGACGCTATACGCTCATAACTAAGAAACGAAATTGTCACCACATATAAAGGATAACTTTGGCTATGCAATATCGTTTTTATTTTTTTGATATTACTTATACGAAAAAAGTTCTTATTGTTCCAAAATCCAGTATAATTTGTGTTTTTCAAACTTTAATAACTTTTTTTTTTGGCACGGTTTTTATCAATAGAAAAAACGGTTTATACCAATATCGTGGATGAAAAATATCATGTCAGTTTAGCTTAGAATAAACAGCAAATAACATTATCACAGGCGCTGAATTTAAAAATATTTAAATTTTTAATATTATATTATTAGATACAATTACAATTTATCAACTGACTACTGACTACTGAATATAAAATAAATGTATAATATAATGACATCAATTTACAATCATATTTTGTACTTTGAATATTTATTAGGCAGTGGTATTTAGATTATGAGTCTTAACATAGTATTTAGTAACTAGTCGGTTTCACAGCACTAGGCACTCGATCGAAGCGTGACCCGTGGCCAATTCTCGTCAGGGGTTCAAAATATGTTCCTATAAAAACGCGCAAAATTTAAAAAAAATATAATAGCCGCAGCTGTTTAGGTATGTTTCACATTTTATAAAAAAAAAAATAGTTACCATTGTATATTTAAGAACAGCTGCTATTATATCGAAGTATTTTACTCGTTGCCAAGTCACGTGTACGTATACACGTCATGCTGTGTTATACAAAACGGGAGAGGGTAGCTACAACTGTTGGGTACGTGATCCGTTGCGCATTGTTGTATTTACTTGTTTTCTATAACATTTTGTGACGTACGCACGTGTTCCCGCTCTTACTATCAGATATTTGAATATACTAATATTTTTACTGCAATTTTCACAGTTTTTTTAAATTATTTAGCAACCTACTATAAATAATTTATAATGTCTATTCGTCCTGATATTCACTCCCAAACAAAAAAAACAATTTTTAATGTTTATAAGTTTTTTAAAAAATTGTCAAACGATAAAACGAATCTTGAAGTGGCAAATTTTTTTAAACAAACTCAGCAAATGACTGCAGATGCATGTGAAGTGAGCCTCAGGACTGTGAAGCGTATAACGTCTGAGGCATCGAAGTCTTCGTGTTCAGAATCTGAGTCGGAACCGAAATTTACTTCTCCCCGAAAAACGTTCAAACGTGTGAAGTATGCGACTCATATTGATGATTTTGACGTGGACATAGTACGGAGGACCGTGCATGCATTTTATGATAACCGTGAGTACCCAACTACACAACAAATTTTAAGTGCTTATAAAGAAAAAACGGGTTATGAAGGGTCTAGAACTTCAATGTGGCGAATTTTGAGATCTTTAAATTTTAAATATAAAAAATGTAATGACGGCAGACGATTTCTCATGGAACGAAACGATATTGTAGCTATGCGCGTAAAATTTTTACGTAAAATGTGCAACCTTCGTCAAAGTAATGACACTCGACCTGTAGTGTACTTGGATGAAACTTGGGTCAACCAAAATCATACACGTGGTCAAATTTGGCAAAATGATCAAAGTACTGAAGGATTAAAGGTACCGACTGGGAAAGGAGCTCGATTACTTATTTGCCATGCTGGATCAAGTAAATTTGGTTTTGTAAATCGTTCAAAATTAGTATTACGCTGCAAATCGAGTGCTACACATCCAGATTACCACACACAAATGAACTCCACTATTTTTAAAAAATGGTTTATTGATATGCTCAACAATTTGAAGGAACCTTGCGTAATTGTTATGGATAACGCATCTTACCATTCGGTTCTTTCTGTCGATTACCCAAAGTCTAATGCCATAAAATCAAGTGTTCAACAATGGCTCAGAGAAAATGGAGTAGATTTTTCTCCATTACAAACACTTAGTGAATTACGCGAAATTGTAAAATCTTTAATACCGAAAGAAAAAAAATATGAACTCGATGAAATTGCACTTCAAATGGGTCATGAAGTTGTACGTTTGCCGCTATACCATTGCCAATACAATCCCATCGAGTTAATATGGGCACAGGTAAAAGGGGAAGTCGCTAAAAATAATACAACTTTTAAATTTGCCGATGTCGAAAAATTGTTAAATGACGCATTGGACTCAGTAACAGTTGAAAACTGGAAAAAATGTACCGATCACTGCCATAACCTGCAAGAGGAGGATTTCATCAAAGAAGGATTAAGAGACGAAATTTTGACACCAATAATAATGACGATCAATCCTGATGAAAGCAGTGATAGCGAGAGCGACAGCGAAGGATCTTAATTTTTCTTATTAAACATGACTGTGATTATTTTAATTATTTTGATTTATTGTATAAAAAAAATACTTATGTGTAAACACATTATATTTAATCTACTTAAAAATTATATATGTATTCTAATAAACTGTAAAAAAAAATGTTTTCTTTATCATTAAAAATAATTTTTTTTTTTTTTTATTTATTAGTTAAAAGTTTATTTACAATCTATACAGTGTATAATGAGTAAGTGTGGTGGCTAAAGAATATAATGACGTTAAATTAAAGAGTGTAGGAAGGCTCCCAGCAGTGCCACCTGACGAGAAATTAGGGTTTGAATTTTATTTTATTTTATTTTTTTTTTATTATTCTTATTATTTATTTTTTTTTTTTTAATAATTTTTAAAAAAAAAAAAAAATTATTAAAAAAAAACAAACAAGATTATAAATTGGCGCGCATTTGGGAAACAATGTCATTGCAATTTTAGTCCACGGGTCGCGCTTCGATCGAGTGCCTAGTGCTGTGAAACCGACTTTTTTTTTATAGTAAGACAACAATTAATAACATTAAACTATACACCTATGTATTATTTATGTGTTTACTGTTTAGGTTGTTTCAGATAAGCATAAAATAAGATTTTTAATTTATTATTCGTTATTATTCTCCTAGACTCTACAGTCTACATGTCAATTTATATCTAATATACACATCAAATTAATACTAATTAGCTGATCCCGTGCATTTCGTTACCCGTTAAATGTACAAACTATATATGACTCAAACTTTGTTCAATTCGTTATTTAATATTCGGTGTATGATGTTCTGATTTATCTTAACTAAATCTTAAATAAAAATTCTGATTCGCAGCAGTATATTATCAGGTAGGCAATCTACCTGCGGTAGATCGGTATTCGGAAAAAAAAGCCCCGATTTTAAAACACGGTAAAAAAAGCCCCACCTATAGGAAAAAAAGCCCCGTACTAATTAAACACATAACGCATTTTCATTATAGTGTACATTTTATAATTTAATATTTGTATATAGGTAACCTAACCTTTTTTGGACATAGGTATATTCTATAACCATATATATATATGTATAGTAACATTTGAAATATAAAAGATTAAAGTATAGTAAAAATGGAAGTTGCTGCAGACCAAGCAAAATTGGCGTTGAGTAATGTAGGAGACAGAGTACAGAGTACAAAACTAGGTACAAAACAATTAATTGAAAACCGCCTAAAAAATTTATGTATACAAATTTCTACACGGTTACATTTTTTTAATTATTTTAAATTTTTTTAAATTATATACAAATGACAAATGAAAATTATTTACCTTTTAACATTTTTTTAATTATTAAAATTATTATGTAGATCACAGACCCCGTGCTGTTTGTACGTAAGTGTATGATTTAACTCTAAAGTATCAAAGTTATACTAAGTTTGTCATATTCCACCTATGATGAATTAATATAATCAATTAATTCAAAATCCTAACCTAATCGTACTAAAACCCGATGAATAAAAACCAAATTTAACCCTTTTAAAATTAGCCTAATTGATTTTAATTTTGAACGATGTCCCTAGAACAATCCATTACTGTGGAATGTGGTATGTATTTAACAACTTCCTTTGATTGCTGAAATCCCATGAGAATTAATGTGTATGGTACTGGGCCTTCATTGGTGAAGTTTATTAATTTAATATGTATGACGTCACCCAAACAAGACCGCGATATAGGACGTTAGGTAACGGTGGTACCACAGAATGGGTGAAATGGTATCATCTTAAATCGTGGTTAATACCAACATGCACAGCCGCATCTTGTATATTTCAGATTGTTTTTGGAAGGGGTGTGTGCCGCGGGGTCGCGGGTACCGCATTGCTTATCGTAATATCGCTTACGATTACGACACTCTCATTGAATTTTGTTTGTTGTTTTGTTTACTAATTCATATTTCGGTTTTCGAGATAGCGGTGTTCGTGATTTGTAATTTGTTTGGTATTTTTATTTTTTATGTTATATCAATCAATTTTTTTTCATTTTATGTCAACAGTCAACACTCGACTTAAACACAAATTATACTGATTAATTAACAATTCTACATTTTTTTATCGAAAATCGTTTATTGACAAGTTTATAATTTGGAATTAGTTTTTACTGGTTAATTGTCTATAGTCCTGTAGAATATAGTAATGTGACTTGATTTGATACTAAATTTTATATTTATGTTACATTGAATCTAAATTTTTATAAAAATGACTTGGGGTTTTGTCACTTGTGGCCCTAACGAGGCATTGGTAATATCAGGTAATTTAAATGTATTTCAAGTAATTTAATTTAATTTTTTTTTTGTTCCTTTATTGATATTTTACACACCATATTAGTTTTAACTTTGTTTAACACGTTCAACCCTGCCCGTGATTTCAGAAACTACGGAAATAACCTAGTTAACTACGGAAATAACCTAGTTAATAGCCTATCTAAGTTTAAGAGTATTAAAAAATATCCGATTTATTTATAGTGTATATAAACGTTTACGACGCTTCAACGCGTTACCGGCCTGTTGGAATAAACTGTTGACGCTTTAACGTGTCAGCGGCGTTGAAAGTGTTAAGTACTTTCATTTTCTTTTAATATACCTATATGAACTTACATACAATAAATCTTATTACTCTTTATACATCACTATTTTAGACTTCTATGAGGATTATTGGGGATAATAAGTAGGTAGATCAAAAATTAATGGATGTATGAGGTTGTATTCAGTGGCGTGGCAAAAAGGGTAATCGAGAGGTGGCTGCCTTTGAGTTTTTTAAGGGATGCAGTGCTGGGTTGGTAATGGCCAATAGGTGATAATTTACTATTAACTATAGTTTTTAGCAATAACTACAATAAACAGGTAGTTACAAATATTACAGTGAATGCGCCTTTATTATTAATTGGCACCACAGGATGAGTGAAATATTAGACTAGTCTCTGAAAAATTTCAAGTTTGCCACAACATTGTTGTATAGACTTCTGTTGAAGTGTTTATCTTGTAGTTTTGCTATGCTGGTTCTGTTGTGAACTTTTGAGTATGGAAATAATGATAGGAATATAATGATACATAGGAAGGTGCATTTTGTTATAGAACCAAGATATACCGTTTTGTTTTTTTTTTTCAAGGATTTTGCTATGGTAAACCAAATTTGGTACCTGGTGGAAGAGCATTTGTTTGGCCCGTTATACAATATTGTCAGAGGTAAATATACTATTGATATATATTTTATAAATTTATCTTCGTTTTGTCATTTACTCATGTCTTATAGGGTGAATTTTGGATAAAAAGTATGAATGTTATTAATAATTAGGTACCTTTACAATAATTATATAATTCAATAACTAATAGTAAATAAAGTAATCATGATTTTTACTAAATATAAATAATAATAACTGTAAATAGATGAGTCTAATAATTTACATAATGTTTGGTTACTATGGGAAACGGACAAAATCTCCCCAGACAAAATCTGCCAATTCATTTATACTCAACATAAATAGTTAATACCCTTTATATATAAATTTTCAAATTTAATATTAACTTATTTTTTTACGGATCTATAGTGATACTACTTTTACATCTTAACGTTTTTTATTTTACACATACACATCATATTATATCACCCGAGTTTACAACCTTTTTTGTTGTGTATTGAAAAAATATTCTCCTAGAAGTTTCTGATTTTCCTTTATTTAATCAAATAGATTCTGTTATAATTAATAAATTAATATTTAGTTTACAACTAAGTTTCACAGTATTAAAATTTGGATAAGGTATTGCATAAACCTTCATCTACTATTTTATCTTTTATTCTAATCTTACTTTTGAATTGAAATTTTGCATTAGAAAATATCAACATTAGAAATACAAACACAATATAATATATTATTAATTATAGTCAGTAAATAAGTTGAGAATTGTTGTTGACAGAGTAACATATTATGTATTATATATACAGTATACATATAGAAATTCAAACTAAAAAATAAATCAATGTGGAGATTTTATCCTAGATCCGTTTATTATACATAATTATAATATTTTATACATAGTTTTATTAATTACCTATTAATTTTAAATTATTATATGTTGACTAAAATATAATTGTAACGGCATCATATATACCCTGATTTATCATATTTATTACTAAAATATAGATACTTATTGAATATTTTTCATAAAGACTGTGTTATTTGTAAATATTATTTTAAATTAAATCATTGCTAATATACAAATCCTAATTTAGACAATGGACAAACATGAGAATATTTTAGTTAATATATTGTTGATTTTTTTATGTATGCAACCAATTTTTAATTTGATGTATTGACATGATATACCTTTATTATTGTTATCTGCTGTTTGCATTATTAATTAATTTTAAATATTTTTAGAATTTGTTTGAACACTATGACAATACAAGTTGATAGTCCCAAAGTATATACTATCCAAGGTGTGCCATTATCAGTTACTGGTATAGCTCAGGTATAGTACCTTATTGTAAATAGCAATAATTACCTATATATTTTACAAATTAAAAATTCAAACTGTTTCACTTTTATTAAGAAGATTAAAAATGATCAATAAAATAGAAGTATTATGTAGAACATTGTTCTAGTTTGTTCATTTTTGACTAAACTAAAAGTAATAAAAAAATTGATTACCAAACTTATACACACACAATAAATAAGCAGTATACTGGTAATAAATGAGATTTTAAATTATCTTAAACTGACCAATTAGTTGTTATTTGTTTGAATTCCAGCAAGAAACCATATTCTATAAATAATGGATATTGATAAAAAAAAATTCACATAATATAGAACAATAGTTATTTGTTATGGAGAAAAATACCTAAATACTATTAAAGTAAATATAAAAACAATAATTCTTGATATAATGTTTTGCCTTTTCTAATTTACATTGAAACCTTGTACTTTGTACTAAAAGTTCATAAAATGGCCGGAAAGGCTGGTAATGCAAAAAAAATAATGATCTACAAGTGGAAAACACCGTAAAATGGTAAATAAAAGTTTTACCTTAGAAGTATATACTTGGAATGCATTATCCTAGAGCATACAAAAAGACAAAAGTAATGTACTTTGTATTGAAATCTGGGCCCTTTTTATCAGTTATGACCAAAGAACGGATTTTTAAATTCTTAAAAATTCTTAAAATATGAAAAAAACCTTAAATATACCTTAATAATCCTAAAATTGGTAAAATATGCTTTATTTTAGCTTCAAAATTCAAATAATTTAAAAATCTATACACTAGTTAACATATTATGTAAAATATATAGTAAAAATTAAATTTTATAAGTTTGTAATATTTATATTTATCACCCATCCATTATCATGTAATAATATGCTTAAACTTGAAAATATTTATTGCTCACCTTTTCTTTGGTAAATTAATTAAAATATGTTATTATGTCCTATAGAAAACATTTAAAATAGATTACAAAATTATGTGATGGATTAAATTTAAAATAATAAAAAACAATTAATACAAATCTGTAAATTAATAAAATATTATTTTATAATAATAGTAATTTCATTTGTTTATATATGAAAAAAAATTCCCATCAATAGTTTAGTTTATAATAGAGAATAAATCAAATTCTTTGTTTTAAACATTTAATTTATATGGTTAAAAATCCAATTGGATTAGTTTAAATTATTAAAAATATAAAAATATTGTAAAACTTAGTTAAATTTTTTTAGATATTAAGCTATTAAAGTAAGATTTTTTTTGTATAAGTGTCCTTAAATTATTAATTACTTAAATTTTAAGGTAAAAATACAAGGGCAAAATGAAGAAATGCTTTTGACAGCATGTGAGCAGTTTTTGGGAAAACCCAAGCAGGAGATACATGAAATTGCATTGCATACTCTTGAAGGTCATCAACGAGCAATTATGGGTTCTATGACTGTAGAGGTTTGTTTATTTAAAAATGTAACATAAATAAAATAGTATATGAAATATAAATTTGGTATTTTGCTAAGTCTTAAATTTTAAAATAATATAAAAAATAAATTTCTATTGAATCACGTGAGTTCATTGTTAATTAAAGAAATGTTCTTATGCCCAGTTTTAATTTAGATTGTTTTTACTTAAATTCTTTTTTTTTACAAATTTCATAAAATTATTTTTATTTTCAAAAGAGTTTATCTTAATTGTAATTTTGTTTAGTTTATTATTTATTTTTGATCTCTTGCAAAAAGCTTTCATTACTGACAACTTTTTACATTTTTTATACAGTTCTCATATTTTTGTTTAGTACCCCAATTATCAACACATTTTTTAGAATGAATTTTTGTTTTAATTTAATACCTTCCTAGATAATAAGTTGACTTCATACAGTTGATATTTTAATGTAGAGTTTTATCATTTTTTCTTCTTTTCTTATTCCAGAAATTAAAACCTCCTGTAGTTGATTTGAAAACCCATCAAATTGACTACTCATAAATATTACTGAGTCCGTTAAATTAAAGATGACTCCAATGGACTTTTTTTCAGTGTTAAATTTCTTCCCTTCTAAGTCCACTTTGCAATTAATTTGTAAATCCCCACTAATGAAGAATCCCAGGAACGCCACTGTAGTTCAAGCATTTTATATCATCCCCTTGAAAAATAATAAGCAGACCATTTTTGTTTAAAAGTAAATTTATATTGATGGATTTCACACAAGAACATTGAAACACAGATATTAAAAACAACCTACTACTTTGGTTATACTAATGAGAATTGATAAATATTTAGTATAAATATGAGTCATACATTTTTTTTCCTAAAGTTAATTTTTAAATTTCCTATTAGACATTTGTAATGTTAAGAAAAATATAGTAGAAAATCAGCTATTAACTATACAAGAATAACATAATCAGCAATGTTAGTTCTATATCTTAAAAAGAAAATTATAAATAATAAATATATCATTTTCATTACTAACTATTAAGACTATTTTTTTTTTACAAAATTCTAAATTAATATATAATAATATTGTCTACATTGTTAATTTAAAAATAATAAATTAATTTCAATAAAAAGAATTATTAAGTTATTAATGAATAATGTTTTATACTCCGGCCCACGAGAGAAGATTACCATTTCGCACATGTAGACTAACGGCAGTGACCGGTCCGAGGCACAATTTCCTCCACTTGTGCCCAACAGTATATGTTATAATATATATAAATTATTTTGTTGAGTGTTGCCGAACGTACCGAACATTAACAAACCTTTATCGTTGAGTAAGGGATGCTCCGGATCGGAAGCGACACAGAAATGTTCTCTCGTGGGCTGGAGTATAGTGTAAATAATATTAGGTGTAAGATATTTTACATTCAAGTTATGATGTTTAATCATTTAAAACCTAGAACTTTTTAAAATGTATAATAATTTAAACATTGTATAGTTTAAGAACTGTGCATTTTTATAATTTAACAATTTTTATAATTTTAGGAAATTTATAAAGATCGTAAAAAGTTTAGTAAACAAGTATTTGAAGTAGCATCTTCAGATTTAGTTAATATGGGCATAACTGTTGTTTCATATACAATTAAAGATATACGAGATGAAGAGGTAAGATATATTTACATTAAACATTTTTTAAACTGTTTTAGTTAGCACAGTAGTAGATTTTATTTGTTTTGTTTATAATTTGTATACTTTGTTATTGCTGCTCAAAATACAATATTAAAATTTTTATTTGTTTCCAAGGTAAATAGTTGTACAGTACCTATTCAGGCTATTTATATTTAAAACATGTGTCTAATATATGTTTTAATATAGTAATACAGTTTTGACCATCGATATATTATATTATTTACCACTTATTACTAGGTCTAATTTTAATGCTCTAACAATGATCTGTATTTACCTTGTACACTATTTTCATATTTTAGTAAATTGATTGCATAATAATTAATTACTATATTTAGGGTTATCTTAGAGCTCTTGGGTTGGCAAGAACTGCAGAAGTAAAACGCGATGCTCGTATCGGAGAAGCTGAGGCAAAAAGAGAAACAACAATTAAAGAAGCAATGGCAGAAGAAGAAAGAATGGCAGCCAAGTATTACCATTTTCATATGATTATAAAAATCTTGTTATAAAAATATTATTCAATCAATATTGTTTTACAGATTGATCAATGATACAGAAATTGCCAAAGCTCAAAGAGATTTTGAACTTAAAAAAGCAGCATATGATGTAGAAATTCAAACAAAGGTATATTATCAAAAATATAAATTATAAATATATATTTATTTTGACTTGATGTAAAAAAAAAATTATGTATATACTCAGAAATTAGTGATTTGAATATGTGTTAAATTGCTTGGTAGTTGATTAAATTTTCTTATACCAGTTTTGTTTTATATTGTAAATGAATAGTAATATTTAAAGGTGAATTGAAATTGTTATGACAGTCAAGATTTTTAGTGTAGTATTTAAACAGTTTGTTAATATTTTTTAAGTTAACCATTATTTAACTTTTGTATTCTTTAAGCTGCGTTATTCAGCATACATTTCTTGGAATCACCTTATAGTATTTTAATTAAAACAAACAATATTTTATGTCAACCAATCGCTAAATCATATTTTAAATTAAAAATGTATTATGTAATTCAAAACATAATAAAATTAAATTTACCAACAATCCTCATTAAATTTACAATTTGATGAATAATATATATATATGTGAAAATCAATAACAGATTAATTCAATTAATGAGTTTTTATAGATTCTTCAAAAATAATTAATTTAATGTAACCCGTATGTATATTCATCATTACAACTAATATTTTTGAAAGACTGAACTATATTTATATTCTAATGTTGACAAAATAATATATTATGTAAAGACAATTAGAAATTGAGTACATCTAAGAGTATTACAATTAATTGATGAGAAGCCTAAATGTATGCTACCCAAGTAAATGTTATAAAAAATGTTTATTATACAGTTCATTTAAGCTATTTGGTACTAAACTGGTATTGTAATGGCAACCTATCAGGTTTATCCTAATAATATACAGGCCTAACAGTAAAGTACTGTGTTCTCTTGATTAAATAAGAAAATATATTTGGTTTCCTAATATTTGTATACTCAAGTGTTTAAATATTTTAGAAAGCTGAAGCAGAATTAGCTTTTGAACTTCAAGCTGCAAAAACAAAGCAACGTATAAAAGAAGAACAAATGCAAATTGATGTTGTTGAAAGAACACAACAAATTGCTGTCCAAGAACAAGAAATTCAAAGGCGAGAACGTGAGTTAGAAGCTACTGTAAGAAGACCAGCAGAAGCCGAGAAATTCCGGTAATGTAATGTTTGAACTAAAATATGTTAGTTGTATTATAAACTATTATAAAGAGGTGATTTAAGACTTTAGGTGTTGTTTTCAGTATTATTTTTGGATAGCAATGTAGTATTCAGAAATATTTATATTTAATGAGAGTAAAGTTTGTAGCAATCATAGCAATTGGTATGGTTGTTCAGGTTCTAGGTCTCAATCATCAAAATTAAAGTAAGAATTTTGAACTCTATTTTGTAGAATAAAATATATCTTATTTGCTAGGAGCCCTGAGGACACGGGTTAATTATAATTTTGCCTTGAAAACAAAGCCTGTTGTTTAAATTTTGAATTTTTACACAATGTGGCCTATAACATTAATCATTAAATCATATAAGTTCATATTTATACATTTTTGTTTGTTTTAATATAAGACTTGTACCTATGAGCTATGGTGTAAACACGTCTTATACATTGTTATTTATATTCTGATGGTAAAACAAAATAATAATAAATCATCAGGATGTGAAATCAAATGTTCTTAAATTTAAGTTCTAAATGTTCTTTATTGTTATAGTTATATAGAAAAATTGCCGATCTAAAATTGAATCAATGTACAATATAATGCTAAGTTAAATCTCCAGTGTCTAACCTAACTATGAATTTTATATGTATAGTGGGCCGTGGTTTTTGTGTTTCATGGGTCCAATCGAGAAATTTTTTGTTTTACCAACATGCATTGAAATATTATAATATAAATTATGATAATACTTATTAATTACTAGCCGACCCGTCACAGCTTCGCCCATGGTTGGTTGTTTATTTTGCCTTTGGTCGATGATATGTATAATGTTTTACTTAAATTTTATCTTTTAATGTGATTGGCATGTAAATATAAAAAACGGTTAATGGAAAGGTATTTAAATATTTTTAGCAGTATAAATGGTAAATATATTTTTATAGCAGAACCCGTGCACTTCATTACCCGGAAAAAATCGCAAATCTTAAAAAAATAGTTTTTGAGATACAGCGATCAGTGAGTCAGTGGTATTTGGATTTTAGGTATATATTGTATAGATTCTCTTCTCCTTCTCCTCTGACATAAATAATGAAAAATCGAGCAACGTTGTGACACTCAGGAAGGTATTTGGAACAACTCTGTGAAAAAAAATTGGAAAAATATTAAATAGTGTCGTCACAAAATTGGAACATAAAAAAAGAGATATTAAAAAAATAATAGTTTTTTGAAATATATTTTTAACAGTTTTTTGGGTTTAACGTCTTCACAGTGCATAAAACTAGGAAAGTCGACATGCTGTATAGTTTAATGGGTGTCGTCATTGATGACACTGACCCATTAAATTTGTTGAATTTAACGATAAAATTTAATTTCATACGAAAAAAACAGTTATACCACTGTATTCTACACTGCAGTAATGTACCTATTTTGCCTATAGAATACGCCAGATAACACGTTGTGTGTTTGCGCGAAGTATGTAAAACGATTTATATTTTGCTTGCTGTATTACCCGCCGGATAAATGAAACCGAAATGGGCAATCTACTTGCGGTGGATAGTAATAAACAAGTAATAAACTTATACCTGCACCATTAAAAGCAAAGTGATTCCCATTTGATTTTGAGAATCCTTAATAAATTTCATCTATTTTTATACATTTTTTAATATATTGAAGGAATAAGAATATAGACCTCTATAGGCTCTAATCATAATTTTTCATTTATTTTCATTTGTATAATATAATTATTTGGTTTGAAATTCAAAACTGACTGCAGTCTCCAACTTTTAGATGAATTATTTTTTTAATATTTTTTTTTGCATCTTAAAATGTTTTGGGAGCCAATATTAAAACGTGCACAAATACATACGTAATGCTGTTGTGACGTTTGGGTTATTGACATTATCAGTGTCATGCGGCCGTATATTTTACACACAGATTTCCATTCTATAATATTAAATATTATTTATATTACTATTAAATATTATATTATAATATTAATTTACGCAGTTACATTAATGCATAAAATATTTATATGATTTTTTTTTATTTCTTACAAAATTTGCCGGCCTTGCTTGTGCATAATATTTTTATAACTTCAAAATGTTGACAATAATAATTGGTGACATCTAACCTTGTTTCACCAATGTGTTAAAATCTGCCATGGTGGCATTGGAATATTTTTAATAATTTATTAACATATATTTGTTTATGAAAATAGACTAGAAAAATTGGCTCAAGCAAATAGAACTCGAATTATATTAGAAGCTGAAGCTGAAGCTGAAACACTCAGGCTTAAAGGAGAAGCAGAATCATTTGCCATACAAGCAAAAGCCAAAGCTGATGCAGAACAAGCAATGAAAAAAGCAGAAGCATGGAAAGAATACAAAAAAGCTGCTATTATTAATATGGTTCTCGAAGCATTACCAAAGGTGATTTATAAGAGAATATGTACATTGTAAAATTGATTTCGCCTAAATGCTTCAATATTATGCTCATAAAATTACGTTTATTTTTTTAATTTAATTTTAGCTTGCTGCGGAAGTTGCAGCCCCTTTTGACAATACCAAAAAGGTTACAATGGTGGCCAGTGGTGATGGGGATGTGGGGGCTGTAAGATTAACAAATGAAATTATTCAAATTGTTAATAAAGTACCTGAAATGGTTACTACTTTAACTGGAGTTAAAATAAATGATGTCATGTAAGTCTTTTGGAATTAAGTAAAACAAAAATATTAAAACTGTCATTAATCAAAATATTTAAATTATTAATTAAATTTAATCATTTAATCATTTGAGATAGATTTATTAGACATATCAAACTATTAAATATGAACACACGTAAAAAAATATTTGTATAAGTATATTATATTTTGTATGTAATATATAATTCAAATTCAAAAATAACATCTTCCAAAAAATAATTAAATTAAAATAAATCAAACATTAGTTTTATAAATTGATTGAACTTATTAAATTATAAACGAAATAATAGATTAATTTATTATACTAGTTTTTAACCTAATTTATTAAAGTGTAACACTGATTATTATATGTATATTTATTTATTTTATCTTGTAACAGGAATATGTAAGAAAATGGGCTGGAAATTCGATCAATTTGTTAGTATCATTTTTTTTTTTTTTATGCTTATGACCTTTATCGTCTTCCTATGCTCCTCAAGTAAATAAAGAATTATATTATTTAACCTTTATAATTAATCAATTGCTTTATATCTTACACTATGGTAGGTAGGTTTACCTTTTATATTCATTTTCTTATGTCATTACTATATTTTAATTATGAATCATTATTTATTATTTCTATCATTATTATTCATAAACAATTTTACATTATATATTTTTCTTCTAATAAAACATAAAATGTATTTATTTATTATATATAAAGAATATATCTGATGCTTTTTTATTGCTTTCTATAAACTTTTAACAGGCCATGGTACAAAAAATCTTACAATTTTGTTTTGCTTAAAGCTACTAGCAGTGTTTGGGAGTAGCATGTTTATTGTAGTGAAGCTACTTTATTTGTAATGATTAACGTAGCGTCGCTACAATACACCTAATTTAACGATATACTAAATACATATTTTTGGGGGAATAGCTGTACCGTTGGCGCGCTTCAAAAAAACAAGAATGTCTCGACCACTGGTTACTAGTAAAACCAATTAAACAAGATAAAATGCACTATAATTGTACATTTATATATATTCAAAATAAAAATATACTGAACATTATTTATTTTTGTTTTTTTATCAAACTGTGGTTATGTTTTTTTTTTTACATTTTGTTTGTTTTATTTAAATATGTTGACTTAGTTGATTATTTATCTTATTTTTATCAACTATGCTTCAATGGATAGTTCATACGCGGTATCCAATTTTGGTCGTCAATGTAAAATTAAAACACGTTAGTGGTTCTCGACTGGTGTATAGGGTATTACCATGTGTGTGTGTCGCCAAAAATGTTTTTATTTATATTGTACATGTTTAAAGTATTATTATTATAATATGTCATTATTATGGCATTATGATGTGATGGTAAAAACCACATATGAGAAAAAGAATTGTGAAGATAGTCTCCTTCTCAATTTACAAATAGATTTATAATTATTACTTTTTCAAAAATACATTAATTGTTTTAAGGGTGTTACCATGTTAATAGATCCAAATTAGGGCGTTGTTATAAAAAAAAAGTTGATAAGCACAACGCTATAACTACATAAATTACACACTGATTTACATTAATATTTTTTTTACATTCAATTTTAAAACTTGAAGTTAGGTTAGGTCAGGTTATTTTAAATTAGTTTTCAATGGTTAGTTAATAATGACATAAATATTGTATATTGAACATCTGAAACTATTCAATACTTATAGAAAATGAAAACCAGCTCTGCCATACCTACTACTAAACTAATTTTGAAAAAATAGGTACCCTTTTGTGGCTGTCATCAAAATATTAAGTATCTACTTATTGTAATTATATTGTAAATCTAGTATCATACATAAATAATTACATAGTAGATACTACATACTTGATTAAAAAATTAGGTACATTTATGTAATATCTTATGATTATTGAATTATCTGCTTTAATATTTTTTTAAAGTCACAGCACAGCTGTAGCCTCTAGTCAGTATTATTAAAAAATATTATTGAAATAGATACTTTCAGACATTTTTATTTTTATTTTTACTGTATAAAGTTTGCATAGTAAAATATAGAACCACTAGAACTTACACTGCCAGTATATTAACTGACTTAACTACATAGGTCAGAGGTTGGCAACTTTTTGAGATGAAAGAGCCAAAAATTACAATTTACAAAATTTCCCAGTTTTTAAAGAGCCACTAAAATTGTTTCAATATTGTAGTATTAAATACTATCAAAATTATTGATATACGGTATGTCCTAGAAGTCCCATATCACCCTTAGTATCTCCATGGAAAATTAAATGCAGTTTTTAATTTATATTTAAATGCAGTTATTTTTACAGTAATAAGTATGGAAATTCTGATTGAATAGTATAATATTCAATTTTTGTTTTCAACATTTTTTTTTAGGCAAATAATTTTTTTAAATTTCCAATATAGCCATTTTGTTGATCATGTTTTGATAAACAGTTCAAAAAAAAAAAAAATATTAAAATTTAATGAAAATTGCCCTAGTTAGAGATAATTATTATTTTGAATTTCTAAAAAAAATAGTCTTTTAATTATCATGAAGTGAAACTAAAATTACGAATGATCTATGATTTTATATTACAGTTATAATGTAATTTATAATAATAATATTTACGCATATCTCAGTTTTGTAAATTATAATTAAAATTATTCACCTGTGTTCTTTCTTTTATCTTTATATGTAGCTTAATTATAAATTATAATTAAACTATGCACTTGATTCTTTCTTTATAGTTTTTTTTACAGTAATAAGTATGGAAATTCTGATTGAATGGCAAAACTATTATTCTAAGAAATTTAAAATTAGCTCTAATTTGGGCGATTTTCATTCAATTTTAATATTTTTAGATTCAGAGCGAAGCGATGAATGTATTGATTTTACAATGATGAGTGTTTTTTTTTGTCTGTTATTACATTTTAGGACAGTAAAAGTGCTTGGATTTTCTTCAATAGTAACTTTTCTGATAGGAAAGTGAATCTAGTTGGTGCTTTTATGGGTCAAAAGTAAAAATTTCCCAGTAAATTTCAAAAGCGCCGTGAAAAACAAAAGAAAAATTAAGGAAAAACGGGAATTTTTACGCAAAATCTGTTTTTGAGAATATCGATTTTGGTTTTTGGTGCAACTCTAAAACAAATGACCGTAGGTCATGTTTATATTAGCATTTTCTATACACCCTAACATTTTCATTGTGATTGTTCAAAGGCAGATGAAAAAAATTAAAAATCTATAGTCACAATTTTTTTTTATAAACATTTAAAGTTCAAATCTTGACAAAATACGGAAAAATCACGAAAATTAGCAAATTATTTTGAGTTGAGAATTCATAAAAATTTTTCTTTTTAAATCTAAGATTTTAAAATGTAATACAAGATCATCCATAAGTTTATCTACCTTTATCAAAAAAAAAAATGTCTACAAGAAACTCAAATTAAATTTTTATGAGCGTTTGAAATTCATATTTTTACAACATTTGATATTCATTCGATATCTCATGTAACGGTTTTCTTATTTTGTTGTAATTAAAAAACGTATGACTGTAGATACTTGAAAATTTCACTGAATGTTTATATTAGCATTTTCTATACACGATAAAATTTTGAAAATAATTTAACTCTTTTTGAGCTGTTTACGGACGTTGTTAGTTTTTTATATTTTTAGTGTTTTTTTATATAAATATCAATAAAATTTTATTTGTTGGGTAAAAAAGCGTGAAATATAAAGCTCCTGATATATTGTTATAATACCAGTTGAAAAATATTAAAAATACATAAGCACAATATTTTTTTATAAGCATTTAAAGTTCAAATTTTGACAAAATTTATCAAATTTATAATTTAATAATTATTTTGTAGTTAAAAATTTATAAAATGTTCAACTTTTATAGCTAAGGATTGAAAATTGAAAACAAGATTCCATGTAAATAGGTTATATGTAAATTACTTTATTCACAATAATATCATAGGCTGACTGACCGTTTTCGCACAGAATCGTTTTTCTTATACAATGATATTCTATCATTGAATTCAAATTTAACACCATCAAGTACAGTGACCCACTTGTAACCTACTGTACAGCAGAGTGACATCCACTTACCCACCTTTTTTTTATTGTATTGATTTTTCTCACTCTCTCTCCCTAATTCACTTATAATTTCACGAGCCCAATTACTTATGAAAGAAGTTTTACTTCCCCAGAGTGTAATGGTGGGCTCACACACTCCCTCACTTTTTTTTTGTATAGCTATTAGCTAAATGGATGCCATTGATTACATATTATTATATTACTATTATAATTAGAAGAATTAATGTGGCATTAACATTTTTTTACAAATATATTTATAAAAAATACAAATCCATGGCACGGGAACTGCCGGGCGGGAAAGCTAGTTACAAAATTGATCCGTATATATACTTAAATTCATAACATAAGCTTAGCAACACAATTAAGTATAATCGTATTAGATGAAATTTTATATACGTTTATCCTAATATTATCATCTAACCAGCGTTAACACAAGATATTATAATGTCACAGTCATGCAAAAAATGATCAATTAAAAATTATTAAGATTTTATTTTGTTTATTTAAATTTATATTAATCCATAATATTATTTAATTATTTCACTTGGTACATTTTAGCATGTTTAAATCACAACGTAGTTGCCGCAACAATTGAAATAAGTGAACAAATGAAAAAAAATAAAAATGATATGTTATATAGGCATAAAGTTTAAAAAAAATCATAACTATTTACACTTGATCACTATTCTTATGGCTCTTGCACGACGACGATTTTTATAGGTACCACATATTATTATATATTCTTATATTTTATTGTATCGTACACGTGATGACGATAGGATGAAAATACGCATTTAAACGCAATGCCTATATAAAGTATACTATTTTTGTACTGTTTTACAAAATCCGATCAACAAAATGGCTACCTTGGAAATTTAAAAAACTTATTTGCCTAAAAAAAATGATTGATAATTTTTAAATTTTCGAAGAAAAAAAACGAATAATATGCTATTCAATCAGAATTTCCATACTTATTATCGTAAAAAAATATATTTTAATTAATTGATTTTCCACGGTGATACTAAGGGTAATACGGGACTTCTGAGACATACTGTAGTACCTACTATATATATTTGATTTTAATTTAAAATAAACGACTTTAAACACGAAATAATATTTATTAATACAAAAACATATAAATATTTTAGCACAAATCATATTCAATATTTTTAAATAACAAAATATCGTTTTTAATAAAAAAATAATTCATTTTTGCATATGCAGCTGGAGAGCCGCAATTTCAGATCGACAGAACCACGTGTGACGTGTGGCTCGCGAGCTTAAGGTTGCCGGCCCCTGACAGGTGATAGGTATAAATAATGTATAGTACAATAATTTTGCATTGGGTCCATTGGGGCAATTTTTCCGGGGCATGTTGTCATGTTGTATTTCATTTTTAATGATAAAATAATGATCATACATTCACACATGCGCCATTGAGTAATTACTTAATTAGTTACCTACTCAATGCACTGCCCGGCGTCCAGGACAAATAAACTAGTTACACGATAACCGTGTGTCCATTTTTTCGGTATTTTAATATTCTAATTCTGATATTAACTATACGACTATACGAGTACGCACTCGTGTACGTGATTTTATTGTCTTACGAACATTGCGAATTTGCGTTCAGCAGAACCAAATCTGGAACTTATCTACTTTACCGGGCACCCTTTTTTTGCAATTTTTTTTTCGAAACTTATGTTAAGTACGCTGAAAACGATGGTGAATTCAGAATTTGGCGCACGGACTTAGTTTTGAAGTTATGGCCTAATGAAGTTCACTATTTCGCGATTTTGACGCATTTTCGACCTCGGTTGAACTTAGGTTTTTAAAAATATTGTTTTATACCATTAAGTACAGACCTTTATTTATCTTTACTTTTTGTATTATTATAAACGTATTAAAAATATGTTGCGTAAAACAATATGCGTTCGAAACATAGAGTAATATTACTGTATGGTTCGAAATCAAGGTAGTCGCGATAACGCACAAGTGAAATCAAGGAAGGTAGTCGCGACGAGTCGGCGGTAGGCGCAATAACGCACAAGTACCTTCTTAATTTTACATTTTTAAAAATTTTGCAAATTTATTAAATAGTAAAATAGTTATAAATTACCTACTACCTACTTTACATTTGTCTATTACATTAATAATTGTCGTGTGCGAACTGGTTATTTCTCTCAGATACTAATATGTCTATAATCTTTAATGAAAAAACTATTAAAAATAATTATAGGTAGTTCATTTAAGAAGGATTATTCATAGGGTACCAGAATATCAATGTTCAAGTCTACACAGAAATTTAACTAGAGTCACATTACTAAAAAAAAAAAATTGAAAGGGGGGTGTGGGCGCCCGCAGGCAAATGCATTTAAGAAAACAAAAAAAAAAATTAAGAAAAAATTAAATAGTTGGAACACACATTAAAGAGTTCAAACTAAGATGTCCATTATCTTAAACGGAAGAAACTATTCAAAATATTTAGTTTATTAAAGAAGGATTATTCATAGGGTACCAGATTATCAATGTTCAAGTCTACACAAAAATTCATATAGAGTCACATTATTAAAAAAAAAATTGAAAGGGGGGTGTGGGCGCCCGCAGGCAAATGCATTTAAGAAAACAAAAAAAAAAATTAAGAAAAAATTAAATAGTTGGAACACACATTAAAGAGTTCAAACTAAGATGTCCATTATCTAAACGGGAAGAAACTATTCAAAATATTAGTTATAAAGAAGGATTATTCATAGGGTACCAGATATCATGTTCAAGTCTACACAAAAATTCATATAGAGTCACATTATTAAAAAAAAAATGAAAGGGGGTGTTGGCGCCCGCAGCAAATGCATTTTAGAAAACAAAAAAAATTAGAAAAAATTAAATGGTAGGTACCACTAATAAAAAAAAAAAAATTGAAAATGGGGGGTGTTGGCGCCCGCAGGCAAATGCATTTTAGAAACCAAAAAAAAATTGGAGAAAATTATACTTAAGGAATACACATGGACAAAGTACAAACAAAAATGCTCAATAATTTAAACAGAAAAACTATTCAAAACATATAGTTTATTAAAGAAGCATTATTCATAGTGGTACCAGAATATCAATGTTCAAGTCTACATAAAAATTCAACTAGAGTCACATTATTAAAAAAAAAATGAAAGGGGGTGTTTTGCGCCCGCAGGCAAATGCATTTTAGAAAACAAAAAAAATTAGAAAAAATTAAATAGTAGGAACACACATTAAGAGTTCAAACTACGATGTCATTATCTTAACGGAAGAAACTATTCAAAATATTTAGTTTATTAAAGAAGGATTATTCATAGGGTACCAGATTATCAATGTTCAAGTCTACACAGAAATTAACTAGAGTCACATTACTGAAAAAAAAAAATTGAAAGGGGGTGTTGGCGCCCGCAGGCAATGCACTTTAGAGAAAACAAAAAAAAAATTAGAAAAAATTAAATGTAGGAACACACGTAAAGCGTTCAACTAAGATGTCTATAATCTTTAATGAAAAAAATATAAAAAATAATTATAGGTAGTTCATTTAAGAAGGATTATTCATAGGGTACCAGAATATCAATGTTCAAGTCTACACAAATTAACAAGAGTCATATGACTAAAAAAAAAAAATTGAAAGGGGGTGTTGGCGCCCGCAGGCAAATGCATTTTAGAAAACAAAAAAAAAAATTTAGAAAAAAAAAATTATAGTAGGAACACACGTTAAAGAGTTCAAACTAAGATGTCCATAATCTTAAACGGAAAAAACTTTTCATAATATTTAGTTCATTAAAGAAGTTTATTCGTATGAGTCAAGGTTATCATTGTTTAATAATTCGGCTAGATACAAAATCATAAAAAAAAATTAGAAGGGAGGTGTGGGCACCCACAAGCAAATGCATTTAAGAAACCAAAAAAAAAATACGGAGAAAATTTTACTTAAGGAATACACATGACAAAGTACAAACAAAAATGCTCAATAATTTTAAACAGAAAAACTATTCAAAACATATAGTTTATTAAAGAAGGATTATTCATAGGGTACCAGATATCAATGTTCAAGTCTAAACAGAAATTAACTAGAGTCCATTACTAAAAAAAAAAAATTGAAAGGGGGTGTTGGCGCCCGAAGGCAAATGCATTTAAGAAAACAAAAAAAAATTTAGAAAAAATTAAATAGTAGGAACACACATTAAAGAGTTCAAACTAAGATGATTAAATCTTTAATGAAAAAACTATTAAAAATAATTATAGGTAGTTCATTTAAGAAGGATTATTCATAGGGTACCAGAATATCAATGTTCAAGTCTACACAGAAATTTAACTAGAGTCACATTACTAAAAAAAAAAATTGAAAGGGGGTGTTGGCGCCCGCAGGCAAATGCATTTTAGAAAACAAAAAAAAAAATTAGAAAAATTTAAATAGTAGGAAAACATGTTGAAGAGTTAAAACTAAGATGTCTATAATCTTTAATGAAAAAACTATTAAAAATAATTATAGGTAGTTCATTAAGAAGGATTATTCATAGGGTACCAGAATATCAATTTCAAGTCTACACAGAAATTTAACTAGAGTCACATTACTAAAAAAAAAATTGAAAGGGGGGTGTGGGCGCCCGCCAGGCAAATGCATTTAAGAAAACAAAAAAAAAAATTAAGAAAAATTAAATAGTTGGAACACACATTACAAGAGTTCAAACTAAGATGTCCATTATCTTAAACGGAAGAAACTATTCAAAATATTTAGTTTATTAAAGAGGATTATTCATAGGGTAACCAGATTATCAATGTTCAAGTCTACACAAAATTCATATAGAGTCACATTATTAAAAAAAAATTGAAAGGGGGTGTGGGCGCCCGCAGGCAAATGCATTTAAGAAAACAAAAAAAAAAATTAAGAAAAAATTAAATAGTTGGAACACACATTAAAGAGTTCAAACTAAGATGTCCATTATCTTAAACGGAAGAAACTATTCAAAATATTTAGTTTATTAAAGAAGGATTATTCATAGGGTACCAGATTATCAATGTTCAAGTCTACACAAAAATTCAACTAGAGTCACATTATTAAAAAAAAAATTGAAAGGGGGTGTTTGCGCCCGCAGGCAAATGCATTTTAGAAAACAAAAAAAAATTTAGAAAAAATTAAATAGTAGGTACACACTAATAAAAAAAAAAAAATTGAAAGGGGGTGTGGGCGCCCTCAGGCAAATGCATTTTAGAAAACAAAAAAAAATTAAGAAAAAATTAAATAGTGGTATGAGCACTAATAAAAAAAAAAAAATTGAAAGGGGTTGGGTTTGCGCCCGCAGGCAAATGCATTTTAGAAAACAAAAAAAATTTAGAAAAAATAATAGTAGGAACACACATTAAAGAGTTCAAACTAAGAGTCCATAATCTTAAATGAAAAAACTATTCAAAATAATCATAGGTAGTTCATTTAAGAAGGATTATTCATAGGGCACCAGATTATCGATATTCAAATTCTTATATAATATTAAACTAGTTACATTAATAAAAAAAAAATTGAAGGGGGGTGTTGGCGCCCGCAGGCAAATGCATTTTAGAAAACCAAAAAAAAAAATTTTGGAAAAAATTTTATGTTGGGAATCTAATTACAAACCAAAATACACAAACTCTTACACAGAAAAAACGATTCAGAATAATTATACGTAGTTCATTTAAGAAGAATTATTCATAGGCACCAGATTATCAATAATCAAGTCTACAAAAAAATTCAACTAGAGTCACAATACTAAAAAAAAAAAATTGAAAGAGAGGTTTTGCGCCCGCAGGCAAATGCATTTTAGAAAAACAAAAAAAAAAATTTTGGAAAAAATTTTATGTTGGGAATCTAATTACAAACCAAAATACACAAACTCTTACACAGAAAAAACGATTCAGAATAATTATAGGTAGTTCATTTAAGAAGGATTATTCATAGGGTACCAGAATATCAATGTTCAAGTCTACACAGAAATTTAACTAGAGTCACATTACTAAAAAAAAAAATTGAAAGGGGGTGTTGGCGCCCGCAGGCAAATGCATTTTAGAAAACAAAAAACAAATTAGAAAAAATTAAATAGTAGGAACACACCTTAAAGAGTTCAAACTAAGAGTCCATAATCTTAATGAAAAAACTATTCAAAATAATCATAGTAGTTCATTTAGAAAGACTACTCATAGGGCACCACAGATTATCGATAATCAAGTCTACACAAAAATTCACTAGAGTCACAATACTAAAAAAAAAATTGAATTTTAGAACCAAAAAAAAAAATATGAGAAATTATACTTAAGGAATACACATGACAAGTACAAACAAAAATGCTCAATAATTTTAAACAGAAAAACTATTCAAAACTATAGTTTATTAAAGAAGGATTATTCATAGGGTACCAGAATATCAATGTTCAAGTCTACAAAGAAATTTAACTAGAGTCACTTACTAAAAAAAAAATTGAAAGGGGGTGTGGGGCCCTCAGGCAAATGCATTTTAGAAAACAAAAAAAAATTAAGAAAAAATTAAATAGTAGGTATAACTAATAAAAAAAAAAAAATTGAAAGGGGGTGTTGGCGCCGCAGGGCAAATGCATTTTAGAAAACAAAAAAAAATTTAGAAAAATTAAATAGTAGGAACACACATTAAAGAGTTCAAACTAAGAGAGTCCATAATCTTAAATGAAAAAACTATTCAAAATATCATAGGTAGTTCATTTAAGAAGGATTATTCTAGGGCACCAGATTTTCGATATTCAAATTCTTATATAATTAAACTAATTACATTAATAAAAAAAAAATTGAAGGGGGTGTTGGCGCCCGCAGGCAATGCATTTTAGAAAACAAAAAAAAAATTTTGGAAAAATTTTATGTTGGGAATCTAATTACAAACCAAAATACACACAACTCTTACACAGAAAAAACGATTCAGAATAATTATAGTAGTTCATTAAGAAGGATTATTCATAGGGTACCAGAATATCAATGTTCAAGTCTACACACACAGAATTTAACTAGAGTCACATTACTAAAAAAAAAAAATTGAAAGGGGGTGTTGGCGCCCGCAGGCAAATGCATTTTAGAAAACAAAAAACAAATTTAGAAAAATTAAATATGTAGGAACACACCTTAAAGAGTTCAAACTAAGAGTCCATAATCTTAAATGAAAAAACTATTCAAAATAATCATAGGTAGTTCATTTAAGAAGGATTATTCATAGGGCACCAGATTATCAAAAATTCAACTAGAGTCACAATACTAAAAAAAAAATTGAAAGAGGGTGTTGGCGCCCGCAGGCAAATGCATTTTAGAAAACAAAAAAAAAAATTTTGGAAAAAATTTTATGTTAGGAATACACATTACAAACCAAAATACCCAAACTCTTACACAGAAAAAACGATTCAGAATAATTATACGTAGTTCATTTAAGAAGGATTATTCATAGGGCACCAGATTATCGATATTCAAATTCTTAATAATATTAACTAGTACATTAATAAAAAAAAATTGAAGGGGGGTGTTGGCGCCCGCAGGCAAATGCATTTTGAAAAACAAAAAAAAAATTTTGAGAAAAAATTTATGTTAGGAATACACATTACAAACCAAAATACACAAATCTTACACAGAAAAAACTATTCAGAATAATTATAGGTAGTTTTAAGAAAGATTAGATAAATAGGATTTAGGGCACCAGATTATCAAAAATTCAACTAGAGTCACAATACTAAAAAAAAAAAAATTGAAGGAGGGTGTTGGCGCCCGCAGGCAAATGCATTTTAGAAAACAAAAAAAAAATTAGAAAAAAATTAAATAGTTGGATTACACCTTAAGAGTTCAAACTAAGAGTATAATCTTAAATGAAAAAAAACTATTCAGAATAATCATAGGTAGTTCATTTAAGAAGGATTATTCATAGGGCACCAGATTATCGATATTCAAATTCTACATAAATTAACTAGTTACATAAAAAAAAAAAAAATTGAAGGGGGGTGTTGGCGCCCTCAGGCAAATGCATTTTAGAAAACCAAAAAAAAATATAGAAAAATTTAAATAGTTAAAACCACACATTAAAGAGTTCAAACTAAAATATCCAAAATCTTAAACAGTTTTAAATGTTTTAAATTAAGATATATATAAAAAAATCAAAAAAGTCAAATATATAAAAAAAATTGAATGGTGAACGTGAGACAGACTTTTCAAATTACGTAGTATGTACACAGGTACTCTGTTCTCCTAGGTATAACGGTAATGTTGAAATATATTTATACAAATCAATCTATAAGAATTCAATGGATTGAAAAAAAAATTGTTTGTGAAACCTTGGTGAAATAACACTAAACAAAAGAATACTCTGGAAGCTAAATACAACAGTACCTAATAACTACATTCCATAAATTAGGTATTGTTTACATTATAATAATACGAACAGTTATTATGATCAGAGGTGTATCATCGTAATATATGTATTAGAAAATGTATAAAAATGAATGTTTATTAAGGATGTAAAATAATGTTTAATTTAAAATAATATTGTAATTGCTGGGTCTACAGTCAATATTAAATTACAAACTTTAAAACTAAATGCAAATAAAAACATAGTCAGATATCTGTTTAATCTTGTTAATATGTGCGGAAAAGAAGTAAAAAATGTGGGAAGGAAAATCTCGAGAATTCTTGGACAATAGGATACCAAAACACAAAACCATATTTTAAATTAAAACTATTGATTTTATACATTTTCTATTACAAAAACTCATGATTATTGAAAACATTTAAAATCCTAATAATATAATATTTTTTTATATTTTATAATTTGTCGTGGTAAATACATCATTATTTAATGTTGGCTGTATTAAGTTTTAAAAACTATACTGGTACAACTCTAGCTGACAGTCTTAAGAACGTGTTAAAAAACTATGATAATTAGTTAACGTCTAATTTCCTGTCCTATCCTGACCTAACCGAACCAAATTAATAATATTTAAATATTTTCTTTCATTGTTATTTTACAATATCGATACCTTGATAGTTAGTAGGAAAAGATCTTCGCAAAGCTCACGACCTGTCTCACTAGTCGTCCATCCACACCATAGCTTCAACCAACCATAGGTTACCTAACTAACCTCCTTATGACTTATTAGGACACTTTGAATAAAAGATCCTGAGTTGCAGGTTGCCGAACTTAAGTGTTTGATTATCAAGTTGAACCTTTGATTGTTGACACCTTGTTGACACCTAATAAAGATATCCACGCCTATTTGAGGCCGCGTTCCCGGAGGGGAATGCAATTAAGGCTACTTTATATTGATACTTGATATTGGTATACTTTATTTGGCCTCAATTGTTCCCCTCCAAGACCGCTGATATATGTCCTATCCATATCTTTATTATCTATGATGGAGCCATACCCAGCATAAAATCGACCAACGAGTCTCTATTAATGACTTATCAGCATCTATCCTCTCACCACACACACTTGGAGACAACACATGCACATGAAAGGTTTTTTTAAAACAACATTTTTAGCTTCATATTTTTTTTAAAAAATACCAGGATAATGTCGAGCACGGGAGCAACTTTTATAACGTATTCAATTAATTAATTTATTTTGGACTAATTGAAACATGCTATGGAGGATGGTCTTTTGGTCGTCCAGTGTCCACAAATATTTCAATTCATATATGAAATCCCAGCCCTGTCCCCCATACTCTGATATTAAAAGCCCAGCCCACCTTCCTCTATGCAAAAAGTAAATTTAAGACAAATTTGTAAATCAACGCACAGTCTCTCTATTCTATTAATATTGTGATTTCATTAATTTTCAGTATTTGTTTAATTTGATTGGGAAAACATAAGACAATATCATTTTACACAAGACTGTGACTAACACAATCATTCCTTGATAAAAGCACAGATGATATAAATACTTCTATATTTGAATTAATCGTTTTTTTTTTTTTTTTCAGGTACTTTATTGGTGGACGGCACTTTAACTACGGTCCCTCAACCTACTGTGGCGACTTTGAGGCATTCCTTTTAGGAATTAATAAATCCTCAAACATAACTCTTAATTCAAGAGTTTGTAACTAATACAATCATAATATAATATTAGTATAGTACATTTCGTAATATTTTTTTCACTGTTAGTGAAATATTAAGTTTGTACTTCTAAATAATATATGGTATGATATTTATGGACGACACTTGCACCATGGCCCCTCGATATAGTAATGTGGCGACCCGGCACGTCTCTTTTAGATAAATGATTAATACTTATCAAGTCTCCCAATCTATTAAACATTTATATTTTGAAGATAATTGGGATAATTTAAAGAAAAAATTTGAAATTGAAGAGAGACTGTGAGAATTAACAAAAAATGTGGTGTGTGTGAATGTGAATGTCTTTGAACACGTGTTATAATGTATTCTATTGAACTTAGTTAATTTTTTATAACGTACTGTACAATAAACATTTGAACATTCATTTACCAATATACGTATATTATACATAGATTTCAAGTATGATTTTTTTAGTTTTTTTTTTTTATAGTCCCTACCTATTACAATACAAGATATTTTATTTTTATGTTTTGAAGCAATATATGTTTGGATTATTTAGATCTATATAAACTAAATTTCAGACCCGTAGTTTAGTATTTAAAGTTTATGTGATCAGAGTCGTGTGGGACCAAATTTTTTCAGACTCTACTAGAATGTTGTAGTCAGTGGCGCCGAGTACGTACTTTAGGTGGTTCAAATGAACCACCTAAATTGGGTGGGTGGGTGTTTGTTGGCACTGGGGTGTATAATAATAT